>JAHZTW010000004.1:35128024-35209655 GCA_020283515.1 Alliaria petiolata | reverse complement strand
CAAGTCTAACAGCAACAGAGTATGGTATCAAGTTGATACTTGAACCTAGATCGCAGAGAGAACGAGGAAACCTTCCTGTTGAGATTGAGCAATCTAGCACAAAGTTTCCTGGATCAGGTAGCTTCTCTGGAACCCTCCTCTGAATCACAGCACTGACTTGTTCAGAAACTCTCACATTCTTCTTCTTCCTTGGAACTATGTTCAAGAGGATGGCATTCATGTCTCTGGTAAGCAATGCGCCTTCCTCAGGGCTTATACCATTGACTACCATTCTCTTGACATATCTTCTTAATGCAGGTGAAAGTTGGACCGCATCAACTAGTGGTAGCTCAACCATCAGCTTATCCATCATCTCCTTGCATCTGGCTTCTTCTCTCTCCTGTTTAGACCTTCTAGGAGGTATGGGATAAGGTATCTTCGGCTTATACACTCTTTCCTCTGCATTTGTTGAAGCTTCAGCACGATCCAGCGAGGTCTGGGCATGGTGTCGATCGACACCCTCCTGGTGTCGATCGACACTGATATCTGATGTCGATGCTTCGGTCGATTTTGCTTCGTCAGAGCTCGAATCGTCGGGCTTTTCTAGTGGTATCGATCGACACTCAGTGGTGTCGATCGACACTGCCTTTGCAGCAACAGTCTCGTCTTCCTTAACTTCCCGAGGTGCCACGATTTCTTCTACATTCTTCACCATAATGGCATTGACTTGACGTCGAGGGTTCATGTCCGTCTTTCCAGGAAGAAATCCTTTTTGTCTCTTCAAAGCTCATGCAGGTTGAGCTACTTGGACATCTAATTGCTTCATATGAGTACTTAGAAACTCAATTTTCCCATTCAGATCAGTGTACAAGACATCGATCTTCCCATTGAAGTCCACAGTCATCTTCTGTTGTCCCTCCAAGATTTGTTGAATCATGGACTCCATCTTATTGTCTTGAGCAGGAGGATTCTGGTAAGAAGAAGAACCATATGTTCTATTGAAGCTGTTGCTCTGAAAAGGCTTCTGGTAAGAAGAACCATACCCTTGCTGATTGTTGAATCTCTGTCCTTGAAAACCAGCTTCATTGATGTAGTTGACTTCTTGTTCTTCTGGCTCAAAGGTTTCCACTTCTGCTGCATATTGGACTTGCTTCTTTCCCACTAGAAGGCTATGCATTTAATCTAGTTTAGCATTCACCTCAGCAATCTGACGTCCATCCATGTTTACAGCCTTCTTCTTCCTATCCAAATCTGCATTCTTGGTACTATTGCTAGAAACCAAGTTCTCAATCAGCACATATGCATCTTCTTGATATCTAGTGTTGAAGTTTCCATTGTTGGCAGCGTCCAGAGCCATCTGGTACCTCCAATCAATCCCTCTGTAGAAAATTCCCAGTAGCTGTGGTTCACTGAAACCGTGGTGTGGACAGTCTCTCTGGTATGCTTTGAATCTCACCCAAGCAGCCTTGAATGCTTCAATTGGTCCTTGAGAGAATGTAGTGATCTTCATCCTTAGCTCCTTAGATCTTGCATCATCAAAGAAATTGCATAAGAATGTATTCTTTGTGTCTTCTCATGTGGTCAAGGATCTTGGCTCCAATTGTTTCAGGCAGTATGATGCATCTCCAGCAAGCGAGTAAGGGAACAACTTGCAGAAGAGATAATCATATGTGACTCCATTGGCCTTGATGCTTGATGCCAAATCTTCAACCTCTCTATGTGGTCCATTGGATGCTCATTAGGGAGACCATGGAATGGATGCTGAGAAACCAATGTGTAGTAAGCAGGTTTATCCTCGAAATCACTCCTCTGGAATGCAAGAGGACGGATCGCAGCTCTATTAGCATAGAACTGGTCTGGTCGGTTGTATTCACCAAGTGTTCTTTTACGTCCAGCGTCTGCATGTGCTCGGTGTCGATCGACACCAAGGTTGTGTCGATCGACACCATCGATCTTGTTCGATGATGACGGCGCCAGCCTCATCAAGTCTCTGTCCTTGGGCGTTCCTTCTGCGCCCTTCTGTATCAACCAAGTTGCCTTCAGCGTATCGGATCAAAACCATAAGATCAGCCATCGTATCCTGCGTAGGGTGTCGATCGACACTCGTGTAGATGCTCGGTTCTTGCGTTCGAGACGACCTAGTTCCTGGTTGAGTGTGATTAGTTCTTTGTCCTTGTTGATTCTGGTAATGCGATTAAGCATGCACCTGAAAACAAGAATAAGAAACTAAAATTAGTAACCAAAAATAAAAATAAAAATAAAAAATAAAACCTAGACAAAATTCTAATATTAGAACTCTGTAGGTAACTAATCTCCTTCCCCGGCAACGGCGCCAAAATTTGATATAGGTCAAATTTACCCTAGAGCTACTCTCTCAAATTAAGAGATCAGTCGCAGTACTTAGGGATCGAATCCACAGGGAAGGGATAGTCACACAGCAAACTTCTAATTTCGAGTTAAGCTAAGTGAGAATGTGAAACTAAAAGACAGAAGGCAATTAAAAGCGATTAAAGTTCAGAAGACGAAACGCTAGGTTTAGGGAAATTCTCAGGTGATCCAAATTGCAGGTCTAGACAGAATGTTAGGAATTATTAAGCACTGTTCTTGAACTCGAAACACTAATGTAAAATCAACCAACTCTCGCTGCGAAGATTATCTATGTATAAACCCTAGAATTCCAAATCTCTTTGCAAATTCAAACAATTCAGACAAGCATTAATATCAGGTTCGATTGTTCACAAAATCCTAAACCAAATCTTTTTGCGAATAGGTATTTTGCTCATCTAACACTAGTTCAGGCAATCAATAACACTCTTGTGTCTACTAATTAACCTAAGATCAGATTCTAGGTCGCGAAGCTAGAATAAGCATTAAACACAAATCCAGATGAAGAACTCTAATGATTTTATCCTAACAATTCATTAATCACCCTTGAAAAACCCTAAACCTAACTAGCAGACTACTCAGACATGGTGAATGAAACAAACATCATGAATAAAGAAGAATGCATAAAAGAAATCAATAGAAATAATGGAGTTCCAAATTTGCTCTGAAGGAGACAAATTCTTCTCTCTAAAAATCTCTAAGACAGAAAATTATGAAAAGGTATTCAAAGGTAATGAGGCTAAACAATGCCTGTAAACTATTTATAGAAGAGGATTTTCGTCCAGGGGCAATCTTGTAATTCTTCAAAACTTGGGCAATTTCCTTTTTCTGATAGAAGTCGCGAAACTTGGCGGTCTCGTCTGGTGTCGATCGACACTCTGCGCGTAATTCTACTCTCTCGACTTCATCACGTTGGCTGCTTCTCCAAAATGCTCCAAAAAGCTTCAGAATCTCCAATTATGCTCCAAACGTAGTCCAACCTATAAAGACTCATAAAAGACTCTAAAAATAACAAAAGACTCTATAAAAACACTTATATCATGGTCCAAAAACGGGTAAAAACCATGATATATCAATCACTAAGCAAGGAGGAAAATGAAAGGATCAAACCATAGATCATCAAGATTAATCCCTAAAACACGCTAAATCTAACCCATCCCTAGATCCTAAGAAAGCTACTCACTAAACATGGTTAAACCCACAAATCTATTGAAGTAGATGTTGATAAACATAAATAAAAAGAAGAAGGTTAAAGATTAACAAAGACAAACACTTGGTTGCAAAAACTCTTGAAAATATCTTATAAAGTCACTTAGAACCAGAAGGAGAAATAGTTTTTAAACAAGAACAAAAGATGATTAAGGTAAGAGAATGTAAGAAGAGCTTAGAGAAGATGTGTAAGAGAAGATTGGCCTCAACAATGGCCCAAAACACATATATATATATGCCAAATTTTCGTTCTTTGGTGGAGATATTAGATCAAACCGGGTTTAAACCGAAATTTCCTTTGATTTTACACTTGAACCGGCTGGTTTAAGAAGGGTATCGATCGATCCATATAGGGATCGATCGATCTAAGCCAGAACTATCGCTATGGGATGTTCGGATCAATCTGAAATCTCGCGATGTTGAATGGGATCGATCGATCCCTTTGAGATCGATCGATCTGTGATTAAAATCGCTGTATCTCTTGAATCGCTGCACTTAATGACTTTAAGCCGCCACCAAACGAAATATAACGCAATTGTCTATGACTTTCATGAAGACTGCCAAGGCTAAATCGGAATGGAAACCCTTCGTCCGGGCTGATCTTTCAGTCGATCAAAATGATCGATCAAAACTCCGGACGGACATGTGTTTTCTAAAACCTCTGTATCTCTTTAACTGCAGATCACAATGACTTGAAACCACCTCTAAACGAACGCTGATTCAATTACCTAAAGCTTTCATGAAGAGCTCTGAGGTTGAATCGGAATGTAAATGCTTTGTATGGTCTGATCTTTGAGTCACCTTAGGCGGCATAGACTTGTATCGGCTGCAACATCTCGGTACATCAAGTCTGATATGGTGCCAGACGACGTCTGCTTGCTTCTTATTCTTCTCTACATGGTCCTAACTTATCCTCCAAGCTTCAACAAGTCTCCATAAGATCCAAATCATTTGAAATAACATTCCAAATGCAAGGATATGCAAAAAAAAAATGTAAGATCTAAAGTTAAGACTTACTAACTATAAAATAGATGCAAACTAGACTATATAAACAAGTTACATGCATGAAAAGTGCAAATGGTACACTAAAATGGATGTTAAAGTTGTGTAACTATGCTAACTATCCAGAGCCGTGTCTATAGTATAGTAGTGAAAAGACATTTGCCTCAGGTTGTTAAATAATATTAAGTTTTAAAAGTTTCCAATTCTCAAATATTAAGTTTTAGACCTTTGCCTAAGTTCGAGTATAACTATTGGTAGAAAATAGTTTTTTCTGGTTAGTTTTTTTTTTTTTTTGACAGATTTAGTTTTATTAGTTTTTCAACATTTCTAATTATTTTTTCTTAAGAGCCTAACCTACTAGTGATATTTTGATCCATGATTTTGACATTCCTTTTTTTATGCCACGATTTTTAATTCTATCAGCAATAATTTAATATTATTTTTGTTAAGAAAATTTAATAAGTTTATAGGTTTTAAATATAAAAAAAAAGTTAAAAAACGTTTGTTAAAATGTTTTAGGTTTTATCCATTATTTTTTTAAAAAAATTGTTCGCTCTAATTTAGATTATTATTGATATCGCTAAAATAT
Organism: Alliaria petiolata; assembly: GCA_020283515.1. Taxonomy (NCBI): domain Eukaryota; kingdom Viridiplantae; phylum Streptophyta; class Magnoliopsida; order Brassicales; family Brassicaceae; genus Alliaria; species Alliaria petiolata. Next base: position 35,204,491 of record JAHZTW010000004.1, on the reverse strand, counting down.
TTTATAGGAAAAAAATTAAATTCGCCTCAAGCTCTTAAAAATCTTCGCACGGCACCGTATCTATAGTCATGGATCAAAATCTAATGAAAACAAAAAAAAAATCATTATAAAAAGAATCCATTACAACAACTGAATAAATAACCACATAAAGGGAGAAAAAAAATAAGACATAAGCATTCAAACGTAGTTAACGAAACAATTAATTTTTTGCTCTCATTAAGTCTGAACTGCAAAATTGCAAATTTTATCATAACCCCAAAAATGCAAACACCGAAGCGGCCACAGGAAGAACCATTCCCTCAAGCATTTTATTATTTCCTGTAAACAAAAATATTCGAGACATTACAACACTGACCATAATACTAAAAGAAAAATACACAAGAGAACTAATGGTGCAATTATTATTTTTCTTTATTGCCTAAAATACATTGTATTTCTAATTATTTAAAAAAAAAAATCTGATAAATTTAACCTTAAAGTTACTATAGTTATATTCTAATAGATTTTAAGTACATAACATGTTTTTTTTTTTTTTTAAAGGAGGTACATAACATGTTAGCGGAACGTATCATTTACTTTATATAATTAAAAGTATATAGCTCATCATTTTTTTATATACATATGCTCACCTCTAATCGAGAAGGAATCGCTACGACTCGGCGGTGGAAGCGGTGGCAACGATGAATTGTAGGTATCAAAACTCATCAAACATTTAGGAGTGAAGATCATAGCCCAAAGCTGTTCACTACAACAGCGAGTGAGTTCTTGAAACGCAAGTTTCAGACATGTGGTACAATTTCCAGGATCCAAATAAGGAGTACACTGAACAATAGACTCAAGATCATACAAGTTGTCGAACCTAGTCATATCCATAAGATAATATGGAGTAAGCGAGGAAAACAACTTAGACGATCTAACGATAACTTATCCCATTTTATCAGACAACCTCTGTCCAAATTTACCAAATGATTTGGGTATCGAATCGGTAGACCGCCAAAAGGTACTAGGATGTGTCTCTAAAGTCGAGAGGAAGAACTTATCTGAGTAACGAACCATACAATCGAAGTAGTAGATGATTGCTTCTCGATGGTTAGTACAGTTTTTGGCGATCTCGATGGTTGCGGTCTTGACGCAGGCGTTGCAAGTTGTTCTGTTGACGTCTCCTGCGCATAAGAACATCCCATGGACTGTGTCTGAAGCTTGACCTGTCGTGAGGTTGTAATAGTTAGCGAGAGATGACTGGTTGCTAAGAGTGGTGAGAAGAGTGTTGAGATTTGTGTGGTAAGTTGAGTTGCGAGTGAAGTTTCCGGATGATTTGATGCAGAAAGTTTCCATGTGGTCGGATTCGGACATGGTTTGGTTAGTGGTGAAGAGAAGACATAAAAATAAAGAGAAGCAAAAGAAAACAGAGGGTTTCTCTATTGTAGAGAGAGTGAAAGTCGTTGATTTAGCAAGTTCATTGGTCTTTCTTTTAGTTTATGTCTTGGTCTGTGTTGAAGTTGTATATTTCTTGTAATTTTATCGTTCTTTAATTTCCTTCGATTCTCCCAAAAAAGAGTAGAATAATGGGACAGTTCAAGTGGGGATTTTATTAAGGGGAAAGTTTAAGTACGAGATGTAAAAACAAAAAGGATAGATATATGTGAAAAATAAAGAATAAAAATGGCATTAAAACAGATAATGTAGTTTATAGGAACTTATAGCTAGTGTCATACTCTCTATGTTCCATTTTAAGTGATTTTGCACAAAGATTAAGAAAACTACTTTTTAAAAAAAATTGTCATTTAATAAAAAGAATTAAAAACAATAAAAATAATAAAAAGTTAACAAACTCTTCAATTTCTTCAAGCAAAACCTTTTTAATTAATGTATTAGATTAAAATAAATTAAAATTTTGCATAGATAAGTGAGAAAATCACTTAAAATTGAACAAAATAAAAATTCTTAAAAATCACTTATAATGGAACACATAATCCTTCAAAATTATATTACTGAAAAATGTACATATGCTATACTAGTACTACCGAAAAAAAATGTTGAATGTTAACGAGACCGAATCAAATGTTTGTACGCTTTTCTCGAGAAGCAAAAGAATAGTCTTTACACTATACAAAACAAAAACCGAGCTCTACTGACAAGCTCTTTTTTTGTTCAACGGACAACCTCTTTTCTATAGTCGTCATTTATTTATTTTGTAGTTAATGCTGTGGGATTAATTAAATAGCGTGTCGAATTAATTACACGTATTTTGCCAACTATATAGTATCCAACTTTGATGCCTTGGAATTCATCCGGTGTAAGTTTTTCGGATATACTTCTTGATGATGTACAATACACATTCAGAGACTCATATTTATTACTCTCTCTGTTTCTAAAAGAAGGTAGTTTTAGAAAAAAAATTTGTTTCAAAAAGAAAACAGTTTTCAATTTTCTAGGTGTAGTTATTGTCAATTTTTACTTAATTTGCCCTTATAATATTTATTATTTAAAAAATATCTTAAGTAACAATTAATAAAACAAGGTTAGAAAAGTCTTTTGTAAAATTTTCTTAATAAGTGTGAAAAACTCAAAAATATTTTCTTTAAGAAACAGAGGGAGTAGTATCTAAGATATAACCTTTTTTTTAATCAACTCTAAGATATAACCAATCTTAAGAAAATCAATAGGCTAACATGTTAGGCCGGGGAATTTGGTTCACTTCACGCGGGTCCCGTTCTGTTAGATCCGTCCCGGGATAGGTGCTGGTAAAAAAGAAAATTGTTTACAAAAAGAGGGTTTTGCGGGGCGGGCATTTTTAAAATGAGGGGCTGGTGCGGGTGTTCCAAAAACTTTTTGCAGGTTTACGGGTTATCCGCTAACATATATATATATATTTTTTAAATTGTTAATTATTAAAAAAATTATTGATAAATTATTAAAATTTTAAAATATTGTGTAATATATATATATAAATTCGCTAATAATTTTTTTATAACTTTAAATAAGTTGTATAGTTGTATATTTATATTTTGGATTTTTTATTAGGATTGTTTTTGTTATAATTATACAAAATATATTTTGTTATTTTTATTTAAATATTTGCGGGTTATCCGCGTGTATTCTTAAATTCAAACGGGGCGGATGCAGATAAAAAAATTTTGTTTAAATTTTTTACGGAACGGGTCGATGCGGGTAAATAAAACTTAAAACCCACTGCGGGGCGGATCGGACGGGGCGGATCTGACCCGCAACCCAGACCTAAACATATACTCCTTCTGTTCCTCATAAAATGATGTTCTAGACTTTTCACATATATTAAAAAACAATTATTATCTACTTTTGATAGTTAATTTTTTTTTTGCTTTTTGTCTTTTGACCAATGAGAAGAATGTAAACCTTTACTTTACATTAAATAAATCCTACAACATCAATTTTTCAGTAACAAAGAAAAAACCCAAAACATCAATTTATTTTTATTAGGAACAGAAAGAGTATAATACTACAAAAAACACATAATACGTCAATATGTTTCTTCTTTTTTGGACTAAAAACGTCAATATGTTGTGAAAAAAAGATATGAAAGAGAGAGAACACCCGTATCATAATATATGTCTTTAAAAGAAAACAACAAAAGTGAGATAGGAACTCAGACTCACTTTCGAAATATACACATTGTTAGGATAATAATTATCCACTTTTCTCTCATTGTTGAAATCATTAGGACGGTATCCTCGTCCTTGACCATGTTCACATCCACGTACACGACCTCGACTACGGTAATAACCGCGTCCGCGTCCACGTTCTTGCCAATTATTATATCTGGATGATACAACATTCGCTTCTGGAATGGTGCAGATCCAGTTGGATGGCTTTGATAGTTCATCATCACGAGTTCGTTATTCTGTTCTGCAACAAGAAGCATATGCATTAACTCCGAATAACGAATATATCTATTCGCCCGGTATTGGTGATGCAGGACTACATTACTCGGGTGAAATGTGGAGAGAGTTTTCTTAATCATATCATAGTCACTTATAGTTTCTCTACATAACACCATTTTTGATGTGATTCTGAACATCGCAGAATTATAATCACTAAGACCAACCCCAATGGACAACTTAGGGGATCTAAACCAAGTGTCTTATGAATATAAGTGAATAAAGAAATAAAATTGAGTGTCTTAAATATAAGACCAGTCTCTAATATTAGACACTGGTCTTACATTTAAGACACTCAATTTCATGGCGTAGACTCTGTTGCATTTCTATAATTTATATGTTTTAATGTATTATGTTTCAATGTACACTAGAACCTCTATAAATTAATACTCGATAAATTAATAATCACTATAAATTAATAAATTTTGCTGGTCCTGAGTCGGGTCAGTGTAAAAATTAGCAAAATTCGATAAGATAATAAGATAATAATTTTTTTGAAACTCTTATGTAAATATATGGTCCCAATAATAAGATAAATTAATAATTATACATCTAAGCATATATCTGTATATATATATATATATATATATATATATATATATATATAACTAAGGTAATATAGTAAAATATGATTAAATTATTGTTTTAAGTTTTTAAAAATTGTTGATTTATCTTTAAATTCTTTGATATGATATTTTCTAAATGAATTTTATAATTTCGAAAACATTTTTGTATTGTTTTTTGATAACGTTAAAACTTCAAACCGAAAACATCTCTATATTAATTTATCGATAAATTAATAATTATTAACTTACATATAAATTAATAACTCTATAAGATAATAAAATCTTGAAGTCCCAACATTATTAATTTATAGAGGTTTTACTATATTATATTTTTACTTAAATTAAAAAAAAAATTGGTTTTTTAAGACTCCCATCCAAGTGTCTCCATTGTAGACTCAAAATCAACAAATTTTAACAAAGTGTTTTATATCCAAAAAGTACACAAAATATTATTATTTTATCTTTAAGACACCATACTAAGGGGTGACAATTGGGGTTGCTCTAATACTTTTGTAGTCCTGAAACCGGAGATATAACCACTCGTATCTGGCTTTTGGGTAAGATCACATATTTCTGGTGATCAAAGCTTTCATTAAGAGCTTGCCAGAGATCTGCAGGATCTTCTTTGATGATGTACTCATCTTTTAAACCATCGTGGATATGGTGACGTAAAAATATCATGATTTTTGCCTTTTTCTCATCTGATGTCATTTTCGACTTATCGATGGTCTCAAGAAGCCTGTTTCTTCTTAGATACATTTTTGGACCTACTGCCCATGTCATATAATTTTCCAGCTATATCAAAGGCAGTAATTTCGAGCTTCGCAAAATTTGACATTATAACTTTTCGGTATAGAACAGATCTATAGACGTTCGTGCTGATAACGTGTTATAACTTAATTATTATATAAGATGAAATTTATATATATATATATTATATTATTTATTATGTGTGTGTGATAGTGTAATAATTAAGTTATAACACACATAATAATAACCTTGTATTAAATGAACAATTATCCAATAATTACAGTTTGAACAAATGAAGCGCGATTTACGGCGATATTTGCGATTATAATATTCCACATCCAGCCTTGTACCAACGAAAAATGTAAAAATAATAAAAATCCTCGAATGGAACGTGATGTACTGATGTGTTTAATTATTGTTCGTGATTTTACAATGTTTTCCAGCCCACATGCGTCATGCATGCATCAAAATCAAATGAAAAAAAAACAAAATCATTATAAAAAGAATCCATTACAACAACTGAATAAATAACCACATAAAGTTAGAAAAAGTCATAAGCATGCAACGTAATTAACGAAACAATTAATTTTTTTGCTCTCACTAAGTCTGAACATGCAAATTGCAAATTTTAATCATAAACCCAAAAATGCAAACACCGAAGCGGCCACAGGAAGAACCATTCCCCCAAGTATTTTATTATTTCCTGTGAACAAAAATATTCCAAACATTAATTACAACAATGACCATAATACTAAATGAAAAGTACACAAGAGAACTAATGGTGCAATAGAAAATGATGGATTATTAATTATTTTCTTTATTTTCTAAAATACATTGTATTTCTAATTATTTGAAACAAAAAAAAAATCTGATAAATTTAGAAATATGTTTTGTAGTTAATATTCTACTCCCTCTGTTTCTTAAAGAAAGTATTTTTGAGTTTTTCACATTTATTAAGAAAATTTTACAAAAGACTTTTCTAACCTTGTTTTATTAATTGTTACTTAAGATATTCTTTAAATAATAAATACTATAAGGACAAATTAAGTAAAAATTGACAATAACTACACCTAGAAAATTGAAAACTACTTTCTTTTTGAAACAAATTTTTTTTCTAAAATTACGAACACAGGGAGTAATAGACTTTTAGTACATAACATGTTAACGGAACGTATCATCTACTCTATATAATTAAAACTTAAAAAGTACTCATCATTTTTTTATATACATATGCTCACCTCTAATCGAGAAGGAATCGCTACGACTCGGCGGTGGAAGCGGCGGCAACGATGAATTGTAGGTATCAAAACTCACCAAACATTTAGGAGTGAAGATCATAGCCCAAAGCTGTTCACTACAACAGCGAGTGAGTTCTTGAAACGCAAGTTTCAGACATGTTGTACAATTTTCAGGATCCAAATAAGGAGTACACTGAACAATAGACTCAAGATCATACAAGTTATCGAACCTAGTCGTATCCATCAGATAATATGGAGTAAGCGAGGAAAACAACTTAGAAGATCTAACGATAACTTCTCCCATTTTATCAGACAACCTCTGTCCAAATTTACCAAATGATTTGGGTATCGAATCGGTAGACCACCAAAAGGTACTAGGATGTGTCTCTAAAGTCGAGAGGAAGAACTTATCTGAGTAACGAACCATACAATCGAAGTAGTAGATGATTGCTTCTCGATGGTTAGTACAGTTTTTGGCGATCTCGAGCGTTGCGGTCTTGACGCAGGCGTTGCAGGTTGTTCTGTTGACGTCTCCTGCGCATAAGAACATCCCATGGACTGTGTCTGAAGCTTGACCTGTCGTGAGGTTGCAATAGTTAGCGAGAGATGATTGGTTGCTAAGAGTGGTGAGAAGAGTGTTGAGATTTGCGTGGTAAGTTGAGTTGCGAGTGAAGTTTCCGGATGATTTGATGCAGAAAGTTTCCATGTGGTCGGATTCGGACATGGTTTGGTTAGTGGTGAAGAGAAGACATAAGAATAAAGAGAAGCAAAAGAAAACAGAGCGTTTCTTTGTTGTTGCCATGCTTTTACTTTTGTTTAGGAGACAAAAATAAGAAGATGAGAATGATATCTATTGTAGAGAGAGGGAAAGTCGTTGATTTAGCAAGTTCACTGGTCTTTCTTTAAGTTGTTTTCTTGGTCTTTGTTGAAGTTGTATATTTCTTGTAATTTTATTGTTCTTTAATTTCCTTCGATTCTCCCAAAAATGAGTTGACTAATGGGTGAGAATAGTTCAAGTGGGGATTTTATTAAGGGGAAAGTTTAAGTACGAGATGTAAAAAAAAAAGATAGATATATGTGAAAAGTAAAGAATTAAATGGCATTAAAACCGATAATGTAGTTAATAGGAAATTATAGCTAGTGTCATATAATAATCTCATAATCCTTCAAAATTATATTACTGAAAAATGTACATATGCTACTACCGAAACTTTCGACGGCCAATTTGATAATTACTATCGGTTGTTCAAAAGAAAAGTGAGTTTCATACGTACGTGCGCTTGCTTTTCTAGAAACAACCCTAAATTATGAAAATATGTGGCGATAGTAACTAAGTGGTAGTAGTAAAAAGCTCACGAACATGGTGTAAATTAACTTTCTCTTGGGAATAGTAGAATACTTTGATTTCTATTTGATCAGTCCAAATTGTGTTATGGTTTACACTCGTTAGAAAATCTGGTGAATACTTTATTACCAGTGAAATTTTTTTTTTATGCATGCAAAATTATGTGGTGAACTCAATTTTTTTGTTCGGTTGTTCCTGATTGTTTCGTGGTTTTACAATTAATGTTTTTCAACCTGAGATGTAGGCAAATGAAAAAAAAAATCATTTAAAAAAATCCTTACAAATTACAACAACTGAATATCTATAACCACATTAGCAATTTAGCATAAGCATGAAACAAAATTAACGAAAATAATGAATTATTTTTACTCTTCTTAGGCTTGAACATGCAAATCTTATCATAGAAGTAAATTTTAGAAAACCAAAGCAGTCACAACAACAACCATTGCACAAAATATTTCACTGTTTCCTGCAAAAGGAAACTCCAAACAATACAACATTGACAACAATCCTACTACATATTATTTGAGAAGTCACTTTAGTTAAAAAATTTGACTTGTCACTTCCACAATGAAAGTTAGTGTATTCCAAAAATGACATATAAATGTGACATGTCAAATTTCCTAAAATAAACGAAATGTTTTAATTGGTTCAGTTACAATTAAAAATTCTAAAATTAAAACATGAATACACTACATTATAACACTAAAATAACAAATTTAAATTAACAAAAAATTATAATTACTATGATTTTAATTTGTTTTTACATATATTCATAATAAATTGCATAAAATATGATTACAAAATTCTTACAACCAATATATATTATAGTTTTATATAAAAATAATAATATATTATCCAATAGGATAGTAAATACGTTATACCATTTTTATCTCTTATTTTTATTAAAATAAATAAAAAGTTTATATCATACTCATATACAATCTCATTGTATATTGAGAAATTGAGATAAGAAATAAAATGAAATGTAACCGGATAAAAAATAAGAAGTATAAGTAAAAATAAAAATAAATATCTACAATTTTGTTTTTCAGTAACACTCTCGTGATTTGTTTTACGGAGTCATTTAAAATCTTAAAAAACAAAATTTATAATAAACGTATGTGCGACCCAAATTTTATAATGAACATATGCATGCATGCCAAGTTGCCAACCATAAGAAATTTATTTTATTCATCAAACCAATTCTTCAATATTGGATGAAGAGAGGAGCGGAGAGCTACCAGAGAATTTAATAAAATATAATTTAACAAATTTCATAACAAATATTTATTATAATTTTTATTGAAAAGTAAACTTACTAATAGATTATCCAATGTACTATATTTTTTTTCATGATAAATTCAAATATTAAATTTTAAATTTTAAAAAAATTCTTTGTAATTTTTGTTAATATTTAATATAAATTTTATTTTGAAATCATATATCATAAAATGCTGAAAATAAGAAATTTTGATTAAATAAAAAACGATAGAAACAGTTTTCGTGATTGTTCTTAAAAACCAAAAATTGCATCGTGTAAAAACATAACATTTGCGGAAAATATAAAAAAACTAAACAACACCTAAATATTACAATTCACTTATTTTTAACTCATACATACATGCATAAACATATGTATTTATTTCTTTTTAAAATTCAACCATACATTATAAAATTATATATTACAAAATATATACTTTGTTATTTTTTGTAAACACATACTTCAGTTTTTCCAAAAATATGAATGTGGATATAAATATTAATTTTGAAAAAGTCAAAGTCCCATGCGAACTTGTCTTGCATTGCATGCATTTTGTTAACCTCGATTAAAGTCTGATTTTAATTTTAGTTATGAAACAATTTATATACTTTTTAGATCTCTATATGTCCTAAGAGCGGTGAGGTGGTTGGTACGCACGAATGTGCAGACTAACCATCTATCCGCTCTTAGGATAAGTAAAGATCATGAAACCCATTTTGATTTAACTAACAATATATATGTCAAGGAAAAATATATACTTAAAATATATATATTTGCAAGATTATATTGTGTAAGCAGAAAATAAAGTAAAGTATATATAATATTCAAGACATATCATTAGAATTTAATTATTTTTTAATATAACTTTTATATTTGCAATTATATGTCACTGTAAACAGTAGAAAAAATAAAAAGTTTTAAATTAAATCAGTTTTAAATGACACAAAACGATATGAAACGTTTGTGTGATTGTTGTTAAACACTAAAAATGTATATTTATAAAAACATAACGTTTACATAATATATAAAAAATTAATCAATACTTAAATATTACAACTATTTATATATATAAAACAACTATACATGTACATGCGTGCATACCAAGTATAAAAATTAAATAAGTTATTATATGTTTTAATATTTTTCAGTTTATTTAGTTATCATATTTAAACTTTTTATCTAAAGAAGTATTTTAAAATCTTGGATAATAGTTTTTTTATCTTCAATTTCTATTGAAATATATAACATTTTTTATTTGATTTATCGTTATTTTATTATTAAATATTCATATAATGTTATTATTAATACATAATTAGTATGTACGAATTGATCAACTTCAATATACAGTATTAATTATATATTAAACATGTAAAATATTTTATAGTCCGCATAATGTGCGGGCCGATCACCTAGTATAGACATTAATTGTTGCAGAATTTATACATACTATATATAAGCAATTTAAATACATTTGTTTTAAAAATAAGCTTTTAAATGAAAAGTTTAATAAATTGAAGAACAAACAGTTTATATAGTATATCAGACCACCAAGAAGTGGCAAGAACAAGTCCTGGTTTCATCTAGTTTCGCTAAATGGAGAAAGCTAGATTACCGATTACGGATGGCTCAAATGCAACTACGATGTATCCTACCTTGCAGGAGATCACGGCTCAGGACTTTGGATGGATTTTTTTTGCAATAGCAATGGGTTATTTATTGAAGCTGGTATGGGAAAGTATCAAGGACGTTTTATCCCTTGAAGAAGCAGAATGTACAACGTTANGAATTTAGGTCCTCTCTCCACCTATAAATAGATGCCTTTAGTCCATTGTAAAGACATCACAAACATAAGAGCACAACACCTAAAAGAAAGTTTATAGGCAAGGGGAGAGAAAGCTAAAAGTCCTATCTCATAGACTTTTCATCTTCCGCGACAATGGCAGGAGGTAACTCTACAAATCTCCTCATAATCTATTATGTGATTATTCAGTTGTTTAAAGATCTTAGGGTCATGTATTTATAGTTTACATGTGGTATCAGAGCATGGTTGTAAACATCTGTTTAGTCCTTTAAAAATAATAGATCTTAAATTGTATCACTGAAAATTGTAACATGAAAGTTAGATTGTTAGAAATCTGAATCTGTGTTTAATTTTTGTTTGTGCATAATCTGTGCATTCGTCATGTAGAAAATTATCACAGATTATTTTCCGTGCATAAATCGTGCGTTGTTAATCTGAATATTATCGCAAATTATTATCCGTGCATAAATCGTGCGTTTTATAATTTGAAAAATTATTGTTGATTTCTATCTGTGCAATTTTCGTGAATAGCAGTTTAAGAAATTTTGCAAATAATTATTTGTGCAATTTTCGGGTGTTTGCGAAATAATTTTTTTTTTTTTTTTTTCGCAAATCCATAAAGTGCAATTTTTGTGCATCGGTTAATAAAGTTTTATTTCCGCAAACCTTAATCTGTGCATTTCTCGTGAATTTGCGAATTATTATCGTAAATTTTTCGTGCATAATCTGTGCGAATAATATTTTGTTATTTTGTACGAAATAAAGAAGTCAAATCGTTTTGTGCATAACTCGTATATTATTATTCTATGCATAATTCGCATAAAATAATTTTGTACATAATTTGCACTTAATGCACATAATTAGTGCAGAAAGTTACGTTTTGTGCATTATTCGTACATGAACGGTTTTATATGCATTAATTTTAATAAATTTTACAGATTATTCTGTACAAAATCCGTAACGGTTTTGTTTGAATTTTTTTTTAGTTTAAAAAAAAAAAAAACCCATTTGTGCATAATTCGAACAGAAAATTTGGTTTTATATAAAGTGCAAAAATCGGGTTTAGATATCACCACAGTACCTTTACCCATAATGATTTGCAAATAATAAAACATAAAACTAAATATTTTTTGTTTGATTTTCTAAAGAAACGATTTGTACATAATTCGTACAGAAATTTGGTTTTTCATAATGTGCAAATTTCGGGTTTAGATATCACCACAGTGACTTTACCCATAATAATTTGTAAATGATATAACCAATGATTAAATAAGTTTTGATATGTTTATGTAATAACTAGTTACCCACAGGTAGACTATATACATGAAACATGATCAATTAACTTATGCAGTGTTATGTACATGTGTTAAACTAAGTATATCCACAGATAACTTTGTTTAAATAATTCTGTACAACACTCAATAACATTTTCAAAATCTATGACTTTATGAAATTTTGATGACTACCCACAGGAGCATCATAATTTGTTGTCATATGCATTTGTGTTGATTATGTTATGAAGTCTAATTAAAACTTGTCGTATCTCAATTGCAGCATCTTTTTCTGGTAATTTGTCATCCATGGTCTCAGCTGTTCCAATGCTCACTGGAACCAACTTCTCAGAATGGAAAGAGAAAGTTGAGTTCACATTGGGAGTACTTGACTTGGATTTGGCACTTCGTCAAGAGGAGCCAAATCCACTAACAGTCGAAAGTACTCCTGAAGAAAAACTTCTCCATAAAGAGTGGGAGAAAGCGAACAGATTGAGCATCATGTTCTTAAGGATGACAATTGCTAGCAACATCAAAACTTCCCTACCGGTTGCAGAAAAAGCTAAGGCTTATCTGGCAGCTATAGAAGAACGGTTTAAGACTGCAGACAAATCCCTTGCTGGGAAACTTATGGCAGATCTTACAACCATGAAGCATGATGGCACAAGGTCTATGCATGAACATTGCATTGAAATGACCAACCTTGCGGCTAAGCTGAAGAATTTGGGAATGGGTGTGGATGATTCTTTTATCGTCCAATTCATCCTGAATTCATTGCCTCCTCAGTATGCACCATTCCAAATCAATTACAACGCCATTAATGAAAGGTGGTCGTCTAATGATTTGGCTAATAAATTGGTGCAAGAGGAGTCTAGGCTTGGTCGTGGAGGTATTAAAGTTGCCCATTTTGTCCAAGGAGCTGGATCTAAAGCTGGGAAAAGGCATAAAATGAGCCATAAAAGTGCACCACCCAGAATGAATGATTTCAATCAAACCAATGAGAAGAAGGCAAAGAAAGAGGACCGATGCAATTTTTGCAAAAAGTCCGGACACTTTCAGAAAGACTGCCATAAAAGAAAAGAATGGTTCGAAAAGAAAGGTAATCCTATGGGTTCCGTAAGCTTTTTCGAATCCAATCTTGCTCATATTTCTTCTAATACTTGGTGGATTGATAGCGGTGCTAATGTACATGTAACGAATTCTTTGCAGGGATTCCTTACAATCCAGGCTATAAATCCAAGTGAAAACTACTTATTTATGGGAAACCGAGACAAGGCGCCAGTAGAAGCTATTGGCACTTATCGTCTCATTATGGATAGTGGATTTTGTTTGGATTTATTTCAGACTCTTTATGTTCCATCTATTTCCCGTAATTTAGTTTCATTAAGCAAACTTGATTTGGCTGGTTTTAAGTCTACTCAAGGAGATGGTTGTTTCAATTTATTTCTGAACTCTAATAAAATTGGTTCTGGAAAATTAGTTGATGGTCTTTACATGTTAGTTCTGGCTGATCAACATTTTGAAACACATCTCACACTGCAAGATAAAAGTGGACTTAAGCGTAAAACATGTGCAAATGACTCGTACTTTTTGTGGCATAAGAAACTGGGACACATTTCCAGTGAAAGAATCAAAAGATTGGTAAAAGATGGAGTAATTCCAACTCTAAATTTTACCAATAGTCCTGAGTGTGTAGATTGCATTAAGGGCAAGCAAACTAAACACACTAAAAGAGGAGCCACAAGAAGTACACAGCTTCTTGAAATCATACATACAGATATTTGTGGACCTTTTGACGTTCCAACTTTTGGAGGTGAAAAGTACTTCATCACTTTTATCGATGATTATTCACGTTATTGTTATCTCTATCTATTGCATGAAAAATCTCAATCTGTGGATGCTGTACAAGTGTTCATTACTGAGGTTGAGAGGCAATTAGAAAGAAAAGTGAAAATCATTAGGTCAGATAGAGGTGGTGAATTTTATGGCAGATATGATGAAACAGGACAACATCCTGGACCTTTTGCCAAACTTCTCCAGAAATTAGGAATCGTTGCTCAATACACAACGCCTGGTTCTCCATGGCAGAATGGTGTAGCTGAAAGGCGTAACCGTACTTATATGGGAATGGTTAGATCCATGATGAGTCATGCTAACTTACCTATATCCTTGTGGATGGACGCATTACGTACCGCTGTCTATATCTTGAACAGGGTTCCTAGCAAAGCAGTTCCAAAGACTCCTTTTGAACTGTGGAAAGGCTGGAAACCTAGTCTGTCACACCTCCAAATTTGGGGATGTCCAGCTGAAGCAAGAATTTATAATCCACATGAAAAGAAATTAGATTTCAGAACGATCAGTGGTTTCTTTATTGGATACCCTGAGAAATCTAAAGGATATAGAATTTATTGCCCAAACCATAGTACGAGAATCGTAGAAACGGGTAATGCCAGATTTTATGAGAATGGCGAGATTAGTGGGAGTGATAAAGTTCAAGATGTCATCATTCAGGAAATAAGGGTGAATATCCCTTTACCTTTAGTTCCGAATGTTGGGAATCCTTCTATTGTTGAACCATTAGACAATGAGGAAAACCCAGTGAATGATGATCATCCACTCCATAATGATAACATCGCCAATAATGATTTTGAAGCACAAGAGGAACCAGCATTAAGAAGATCAACTCGTGAGAGAAGATCTGCTATTTCCGATGACTATGTGCTTTATCAAGTAGAATCTGGAGAAGGGAATATTAAAGACCCGATTTCTTATTCACAAGCCATGAAAGATGTTAATTCTGATAAATGGATTGATGCCAGCAAAGATGAGATAGACTCGATGGCTAAGAATGGGGTTTGGAATGTTGTTCCATTGCCTGAAGGACACAAAGCAGTTGGGTGCAAGTGGATCTTTAAGACCAAGCTTGACTGTAATGGCAATGTTGAACGATATAAAGCCAGACTTGTAGCCAAAGGGTTTAATCAGAAAGAAGGCATCGATTATAGTGAGACTTTTTCACCTGTGTCTAGAAAAGACTCATTCAGAATTATCATGTCATTAGTAGCTCAATATGATCTTGAGTTACATCAAATGGATGTGAAAACTGCCTTTCTTAATGGAGACTTGCAAGAAGAAGTCTATATGCGTCAACCTGAAGGCTTCATAATTGAAGGTCAGGAAGACATGGTCTGCAAATTAAACAAATCAATATATGGACTGAAACAAGCTTCGAGGCAATGGTATCTAAAGTTTGATGAAACCATTACGAAATTCGGTTTCAAAGAAAACATTGTAGATCCTTGCATTTATCTCAAGTTCAGTGGGAGTAAGTTCATATTTTTGGTACTGTATGTTGATGACATATTATTGGCCAGCAGTGACCTTGGTCTATTACATGAGACTAAGAGTTATCTCTCTAAGAACTTTGATATGAAAGATATGGGTGAGGCATCCTATGTGATTGGAATTGAAATATTCCGTGATAGATCACTTGGAATTTTAGGCTTGTCTCAGAAAGCATATATTGATAAAGTTCTTGAGCGATTTGGCATGATGACATGTTCTTCTAGCATTGTTCCTATGCAGAAAGGTGACAAGCTTGATCTTAAGCAATGTCCGCAGAATGAAATGGAACGTACTGAAATGCAAAAATACCCTTATGCATCTCTTGTGGGAAGTTTGATGTATGCTCAGGTTTGCACAAGACCTGATATTAGCCACGCAGTTGGCATGCTGGGTAGATTTCAGAGTAACCCAGGACTCGCTCATTGGCAAGCTGCAAAGAAAGTTTTGAGATACCTAAAGGGGACAAGAAACTACATGCTGACGTATAGAAAATCAACACATCCACAGATGGTTGGGTTTTCAGACTCAGATTTTGGTGGATGTCATGATTCCAGGCACTGCACTCTTGGCTACGTGTATCTCCTTGGCGGAGGTGCTGTATCATGGAAAAGCCAAAAGTCGCAGTTGATTTACACATCCACTATGGAAGCTGAGTATGTAGCATGTTATGAGGCTTCAATTCAGGGAACATGGTTGCAGAATTTCGTGTCTAAGTTTGAGGCTTTGAACTTTGTTGACAAGCCTTTAACTCTTTATTGTGACAATCAAGCTGCAATCTTCTTCTCTAAGCATGATAGGATATCTAAAGGGGCCAAGCATATGGACCTTAAATATCTATCACTAAAGCAAGATGTCAAAAGAGGAAAGTTTGTCATCGAACACATAGGCACTGAGCTTATGGTTGCAGACATATTCACAAAAGCATTACCTCCAAAGACCTTTATTAAGCATGCTGAAAGTATGGGTCTTGAAGATCGCTTTTGATTATGTTGTCTGTTTATGTTTTGCCTATGTATGACTTTTATGTGAGCTCTTTTATGACTTTTATGTGAGCTCTTTTATGACTTTTACATCTTTCATTTATTCTGTTTCCAATGTGCACACACATTATTTGTTGGATTTATGATAACAGAATGCGTCTTTATTTAAAGACATAAAAGGGACCATTACGATAACTCCTACTTATGTTTATGGTCTAACTATGAAGGTAGTCAATGTAGTAGTACATGGAAGGGATCATGTTGCAGAATGATATGCGACCGCCATGACTCTCATTGATTATTTGATTAGCCAAGACACTTATGCTGAACAAATGAAAAATAAAGTTATAGCATATTATGCCGGCCTTATGATTTCATACAGAAAACATTAATGGATGTTACTAACGACCAAGTGGGAGACTGTAAGGAATAATTCCTTCTCCTATTATATGGTCTAATAGTCATCAGTTTTCTTATGAATTAATGCTATTCTTTATGATATTTGTTGACCAATTAAATTGGAAATGAAGGAGTTAATTCCTATGAATCTCTACTTTGATGGACGGTTGAGATTGATCTTAAGGAAAACCTAATGAGGAATTTAGGTCCTCTCTCCACCTATAAATAGATGCCTTTAGTCCATTGTAAAGACATCACAAACATAAGAGCACAACACCTAAAAGAAAGTTTATAGGCAAGGGGAGAGAAAGCTAAAAGTCCTATCTCATAGACTTTTCATCTTCCGCGACAATGGCAGGAGGTAACTCTACAAATCTCCTCATAATCTATTATGTGATTATTCAGTTGTTTAAAGATCTTAGGGTCATGTATTTATAGTTTACATTATCAACTCTAGTTTCGCTAAATCGAGAAAGCTAGATTACGGATGGCTCAAATGCAACCACGATGCATTCCACCATGAAGGAGATCACGACTCAAGACTCGGATGGATTTTTTGCAATAGCAATGGGTTATTTATTGAAGCTGGTATGGGAAAGTATCAAGGACGTTTTATCCCCTGAAGAAGCAGAATGTACAACGTTAATATGGACCGATGCAAACAGCTTGGTATTATGGAATCCAAAAAAATTTGAAATTTGAAGACGATAACCTCACTGTTAATGCAAGTCCTAAACAAGAATGAAGAGAATTTGAAACTTCAACACTACTAGTGTATGTTCTCTAAAGTTAGTTTCAAATTCCGCCACCGAGAAGCTAATTCTTGAGCAGATAAACTGGCCATAAGCTATTAAAACCAATTTGATGGTCTATGTTTCATTCATGTCCCCGGTTTCTGTTTCCATTTGTAAACAATGATATCACTTATACTCATAATATCACTCATACTCATAGTTCGTAATGAAGTTATCTTAGACAGAAAAAAAAAAAAGTATAACACGTCAGAGATTACTTTATAATCTTATATATAAGTATATATGATGAAAGTTTTGTAGATATTAGAAACACATATAAACAAGAATATTTGAGAAATTATTATTTGTTCCGGTTTCGAGCTTGTGGATGATCATGAAATTTGCGTAATAGATCTTCGTCAGATCTTTCGTTGAGAACATTAAGGGGATTGTTCAGACTTATTCTTGAAGGTGGTTTTGCAAGAATTATAACTTTCACTTATCACAGAGAGATAATCAAAACATCTAAACTCCTAAGAGCGTTATCACCGTCCCAAATCAGTTTCCTTGATGGAATAATGAGAGAATATCTTCACACTCAATCAATGGACGTAAGAATCACGTCTAATGAAATGGTATGTGAAACAAGACCACTCTTCCATACGGTAAGTCCTAATCCTGGTGGGGTCTCTGTGGAATAAATATGTGGTCGATACTTAAAGGAAGACTTGCGCAATTTCCAAGTCAAGCTGGACGTATAATTGGAAATCCTCAAGACCTATAATATTCACGTCCAATTGTAATTATGAGAAGCAAACATAATTCCAAAATGGTATAATTGGGTACCCTTTCTGGGTCTCGGTCTTGGTCTTGGTCGGATTCCAAAATGGTACGATTTAAAAGCCAAGCAATGTGACTTTGACTCTTATCATCGTTATATATATATGGTTAAAACTGACTGCAAAACCAAATCATACATTACCAATTCCTTCCACATATATTTTCCTTTGTTGGAAACCTTTCTTTCAGATGAAGATGAAATTTCATTTGGCCCTTTTTTTCATCATTTGTTTCTTTTGTTGCGTCTTCCCAGTTCCATCAGTTCCTCCTCGTCCCGACCAAGTAGAGATTCTTTTGGCTTTCAAGAATGAGTTTTCATCCCGCAACTGCGACCGCATGTGGGACACGCCGGATATCATATACGATAATGCAAATATAAGCTCTTGGACTAAACACGGTGATTTCCATTTTGGGGCTGACTATAATGATTCCTTTTATGGGGTTGAATTTGATGACAAAACCGGTGTCGTTACACAGCTGGACCTTCGTGGTGCATGTATCAGTGGCACCATCCAGGCTAATAGTACCCTCTTCAGATTCCAACACCTCAGGTACCTCGATCTCTCTATCAACCACTTTGACTCGTGCCCGATCCCCGCCGAATTTGGCAGACTCACCGACTTGGAAACCTTGATTCTTAGCCAAAATGGTTTTATTGGAGAAGTTCCATCCTCAATCACTAACCTGAGCCGCTTAACCGACTTGAGGCTTTCATATAATAAGCTCACAGGTCGTTTACCCCATGTTCATAATTTAACCCTTCTTTCTTTTATAGACCTTTCCTATAATCACTTTTCTGAAACCATTCCTTCTTCTCTGTTCACCATGCCTTTCCTATGGCATCTTGATCTGCGCCAAAACCATCTTAGAGACCCTCTTGAAAATATAAATATGACTTCTTCTTCAACATCTGAGCTTAAGTATCTAGACTTGGCCAGGAATCTTTTGAGTTTTCGAATCCTAGAACCTATCTCAAATTTCGCCAACCTCACGTATCTCAATCTTTCTTTCCAGAACACAACCTACACAATCAACTTCGATTTCTTGCTCTTCAAGTCTCTAACAGAATTGCATCTTTCCGGGAATGTTGTATCAAGGCTTGTTATCGGTTCGATAGATTTGTCGTCTATAAGCTTGTCAAGCTGCAACATCGCCGAGTTTCCCGCGTTTATAAAAACCTCACGGAACTTGAAGAGATTAGACCTTTCCAAGAATAGACTTAAAGGGAAAGTGCCTGAGTGGTTATGGAATCTATCTTCTTTAGTCCATGTAAATCTCTCTCACAACTCCATCAATATCTTGGAAGGTTCCCCAAAAGTGCTCTGTTTCCTGCCTCTTTCCAAGTTAGATTTGAGTTCAAACACCTTCCAGGGCTCTTTTCCTGTTATTCCACCTACCCTCTAGGTCATGGCTGCATCAAACAATAATTTTACTGGAGACATACCTCTCACGTTATGCAATTCAAGTGAACTGTACCACCTCGATCTTTCGAACAACAATTTCAGTGGTTCGATTCCTCGATGATTAGGGGAACTTGTAGGAGGAGTGTTGAGACTCAGTAACAACAACCTCACTGGGGGACTTCCCCACATAAAAGACATCTCCGAACTAGATGTTGGCCACAACCAAATAAGTGGGAAGCTTCCAAGGTCTCTTGGGAATTGTTCATCCCTACGGTTTCTAAATGTGGAGAACAATAGAATCACTGACACCTTCCCTTTCTGGCTGAAGGCTATACCTGGTCTTGAAGTCATTGTTCTGAGATCAAACAGATTCCATGGTCCCATATCTTCTCCTGAAAGCTCTCTTTCATTTATGGCACTGCGGATAATTGACATATCACGTAACAACTTCAACGGGAGTCTGCCACCAAATTATTTTGTGAATTGGAGTCCAGCTTTGGTTAATATTCCTGAAGGTTATCGGTGGCCAAGGTACACAGGAGATTCGAACACTGATTCTCCGACTAGGGCGTGGAATAATCCATCCATTTATTTGAGAGATAAAGGACGAAACATGGAGTTCAAAAAGATTATACGGACATACACAGTCATTGATTTCTCTGGGAACAGATTTGGAGGACATCTTCCAGAATCCATAGGTCTCTTAAAGGCACTGATTGTGTTGGACTTATCTAACAACAGTTTCACAGGCCATGTTCCATCATCTTTGGCCAAACTCACACAACTCGAGTCATTGGATCTATCTCGAAACCAACTTTTTGGAAAAATTCCTCAAGAGCTAAGAGCCCTCACGTTCTTGGCGTACATTAACATGTCACATAACAAACTCACCGGCCAAATACCACAGGGTACACAGATTGTAGGGCAACCTAAATCCTCTTTTGAAGGGAATACCGATCTTTGTGGTCTTCCTCTTCAAGAGAGTTGTTTCAGGGAAAATGTACCACCATCAACACCACAGACACAAAAGCCACAACTGCCTAAGAAAGAACAATTGTTGAACTGGACAGCAGCCGCAATAGGATATGGACTTGGAGTGTTGTTTGGACTAGCGATCGCACAAGCCTTTGCTTCATACAAACCGGTGTTGTTCTATAAGTTGTTTCGCCTTTGAGATATGAATCATTTCCCTTTTCTACCTTTTTTTTTGTTTGAATCATAAGTAAAAGAATTAGTTCCATCTGTTCGCTTTTGGCTTTAATAAACGAACAACACAACTTTGTTTCTCTTAAGCCATATTTTTGTTCTCTCTCGAAGAATTATTAGTCAAATCCTACGTTGAAAACATTAAAGGATTGTTTAACTATATACTTAATAGTTCTTGCCTCTTGGGGACTATGAGTTTTCTGTAAGAACTATGACTTTCACTTCTCATATATATCACCAAAACATCTAAAGTTAAAAAGGAACAAGAAGAGTATCAAGAAACATCATTGCATAAACAAAAACTTCTGGATCTTCTTATTCTCGTATCCCTCTCCAATGTAAGCATTGGCTTTATTCACAGCACTGATCTCCACCTGATATTTCTCAGATCTTTCAGGTGAAGAAAGCATGCGACTTTGGGTTTCTTGAGGCAACACCATCTCTTTCTTGATCTCAGGACGTGGACATATAGGTTTTGGCTCTGACCTTTCGCAGTTCCTCTCTTGAGATTACGGTGAGAACAGAAATTGCAATGGTAAACTACATTGTTCTGAGGCAAACAGAAGTTAGACTTCTTGCAACTTAAGAAGACTAACTTGGAAATCAAGAGGATCTAAGTACCTAAAATATAAGTATGTTTTCTTTATTAACTTAAGCTTCTATATTAATTATCCACCTCTGCGTTGGTAAATAGATTCAATTCGCCTAGGAGATCGATTTTTAAAAAATCTTAAATAATAAACTAAGCTTTCCCAGAGTTAGATAAGACGGAATGGATTTTGTCAAAAGTATTGGATATATCATAATAAACGTTGATGCATCCAAAGGGAAATAACATGGCAGCAGTATAGTAAGAACTAAGAAGTGATAATCTCTCAAACACATGATGGAAAGCATAAAATACTAATAAGTCCAAAAGACATCCGATACATCCAAAAGGCTCCAAGTTTATAACAGAGCAAGGTGGTGTAGTCACCCAGCGAAATGCCATCTAAATAGCTTAAAGTTTTGAACAAAAGCATCATTTCATAAACTTAAACGATAGATATCCTGAGAGTGATTACCAGCTGTCACAGGCTGAGGAACACTGGCTTGGCTTCTATAGCAGAAGAAGGATCCTCACTCTCAAAGTTAGTGAAGGACTCAGGAAACACAGGAGGTTCCTTTCCATACAATTTTGTACTTGTGATCATAACGTCTCTGTACTTCTTCTCAGCGCCCTTCGCATCCCATTTATCTGCATTCCCTAATATATAGTCTCTTATGAGACTCCATCGAGTTGAAATGGTTGCACTACATCCAGCCACCTCCACGTCGACCTTATTACGACCCTGCTCCTGTTGCAGCTCTTTGACAAGGCTAGCTACACGGGCCGTGAGAACATCTTTCTCACTCTTCAAAGTCCATATCGCAATAACATTATCTCTGAGCTCCTTCTCTCGTTCCCTTGACGAAGCAAGTTCCTGCCTCAAGCCAATAATGACCTCAGAGTCTTTCACCTTCCCCTGTTGAGCCAGGTGAAGCTGAGTTTCTGCAAAATGGCAGAGAGATGCCGCCTAGAAAAAGAAGAAGACAGTCACGACCAACACAATGGTACACACGCGAAACAGAAACGCGAGAGAGAGAGAGAGAGTTATACCTTAATGAGTTCAGCTTGGGCTTGAGGAAAGATCAATGATGTACCAAGTTTTTCAAAGCCCTCAACATCCTGACCAAAAGCATTTTCATTAAGCTGATCAGCTATAGAAGCATGTCGAGAAGGAGCCGCTACTCCATTAGCGGGCTGAGAAATCAGAGGATCTCCGCCAGTGGCAGCCCTCTTTGATGGTTTCGTAGGAACACCAGCCACCTCATTCGTAGCAGAACTGCGCTTCAAAGAAGCAGTCCTCAAAGTTGTCTCTTTTTCAGAGGCCGGAGAAGGCTCATGAGTGACTGACGAAGAAGCTAAATTTGCCGCAGCAATACAGAATCTCTCAAAAGCTCCATCGCCATCTAGTCCATCAAACTGAGACATCTTAGCACCTGCAAGAGAATGACAGCAAGCACATTTAGATGCTGAAGCAGAACAAAAGAAAATAATGAACAAAGTTTGGCTAATAGATAACTGATGTTCCAAGTTTTTCAAAGCTCTCAACATCCTGACCAGAAGCATTTTCATTCAGTTGATCAGCTATAGAAGCATGTCGAGAAGGAGCCGCTGCTCCATTATCGGGCTGAGAAATCAGAGGTTCTCCGCCAGTGGCAGCCCTCTTTGATGGTTTCGGAGGAACACCAGCCACCTCATTCGTAGCAGAACTGCGTTTCAAAGAAGCAGTCCTCGAAGCTGTCTCTTTTGCAGTGACTGACGAAGATGCTAATTCCGCCGCCGCAATACGGAATCTCTCAATAGCTCCATCGCCATCTAGTCCATCAAACTGAGACATCTTAGCACCTGCAAGAGAATGACAGCAAGTACATTTAGATGCGTGTTCGGATTATACACCTACTGGCGTCAACATCAAGAGCTCTGAAATAGTGGGCATAGAGAACTTCTTTCACTCCCAACTCTTCCGAATGCAACTCCCCAAAAACTTGAATAGCAATTAGCATCCTCCATGCGGAAGGAGTAAGCTGGCTAGGAGATATATTCAAGAACTTAGCCACTTGGGTTATCAGAGAAGGTATGGCTTCACGCAAACCTAAGGCAAAGTAAGTTTCTGTTACGAACAATGTAACTTCCGATCACTTTTTAAGAGAACAAGGACAAAATGCTTTTATTCCCTCAAAGAAACGAGTCGTTACAAGGTTGAGAGCCTTGATATTGGAGTCTCTCTCCTCCCCTTACAACTTTGATCAAATATTCGATAAAGCAAATCCTAACCGACTCTCGACTTAAATACCAAAATAGCAAAAGGAATACAGGTCACGTGATTGTGTCTCTCCCGTGTCTGCTCCTTGCTTAGCTCCTAGACGACATGTTGGCTTATTCTTCAAGTAAGTTGACGTGATCCACAAAGAGGCCACTCCCTTAGTGGACCCGAATGGTCATCTCTCCAGGCCTTTTGGGTCTTGCCTTTCCTCTGGTAACGGTATAGGATTGGCGGGTGTGAGGCCTCATACGTATCAATACCCGCCCCTTTAAAATTGACCTTGTCCTCAAGGTCAAAGTGAGGGAACTGTTTGGTGAAGCTGCTCTTCCATTCCCACGAGCAGTCATGTTCCGAAAGTCCCTTCCACTTGATCAACAGCTCCTCCTGCCCCGAATTAGTGTTGACTCGTGTATCGCATACAGCCTCCGGCACTGCCTCCAGGACCTCTTCTTCTGTCAACTGTGGCGGGATGGAGATTGGTGAGAGTGGGCTTCCTTGCGCTAACTTAAGCTGCGATACGTGAAAGGTTGGGTGGATGCGCGCATCTGGGGCAGCTTCAAACGATACGCTACTGCACCGACGCGAGCCTCTATCTCGTATGGCCCGTAAAACCGAGCAGCTAGCTTCTCATTCGCCTTCCTTGCGAGTGACTGCCGTCGGTATGGCCGCATCTTCAAGAACACCATATCCCCTACTGCAAACTCAGTGTCACTGCGATGACTATCCACCCGTCGCTTCATCACCTGTTGTGCGCGATGAATATGCTCCCGAAGGAGTTGGATCGTCGCGTCACGTGCCAGCAGGCGACTCTCCAAGTCAGCATTCACAGTGGACCCATTCTCATATCTCAGCAGAACGGGTGGCTCTCGTCCATAAACAGCCTTAAAAGGCGACATTTGAATGGTCGAATGGAACGAAGTGTTGTAACACAACTCTGCCCATAGAAGAAAACGAGCCCAAGTCCTCGGCTTGTCACTAGCAAAGCACCTCAAATACGTCTCCAAACCCCCTGTTTGTCACTTCCGTCTGTCCATCAGACTGAGGGTGATATGCAGTGCTGAAACACAGGTTTGTCCCTACTACCCGGAACAGCTCCTTCCAAAAATGGCTAGTGAACACCTTGTCGCGATCCGAAACAATGGTTTTGGGAAAACCATGTAGCTTTACCACTTCCCGAACAAAGATTGCAGCGACGTCGGTAGCCGAGAACGGATGCTTGAGGCCAATGAAGTGAGCATACTTGGATAACATGTCCACTACCCAGCACGGCGTTGATGTTCTCGGACTTGGGCAAACCTTCCACGAAGTCCATTGAGATGTCCTCCCACACATCCACGGGCACCGGCAGAGGTTGGAGCAATCCCCCTGGTGCCAAAGTAGAGTATTTCTGGCGCTGACACGTCTGACAGGAGGCTACGTATCGCCTGATCTCAGTCATCATTCCTTTCCAAAAGAACATATCCCCAATCCGCTTCTGTGTTTTAAGCACCCCTCCATGACCTCCTAGCTTCCCATCATGGAATTCACGCAAGATTAATCCAATTAAACCCGAAGTTTTGGGAAGTACGAGTTTACCTCGTCACAACCGTCGCCCTTGGACCAGAGAGTAGTCTGGATGTTTAGAAGCATCCTCCGACAAGTCCTTGATCACTTGCCTGAGACTTGGTTCCTTATCCACCTCCGAGCATATCTCCTCCAGTTGTATAGCGGCAGAGATAGACAGGGCAAAAAGCTCTGGCACGCCAGTTTTCCCCGATAACGCGTCCGCTGCCTTATTTTCCAGTCCTAGTTTGTAATGAATGTCAAAATCAAAACCCAGGATCTTGGTAAGCCACCTCTGATACTCGAGATTGATTTCTCTCTGCTCCAGCAGGAACTTCAAGCTCTTCTGATCGGTCCTTACCAAGAATTTTCGGCCAAGTAAGTAATGGCGCCACTTCTGGATTGCGAACACAATAGCCATTAGTTCCCATTCGTATACGAATTTCAGTCGCTGCCTCTCCGTGAGCGCTTGGCTATAATAAGCTATTGGTCGCTGGTGCTGCATCAAGACAGCTCTCAACCCCACTCCAGAGGCATCCGATTCGACGACGAACAGTGCATCAAAATCTGGCAAGGCTAGTACGGGAACCGACGTCATGGCCAGCTTGAGCTTGTTAAAAGATTGAGCAGCTTCCTCACTCCAGCGAAACTGATCTTTCTTTAACAAGGCTGTAAGTGGTCGCGCCATCTCACCATATCCTTTCACGAATTTGCGATAGTAACCGGTGAGCCCGAGAAAGCCCCTCAACTCCTTGACATTTCTCGGTACTGACCAGTCGACCATGGCATGTATCTTGTTGTAGTCAGCCATCACCCCCTGAGCAGAGATCACATGGCCTAAGTACTCGATGTGCTCACTCTCAAACTGGCATTTCTTTTTGTTGGCATAGAGTTGATGCTGCGCCAGTACTTGGAGCACCATTCGGAGGTGATTCGCATGCTCTTGCTTCGTCTTGCTGTACACCAAGATGTCGTCGAAAAATACCAAGACAAACCGACGAAGATATCGCCGGAATACGTCGTTCATCAGTGATTGGAAAGTGGCAGGAGCGTTTGATAGCCCAAACGGCATCACCAGGAACTCGTAATGACCGTCGTGTGTCCTGAATGCTGTCTTTTGAACATCCTCTGCCTTTACCAAGATCTGATGGTATCCGGACTTCAAATCCAACTTGGAAAACACCACTGCTCCCTACAGTTCGTCCAGCAGTTGGTCAATCATGGGGATCGGGTAGCTATCCGTGACAGTAGCCTTGTTCAGAGCCCTATAGTCGACGCAGAACCTCCAGCTGCCGTCGTTCTTTTTCACTAGAAGTACAGGGCTTGAAAAGGGGATTCCACTGTCACGGATAATCCCCGCTGCTAACATCGCGGTGACTTGCCTTTCAATCTCCTCTCTCTGCACTTGCGGGTAGCAAAACGGTATAACGCTTACAGGGCTTGATCCCGGCAATAGAGTGATCGCGTGCTCCTTCCCTCGTGACGGAGGTAGACCCTGCGGATCCTCGAACACTTGGGGGAATTCCTCGAGTATATGCATGAGCTCCGGTGGTGGAGTGGGAATCGGCACAACTTCCTCCGTTTGCAAGCCCCCATATTCGACCAACACTCCCTCGCCTTGCCTCTCCAATGCCTTCCACAATGACTTCAAGGACACTGCCGAACAACAAAGACCTGGATCGCCCTGCAACGTCACCTTCTTGCCCTTTACTATAAACGACATCCACTGCAGCTTCCAGTTTACGGCCATATCCCTTAGGGTTTCGAGCCATTGCATCCCCAAGATCACGTCGGCGCTTCCCAACTCCAGCGGAAGGAAGCTCGTTGTCACGGCAAAACCCTACATCTGCAGTGTTACCCCTCGGCACAGTCCTCTCCCTCTTACGGTGATGCCCCCTCCCGTCAGCACCCCATACCCACTGGTGTTCGTCGCCGGCAACCCCAATCGCGCGACTATGCCCTCCGAAACAAAATTGTGGGTCGCGCCAGAATCGATCAACACCACCACTCGTTCCTTCTTAATCGACCCGACGAGCTTGATGGTGCGCGGCGAAGATATTCCTACGAGGGAATTCAGGGACAGCTCCGCCATTTCTGGTATCTCCGGCTCCTCCTCTACATCTCCCTCCTCGGTCTCGTTACACATTTCCGTCACGGTTCCATCCTCCTGCACCATCAGCACCAACAGTTCTTTCTTCGGGCATAAGTGTCCCCTGTACCACTTTGCGTCGCACTGAAAGCATAAGTCGTCGGCCTTCCATTTGTCTACCTCGGCCGCCGTCAATCGCCGAAACGGAGGTTTCACGCGGTTGTGCGAGTTGGCGTTTCTAAAATCAGGGTTACGGTTTGGCGGCGTCGTATTCCTCTCAGGGTTAGACAAGGGTTTGGGCCTGAGGTTTCCGGGCCCAAAATCTCTATTCGAGCCCATGGACCTGTTTGGGCCCGCCTGGTGAGATTGATTAGCTCCGCCGAGGTTATTTGCCGGCACTGCTCCCGCCGATCCTTCCCACTCTTCCACCATCTTGGCGACACTCATCATTTTTTTTAAACCTCGGGGCTCTAACATCTTCACCCCCGCCCGTATCTTCTGCTTCAAGCCGATCATGAAGGCCATCTCCAATACCTTCTCCGAAAGCTCTGGTGCGTTAGTAGCCAAGGCGATGAAATCGGGGAAGTATTCTCTCACTGTGCCTTCCTGGCGCAGCACGAGTAATCGCTCGCCGGCGCTGTTTTCGTGGACCGCCGCAAACTGCTCCAGTACCCGCTGTTTCATCTGATCCCAATCTAAGAACGGATTACGAACTCGTTCCCATCGGTACCACATCAGGGCCTCGTCGTTGAAACACATCCTCACCGCCTGGAGTTTCTCGGCCTCCGTTAAGTCGCCGAGCTCAAAATATTGCTCCACCCTCAACACCCAACTCTCCGCATTCTCGCTGTCGAACTGAGGAATCTCCATTCGCCTCATCATTGGGCCACCCCATCTCACTCCGACGCGGTGGATTCTCTCGATCCCTTTCCACCGAGCCTTCCCCTTGGTACGTTTTGGTTCGTGACGCTCCGATCTGGCCTGAGACAGTTTCAGAGGCTAAAACTTCCCCTCCTTGTTTTTTAGCCGCTGATTCCTCTCGTAGGCGTTTCTCCAGTCGCTCCATTACGCCGACCTTCTCCAGTTGAAGACGGAGCTCCTCGACGGTGCGTTCCAAGAACGCGATCTTCTCATCCGCTTGAGATGCAACCGCAGTTGCCTTGCCGGTGTCTTTTTTTGGTGCCATCTTCGTTCCCGTTTTCGCTTGGCTCTGATACCAAGTTTGTTACGAACAATGTAACTTCCGATCACTTTTTAAGAGAATAAGGACAAAATGCTTTTATTCCTTCAAAGAAACGAGTCGTTACAAGGTTGAGAGCCTTGATATTGGAGTCTCTCTCCTCCCCTTACAACTTTGATCAAATATTTGATAAAGCAAATCCTAACCGACTCTCTACTTAAATACCAAAATAGCAAAAGGAATACAGGTCACATGATTGTGTCTCTCCCGTGTTTGCTCCTTGCTTAGCTCCTA
Source organism: Alliaria petiolata (assembly GCA_020283515.1). Lineage (NCBI taxonomy): Eukaryota > Viridiplantae > Streptophyta > Magnoliopsida > Brassicales > Brassicaceae > Alliaria > Alliaria petiolata. Next base: position 35,175,478 of record JAHZTW010000004.1, on the reverse strand, counting down.
GACAACATGTTGGCTTATTCTTCAAGTAAGTTGACGTGATCCACAAAGAGGCCACTCCCTTAGTGGACCCGAATGGTCATCTCTTCAGGCCTTTTGAGTCTTGCCTTTCCTCTGGTAACGGTATAGGATTGGCGGGTGCGAGGCCTCATACGTATCAGTTTCATAGACTACAATCTCGTTTGGGCATGGGATGTTAGCCCTCTCGTTCTCCTCTGGAATCCTAAGCTTCACAGATGCAGGAATACTATATGACTTTCGAATCCTACTTAAATCACTGTTCTTCAGGATTGACATCGGGTTAACTTGAAAAGTAAGAGGAATACTATTTTTACGAGTAACCATGAGATACATAACTCATCATGTTTGGATGGGCTTTGGAATTGCAAATATCCCGAGGGTTACTCGTAAAAATAGTATTCCTCTTACTTTTAAGACTTGCGTTATGTATCTCATGGTTCTTGATAAAGACAGAAGCAGAGTGTGTACATTTGCAGTGTTAGTGTAGTAGTAGCATCCTTCTTTGATTTGACTGGAGCTCACTTTAAGACTTGCCTAATATAACCCATGGTTCTAAAGAAAGACAGAAGCAGAGTGTGTACATTTTCTGTAACAACTATGACTTTCACTTCTCACATAAATCACCAAAACATCTAAAGTTAAAAAGGAACAAGAGGGGTATCAAGAAGCATCATTGCATAAACAAAAATTTCTACAAAGAGATATATTTACTCTGCTTTTCCCCAAAAATTTCATTTTCTTGCCAGATATAAACATCACATCACAAGAGAAATGGTATCTTTAAATTTGCAGCTCTAGAACTCTTGTTTGTCTCAGCCGTCTCCTTCATACTCGTCCATGGTTTTCTCTTCCTCTTATTAGATCCACAAGCTGTTTTCTCAGAAACGGTTTCTGGCTCGATCGGTTTCTTACTTTTGGATCTTCTTATTCTCCTATCCCTCTCCAAAGTAAGCATTGGCTTTGGTGTATTCACAGCACTAATCTCCGCCTGATCTTTCTCAGATCTTTCAGGTGAAGAAAGCATGCTACTTTGGGTTTCTTGAGGCAACACCATCTCTTTCTTGATCTCAGGACGTGGACGAATGGTTTTTGGCCTTGGCGGGCATATCTTTTTCATCTGGCCTTTCGCAGTTCCTCTCTTGAGATTACGGTGAGAACAGAAATTGCAGTGGTAAACTACGTTGTTCTGAGGCAAACAGAAGTTAGGCTTCTTGCAACTAATGCGTTTCCTCTTCTTAGCGGAAACCTTCTCGATTCTGACATTGCAATTGAAGCCAGGCTGAAGAATCGTCTCACACCTACAGAAAACCTTTGAATCATTTACCATAATCCAGTTTTGATCAAACCTGACATTAAAATGGAAAAGATGCTCTCTTTGTGAACATTAATCACTAAGGCAATCAAGAGAAGTCACCTTCCTTTTCCCTTTATGCAACCACGAAATGAGATTTCATCTTCTCACTTTGTATAATAAAAAGTTAAGAGGATTCTAATCGCAAACCATTTTTAACAAAATTACTCTTAAATGCAACGGAAACTGTTGATTCTAAGCACAAGAAAGGGTTTCTTAGAATTGATTCAAAAACCAAATTGTACTTAAGATGTATGGTCATTCTGATCATCAGAAACCCTAAATAGCTAGCACTAGTATTTGAGGAAGAGGCAAAAAATACCTTTGACAAGTGACGAGGTCAGGATTATGAGGAATCCCCGAAGCTTCACCGTCGGCAGCGAGACGCCGGCCGAGCAAGGCAGATAGCGACGGGATGGGAGTGTCTCCGCCGGTAGACCAGAGAGCGAGGTTCTTCAAGTGGTCATGTCTTAGCTCAGACTTGAGATTAGGTCCTCCTTCAGCTCTTGTAAGCTTCTTAGCTCCTCGTTTCCCCATCTTCCTAGGTCTTCGCCGCAACCTCAGAGAACAAAAAAAAACTTTGCCCGGAGAAAACTCCGCTTCAATCTTTTCTGATCGGAGCGATTTTCTCAATTCAATTTCCGGTGGGCTTTTGCCGGCTTCGGACACAGGACGGGAAAATTGCGAAAATTAGGTTTTTGTTGGAATTAAAAAACTAACAATACTTTTATCAAAGCCCACGAAGATGTTGGGCTTAAACTTTCGCACATATCGAAATTATTATTCAGTAATCTTAATTATCAATATCAATGTTTTGTCAGTTGGGTCCATAGCTCAGTGGTAGAGCATTTGTCTGCAGATCGAGAGGTCACCGGTTCGAATCCGGTTGGGCCCTTCTTTTGTTTTTTTTTATTAACGGCGTATTTGTTTTACAACTGTTGTTATTCACTGTAATCCAAATTATTCTTCACCAAGAATAAAGATGGGAGAATAAACATTTGCAAATTTCTTACAAGAAAAAAAGATAGGTACATCATAACATGATAACATCGTCTCTACTCTCTTCTATACAGAGTTACAAACATTTGAAACACATTAAAGCAAATCCACAATAACACATTATCAGTTTTGTTTCCATCAAATCTCCTTTTTCTTCTCTATAATAGGAAACGTCTGTACCATTGAACCAAAAACAACTACAACAACAAAAACAGTCCACTCGCTGTAATTGAAGACAAACCCGTACGGGATCTTCCGGCAAACTAAAAGAAACCAAAATTATGCAGAATGGGCACTATGAGAGTGAAATAAAAAAAAAACCAGACTAACCAGTGATGTGATAATGATCAAGGCTTTGGAAAAGAAACAATTTTTTGAAGTAGACTTGTACAGTTTGATCTTAAATCTGCAGAGGCATGGATACATACAGTGTTGAGACGGTTGTTCTTTGGTTGCGGGTTAGCGTAAAGGATTATGTTTCTCTTGTACTACTCCGGTTTCTCCTCTTCGTGTTATTTATGATGATCACAGTGTGTTTCTTTTGCTTTCGAGCATTGCACCGTCTTTTAGAGAAGCGTGTGCTTCGTTCTCTTGTCCTAGAGCTGACAAGGCTACAGCTTGGAGATAAGATGCGATATGCCAAGCAGGAGGTATGACTTGGGCTTGCATCGCGTCGTTTAGTGCCTCTTTAGGCATCTCATTCATTAGGTAACACAGACTCCTCCTTGCATAAACAGTTGGGGAAACCATTGTCCCTACCTCAATGAACTGCAAAACAAAATCCTTAGGTCAGAAGCCTAATAGCGTTTCCAAAATTTACTTGCCTAGAGAGAAAAGAAAGTAAAATGCATGAAGACATCTAAGGATTTTGAAAACCATATGAATAAGGTGAATATGAGAGACCAAAATCACTAGCTAATGGTCGGGGACTAAATCTTACAACAGCATAAAAGACTAACCTGAGAAAAGCATTCGATGGCGTTTGCAAAGTCTTTATGCCGGAATGCAGAATCTCCCTTTTTCTTAAAGATCAGTGTGTCCTGCATCTGGTTGGTCCACATCTGGAAAGAAAGCTAAAGAAACAAGCGAAAATGTATCAGATTTTAATAGTGAACAAGATAGCCACATATGCACTGTAGAATCGCAAAGGTTGGAACTAAGAAAGGAACCTCTGTGGCTGCACCCTCGTCATCCTTATATCCAAGCTTTTCAATGATCTCATGTATGGCAGTTAGATCTGATCTTAGGCATGCTTCTCCAAGTGGTGAAAGAGCCGTGGTCGTCGCACTATTGGGTATGCCCATCAGTTGATGAGAAGCAATCTACATGATCAAAATGTTCTTGTTAGTGTCAGAAAATATATGTAAGAAGCATCAAGCTTATCTTCCTAGTTGTGCAACTGTTTTCTGATACAAAAGTAGCAGCACAAGGTAATATAAGCCTCTATGACTCAGTATTGATAATTAATGATAAAAGCTTGCAAAAGCACCTCAAGATCCTTCTGAAGAGGAACCATTGCAGCGACTAACGATTTTGGGTTAGGCCGCTCTCGGGCCTCATACTGCAAGCATCTCGAAGCTAACCTTATTAGTTCAGTCCCATCGTCGCTTGAAAATTGGCCTTCCAAGCATGAATCCATCAACATCTGAATGTTCCTGTCGCGTATGAGGTCCAACGCCTATAATACACCAGGTAATGGATTAGCAAGATACTATATGCTTCAAGGATATTAGATTATAACATGCTTCTCAATATGAGTTCAGGGAGATTGCTTACATGGCTTGGAGGAATGTGCTTTCCACTGAGAAGGTCAAGCAACAGAGTTCCAAAGCTGTAAATCACACTTTCTGGCGTCACGCGGCCTGCAGAAATAAGCAAGCACACAGCCAGGTAACAAAACCGCAAAGCAGCAAAAATCCGTGTAAAATATAGACTGCAAGTAAACAATTGCACGATCTTTTGTCAAACTATACCTGTTCTCAGATACTCAGGAGGAGTGAATGCCAGGTTAGTGCTGTAACTCTTTCCATCTCTACTGTTTTTCATCAAACCAAAGCACGAAAGTCTTGGATTCGCATCCTAAGGAACGAAAACATAAATTAATTTCCATATGCACTTGACAAGAACCAAAGTTTAAAAAATATGTATTAAACTTACATCATCAAAGAGAACTCTATAAGCATTTAGGTCATGGTAAAGCGCACGCCCTTTGCCAGTACAATACTCTAGCGCCTGAGCAATATGTAAAGCTACTCTCAGTCGCATCGCCCACTTCATTGGTTGCGACTCCCCTGAAACACATAAAATAATTTTTTTGCTAAGCATCCATCCATTTAAACTTTCATGTACCACTTATTACAAGCATAACCAAATAAGAGAGAAGATGAAGTCACGGTAAGTTAGGGACTTACAGTGGAAAAGATGTTTAGCCAAAGTTTCATTAGGCATAAACTCTGCAACAAGTAGTCTCTCTTCACCTTCAAAGCAGCATCCAAGTAGATTTGCCATCCTGTGATTCCGTAATTGACCAACAGCTCTGGCTTCTTCCTACAGATTAAGGCCAAAGAGGTAAAGAGCTTTTTTTATTGAAAAGGGTTACAAAAAAACACAAAGGATCATTGAGTGCAACGAAACACTCAACATGCTTACCAAAAACTGACGAGAATCAGGCCAAGCTTTCCTGTTAAACCTTTTAACAGCAATTCGTCTATGGTTCTCAAGCTTCCCTTTATACACAACATTTGGAGCTCTCTCTCCATGCTCTGAAACTATATTCTCTACTGCAAATCCTGAAGTGGCGTTCCTTAAAGTGTCGATAGAGAATTCACGAAACTGGGGCAAATCATCCGATTCACCTCTCCTTTCCTCGTCTGGATAAATCCAAGAACAACAGAATAAGAATTTCAATCATCAAAACAAAAAAACCCTCAAAAGTGTCAATGGCTACTTACCTAAGCCTGTAACATCAGGATTGGATCTTCCAGACTCTGAAACGCAGCAGAGTGCAGATAGCTTGGAGACCTCACAGCCCATTTCCCGAAAAATTCAATCAAACCATAAACCCTAAACCACTTTCTCTTCTCAATCGAACTTCTCACAGATCAATCCTTACAGAACTTGGGTCAGAACTCCAGAAAAAGATCGGAATTTGAGATTCGATATCCTTCAATCAAACGAAAACAACACTAAAAATAAATCACAAATCGAGATCGAATCGAGAAAATGACTCGTCAAAAGAGGAAACATAAATTGACAAGAACAAAAGACGCCAGAAAAAACAAACGATAAATGACGAATCGAGCGTTCGTGCGTGCGTGTGTGCTGAAGCTGAGAGCTTAGCTCGAGAAAAGAGAAATCTGAAATTTTTCTGCTTGTCTGCTTCAACTTTCTCGGAAACAAAAAGCGAACTTTGCCAGATAATATCTTTTTATTTTTTCTGAAATAAAGTTATGATTTTTATTTCCCAAAAAAAAAAAACAGCAAAGCAGCCTCTTCAAGTCAACTCAACAGTGTGGGTCAAAAATACTCTGTTTCTTCAAAAACCACACATCACATCTCTACTTTGGGTTGAAGAAATCTGAAATGTAGCAGATGAACACAAAATGGAGACTAAAGAAGGGATCTTGATTTTGTTTGCAGGAAAATTACAAGCAGAAACGCAACAAGTCAGAGACATCAGGAAAACTAATTGGGTCCATCATCATATATGGAGGAGAAGGTTTCGGTATCAATCCCAACATAAGCCGGAGCATCCGATTCAAGAACTAACCTCCTTTTCCAATGTCACAATTTTTCTTGAGCTCGAAAGATATCAGTGTAGGTGCTGTTGAAATAAGCTTGAAGAAAGCTTGAATCACAAGCTACCGAGATATGGAAATCGAGAAGATTAGGAAAAGTCTAAATTAGGAGTTATCTATATCTCTAGACATATGTAAGTTTTCCTATTCTTATTAGGAGATAGTTTTAATCTTCCTCCTCTATATAAGGAGATGTCAAGTTGTGACATAACTTAAGAGTTTTGAGAGAGATTAAGGGCTTGATTGGTTCTCCCGCTAGTATCCGCAAATGCAGCTTTTGCGGGTGGTAGTTAGTGTCGGATCTAGAAAATATTATTAGTGGGGGCAAATATAGTTTGATAAAAAATCCAACACGATGTTATATTAAAATTGCAATAAAATCCAACATATGCAATGAAAACAAAATTCTACAAAAGTACCCTACGCTCATTCATCATCTGAAACCTTTTTATTACATTTTCATTTGTAACATTTTCAAACAATTCCTTCTCAACAAAGCAAACCAAACAATCACTCAGAAAATGATCTCCAATTCGGTTGCGTGCTGCTGTCTTCACTAGTTTCATTGCAGAAAAACACCTTTCGACAGTTGCAGTGGCAACCGGCAAAGTTAAAACTAACTTTAGAAGCCTGTAAACCAAAGGATGTGCAATATGTTTTCGAGTTTTTACCATGAGGCATGAAAGATCTCCAAGATTATCCACACTTTTAAACCGTTCATCTCTGCGTATATTGTCGATGTAGATATCAAGTTGCTGCTCAAGAGATAAAAGCTCACCATAGCTAAAATCATCTGGATAAAACTTAGCTAACCTCACCAACTTCTCCTTGTCAAACTCATGGAATGAATCAATAGGGCTTAACGAAGCCATACAAATAAGTAGATCAGTGTTTACCTCTGTAAAACGATCATTGAACTCTTGAATCTGCAAGTCCAGAACAGTATAAAAACAGTTGACCTTATAATGATGCATATTGGTTATGTTGGTTCTCTTTCTGGGCTTCCTTGGATCAACAAAATCTTCTTCCATGATTAGCATTTGAGCATTATGTTTCTGACAAAAGGAAGAAACTTTAGTCATAAGCGAATCCCATCCATCATCCCTAACCTTCTGTAGTTCTCGTTTAGTGGATTCTACCAGTGACATGGCATTCAAAATATCTTGATCTTTCTGTTGCAAAGCCATTGACAAGTTCTCAGTGAGCCCCAAAATAAGGAGCATTAGATGCAAATAAAACACACAATCAAATGTGTGAAAGTACTTGAGAAGACCACATGCTTGACGTTTCTGTAAAGCTTCAATGCCTTCCTCTTCGATATAATCAAGAACTTGAATGATAGTAGAAAACAATTCTACCAACCGCAACAATGTTTTGTAGTGAGAACCCCAACGAGTATTTGCGGGTCTTGATAAAGAACGCTCCTGATTTTGTCCTGTCCCAGTTTCCACATCACCATCATTGATTCCTTTCTCTAGATCTCTACGCTGAATTTCTCGAAACATATCTTGTCGTTTACAAGAACCCCCAACGACATTCATCAATGTAGAAACCATATCAAAAAAATCAGCAATTTCAAAGTGCTTTTTTGCAACTGCCACCACAACCAGCTGAAGTTGATGAGCAAAACAATGGACATAGTATGCTGAACTATTTTCTCTAGCAACCAATGATCTCAACCCATTAAACTCACCCTTCATATTGCTAGCTCCGTCATAACCTTGTCCTCTCACCTTTTTTAAGCTCATCCCATATTTAGCAAACAAATCATCTATAGTAGACTTTAGAATTAATGACGATGTTTCTTTTACATGAACAACTCCAATAAACCTTTCTTTGACTGTTCCATTCTTATCAACAAACCGAAAAACAACACCCATCTGCTCTTTGTGAGAAACATCAGCAGATTCATCAACCAGCAAGCCAAAGACACCATGATCAATTTCTTCTACAATAGAATTACGTATTTCTTCGGCAAATGAATTCACAATATCTTTTTGAATTCCTGGAGACACCATCTGGTTATTTTATTGAGCATTCTTCAGAATAACCTTACTTATAGCATCATTTTGTTCTCCTGTGTATTTCACAAGTTCCAAGAAGTTACCTTTATTGGTAGCCTCTTCTTTCTCATTATGAGCACGAAACGGTAATTCTTGTCGCAGCAAGTATCTAGAAGCATCAATAGAAGCATTTAAGCGAATGCGGTACTCCTTTTTCACCATATCATCCTGCTTAAACAGAGCATGCACAATAGACCCACTTTGATTCATCAAACTCTCACATTTTTTAGCAGCAATAATATGAAAACTGTTGGGTGGCTTACCCACATGAGTAGCTAATCTCTCAGGTTTATTCCAACTGTTAAACCCTTCTTTCACAAACGCGTCACTCCCACCTTGTTTTCGTACCTCGTCTTTAAATACGTAGCAATATAAACAAAATGCTCTTTCTTTTGATATGCTATACTCTAACCAACTACCATATTGATCAAACCAGGCTGGATTGAATCGTCTCATCGCATTTCCTATTGAAATCTGTTTAAATTTATGACCATAGGGTTGACATGGACCTTTAGTTAGATATTTGCGTCTAACCTCGTCTTTTTGATTTGGATGATAATCCATTATGACTTTCCTTTTACCAGGATCACATGGCAAATCATCGACATTGGTATCAGGTGTTGAAGGAGATTTTCTTTTAAAATATAGCTCCATTGATTATCTATAAAACAAACAAAATAGGTATAAGTAATTTCTATCTCAAAATTTATTAATTATCTTGAGAACTAAAATCAGAATATTATATTAAACTGTGCAAAGTGACAAAATCAGAAATCGTAATTATAGTGAATTTTATATCAAACCATCAGCCATAAAAATTAAATTTATACAATTGGAATATAAATTAATATATCTTAAACTTCCACGGTTACAATATACAAGTTGTGAAAGTTTAATAACAATGAGTCAATGAACAATTCTTAAAATAATATATCAAAAGTCAAAAAATTACCACTTTTCGTCTGAAAAAACGAGGTGGCTAGAGGAAGGAGAAAGAGAGAACAAAAGTTAGGAATTTTAATTTGTTTACCTAATTAGTTTTAGTTTAAATCTTTTTTTTACTTAAAAAAATGGGCTTGTCGTTAAAAGTATTTGGTTTTAAGAAAAATTATTGATTTTTCCTTTTGGGCTTACACATATTTTAAAAATGGGCTATGGGGGCAGTTTTTTGTTTTTAAGTGGTGACAAAAAATTTTTTTCTTAAAGACTTTAATAATTTTCTTTTTTGAGTGGTGGCAGCTGCCATTTTCTTGGCTAAGGTAGATCCGCCCCTGGTGGTAGCGGTTTTTGGCGTTTGCCAACAATCACACAAAATGTTTTCTACCACTTCGAACTGCTTTGTGTCGCTCAAAATCAAAAGCTCCTTCTAGCTAGCGTTTGCTGTTGCGGACGATTGCGGGTGGATAATTAAAAACACTAAAAATTAAAAAAAATACAAAATTTATTTAAAATTAAGATATATGTATAAAAAACTTTAAAAAAATAAGATTTGAATATTATAATTACAAATAAATAAATAAATTTGATATTTTTAACTAATATTCATTAACAATCTTTCATAATTTTATATGTATAAGATCTATAAACACTAATTATTTTGATAAATTTTTTCTTCATCACTAATGTATATATAACAACTAAAATTCTTTTCATTTAACATCTCCATACAAAAAAAAAAAATTCTCTATTAAAATCATAAGTTTCATCCAAACTAAAAAATTGATAAATTAATAAAAGTAATAATATTTATAATTAAGTATGTTTAATTAATAATTTTATAGTTTTTTATAATAATATGGTTTTTAATATTTTTTTATAGTTATAGAATTTATTTATATTGTTAATTTATTGTTTAACCGCTACTACACCCACAAGTTAACCAGTCGTAAATATCATGCAAATGCATCCGTTTCTAACCGATGTGCCAGTCGTACAACCCGCTTAATAACGCTGTTAACCGCAATCTCCCGCTTCCGCGAACTCGCGCAACCGCAACCGCAGCAGCTGCGTTTAAACCAGTCAGGCCCTAAGAGAGCTTTAGGGCTTGATTGGTTTTCCCGCTAGTACCCGCAAACGCAGCTTTTGCGGGTGGTAGCGGTTGTTGGCGTTTGGCAACAATCACACAAAACACTTTATACCGCTTCGAACTGCTTTGTGTCGCTCAAAATCAAAAGCTCCTTCCAGCTAGCGTTTGCGGTTGCGGACGATTGCGGGTGGATAATTAAAAACACTAAAAATTATAAAAAATACAAAATTTATTTAAAATTAAGATATATGTATAAAAAACTTTTAAAAAATAAGATTTGAATATTATAATTACAAATAAATAAATAAATTTGATATTTTTTAACTAATATTCATTAACAATCTTTCATAATTTTATATGTATAAGATCTATAAACACTAATTATTTTGATAAATTGTTTCTTCATCACTAATGTATATATAACAACTAAAATTCTTTTCATTTAACATCTCCATACAAAAAAAAAAAATTCTCTATTAAAATCATAAGTTTCATCCAAACTAAAAAATTGATAAATTAATAAAAGTAATAATATTTATAATTAAGTATGTTTAATTAATAATTTTATAGTTTTTTATAATAATATGGTTTTTAATATTTTTTTATAGTTATAAAATTTGTTTATATTGTTAAATTTATTTTTTAACCGCTACTACACCCACAAGTTAACCAGTCGTAAATATCCCGCAAATGCACCCGTTTCTAAGCTGTGCCAGTCGTACAACCCGCTTAATAACGTTGTTAACCGCAATCTCCGGCTTCCGCGAACTCCCGCAACCGCAACCGAAGCAGCTGCGTTTAAACCAGTCAGGCCCTTAGTTTTGAGTAAGTTTCTAAAGCTAATAAAAGAGAGACATTCTTTTATACTTATTCTTCTAAACCCTTCAATTGGTTCTATATTTGGTATCAGAGCAAAAGAAGATCAATAAAAATCGTTTGTGAAACCGTAAGGAAATCATGGCGGAAGTCGTCGTCGCGGCAACAAGACCTAAAGAGGGAGGAGGACCTTCTTCGATCACATGTCCTATGCTGAATACCACCAACTATACAGTATGGGCCATGAGGATGAAGGTCACGCTCAAAGTTCATAAGGTCTGGGAGGTTATCGAGACGGAGGCAGAACCCGATGGAGAAAAGAACAACATGGCTATAGCCCTATTGTTCCAATCAATACCCGAGACGCTTATCCTTCAAGTTGGAGAACTCGCCACAGCAAAAGAAGTATGGGAAGCCATCAAGACAAGACATGTGGGAGCCGAAAAAGTGAAGGAAGCAAGGTTGCAAACGCTAATGGCCGAGTTCGATCGGCTTAAGATGAAAGACTCCGAGAATATTGACAACTTCGCGGGCAAGTTGTCTGAAATCTCCTCGAAATCAGCTGCCCTAGGTACAAGCATCGATGAACCGAAGCTTGTCAAGAAGTTCCTCACGAGTCTTCCACGAGATAAATATATTCACATAGTGGCGTCCCTCGAACAAGTGTTGGATCTTAACACTACTAGCTTCGAGGACATCATCGGTCGCATGAAAGCTTATGAGGAACGTATTTCTGAGGAGAAAGATGATCAGGAGGATCATAGCAAACTCATGTACGCCAATAATGAATCACAATCAGCTTATGGAGATGATGGAGACTACAGAGGCAGAGGAGGTCGAGGAGGACGGAACAGAGGAAGAGGACGTGGACGATCGAATAACAGAAGAGATACATCAAAAGTGATGCGTTTCCGTTGTGACAAGCTAGGTCACTACGCATCAGTATGTCCGGACATGCTACTCAAACTGCAAGAAGTACAAGAGGACGATAACAATGATACTCAAGAGGCTGATAACTTGTTAATGCATGAGGTAGTGTATCTTAACGAGAGGAATGTGAAACCAAGCGAGTTTGAACCCATGGAGATAACATCTGGTACTTAGACAATGATGCGAGTAATCATATGTCTGGAAATCGAGACTACTTTTCCAAGATCGATACTACAATCACGGGAAAAGTAAGATTCGGAGATGATTCTCGTATAGATATAAAAGGGAAAGGGTCAATCCTTTTTGTGAGTAAGAATGGAGAACGAAAGATCTTGGTCGATGTCTACTTCATACCGGATCTGAAGAGCAACATCATAAGCCTCGGACAGGCGACAGAATCAGGATGTGACGTGAGGATGAAAGATGATTACCTAACGCTACATGATCGGTATGGAAATCTGTTAACAAGAGCAAGCAGATCAAAGAATCGACTATACAAAGTTGTCATGGAAGCCAAAAATAACAGATGTTTACAACTCATGGGAACAAGTGATTCAACAATGTGGCATGCGAGGATAGGACATATCGACTTTGAGAATATAAAGACAATGCTGAAAGAGGAGTTAGTCATTGGCATACCAAAAATCTTGATTGAGAAGGAAACGTGTCCGTCATGTTTGCTTGGAAAGCAAGTGCGAAGAGCCTTTCCTAAAGCAACTTCGTATCGTGCAACACGGGTACTCGAGGTGGTACATGGAGACCTGTGTGGGCCTATTACACCTCCCACAGCTGCATAAAACAAGTACGTAATCGTACTAATCGATGACCATTCACGCTACATGTGGTCAATTCTCTTGAAGGAAAAAGCCGAAGCTTTTGGAAAGTTCAAAAGGTTTAAAGCTCTAGTCGAGCAAGAGATGGGAGAGAAGATCAAAACCTTTCGAACCGATAGAGGGGGAGAATTTGTATCACATGAGTTTAACAAGTTCTACGAGGACAGTGGCATCAACAGACATCTAACCACACCTTATTCTCCTCAGCAAAATGGGATAGTTGAGAGACGAAACAGGACATTGATGGAGATGACCAGGAGCATCATGAAACATATGAGTGTGCCAAATTACCTGTGGGGAGAAGTAGTAAGGCACTCAACTTACCTCATAAACAGAGTAGCAATGAGAACTTTATCGTCTCAAACGCCGTATGAAGTCTTTAAGAAAAGAAAACCTAACGTCGAGCATCTACGTGTGTTTGGATGCATCGGTTATGCTAAGGTAACAACTCCACACTTGAAGAAACTGGATGATAGAACACGAGTGCTGGTTCATCTGGGAACAGAACCAGGATCAAAAGCTTATCGCTTATTAGAGCCGACAAGACGTAAGATAGTGGTAAGCCGGGATGATCTTTGATGAAAGCAAGAGCTGGAGATGGAACCTTGTGGAGAGAGGAGATGACTCTGGGACGTTTCAATACAAATTTGGTGAAGAAGGAGATCAAGAGTTAGACGAGAATAATGCTGCTGGAGAAACAGAGGAGAATGGAGAGGAAGAAGATGGTGAAGATAGTCAAGAAGAGGATACACTAGTCACGTATGATGAAAACGAGATGGTAAGCCCTCATCAGCATCAGTCTCCACCAAGAAGATCCACAAGAGAGAGAACAATGCCGGCCTACTTGAATGATTACATTCTGTACCTAAGTGATTGCATCCTACTAGCTGAACTCGAAGGGGAACGTCTCTTGATGATGCTGAACGAAGAGCCATGGGATTTCGATGAGGCATTAAGAATGAAAGAGTGGAGGGATGCTTGCGGAGAAGAAATCTCATCGATAGAAAGGAACAAGACATGGAGTTTAGTTGATCTTCCAATAGGAGCTAAAGCAATAGGTCTAAAGTGGGTTTTTAAGCTCAAGCGCAATTCCGATGGGAGCATAAACAAGTACAAGGCAAGACTCGTTGCGAAGGGATATGTACAACGATTTGGCATAGACTTTGATGAAGTGTTCGCTCCGGTAGCACGTATTGAAACAGTTCGATTGATTATTGCGTTAGCAGCATCAAATGGTTGGGAGATGCATCACCTTGATGTAAAAACAGCATTCTTGCATGGGGAACTGAAGGAAACAGTCTATGTTACACAGCCGGAAGGATTTCTTATTGAAATGAATGAAGGCAAAGTCTATAAGCTAAACAAGGCACTCTACGGATTGAGACAGGCGCCAAGGGCATGGAACAACAAGCTGAATGAGATCCTTCATGAGCTGAACTTTGTCAAGTGCTCAAAGGAACCATCATTGTATCGAAAGCACGAGAAGGAGCATCTTCTCTTGGTGGCCGTGTACGTATACGATCTACTTGTCACCGGATCAAGCTTAAAGATGATCCTTGAGTTCAAGCGAGGAATGTCAGCAAAGTTTGAGATGAGTGATCTCGAAAAACTAACCTACTATCTCGGAATTGAAGTTCTTCAGCACAAAGATGGTATCACGTCGAAACAAGAAAGGTACGCATCCAAAATTCTGAGAGAGACTGGGATGGAAGAATGTAATGCAGTACATATACCAATGGACTCTGGTTGAAAATTGTCCAAAGCAAATGATGAGAAGAGCATTGACGAGAAGGAGTACAGGAGAAACATCGGATGTCTTAGATACTTGCTTCATACGCGACCAGATCTTTCTTATTGTGTTGGTGTGTTAAGTAGATACATGCAAGATCTGAAGGAATCACATGGAGCGGCTTTGAAGCAAGTACTCAGGTACGTGAAAGGAACTCTGTCACATGGTCTCATGTTTAAGCGAAAGGATAAAACAGAGTTGGTGGGCTATAGTGACAGCAGCCATAATGTGGACATGGACGATGGCAAGAGTACGACTGGCCACGTTTTTTTATCTCAATGACTGTCCAATCACCTGGTGTTCACAGAAGCAAGAAACCGTAGCCTTATCGTCTTGTGAAGCGGAGTTTACGGCAGCCACCGAAGCGGCCAAACAAGCGATTTGGCTTCAAGAACTTCTCGCTGAAGTAGTTGAAAAAACGTGTGAGAGAGTAACGGTTCGTGTTGATAACAAGTCTGCAATAGCACTTACCAAGAACCCAGTTTTCCATGGACGAAGCAAACATATACATCGGAGGTATCACTTCATACGTGAATGTGTTGAGAACGGTCGAGTGGAGGTAGAACATGTTCCCGGAAATGCACAAAAGGCTGACATTTTGACAAAGGCACTTGGGAGGATCAAATTCAAGGAGATGAGAGATCTCATTGGGATTCAAGATGTGTCAAACGAAGACTTCAAGCTTAAGGGGGAGAATGTTGAAATAAGCTTGAAGAAAGCTTGAATCACAAGCTACCGAGATATGGAAATTGAGAAGATTAGGAAAAGTCTAGATTAGGAGTTATCTATATCTAGACATATGTAAGTTTTCCTATTCTTATTAGGAGATAGTTTTAATCTTGTTCTATATAAGGAGATGTCAAGTTGTGACACAACTTAAGAGTTTTGAGAGAGATTAAGAGAGCTTTAGTTTTGAGTAAGTTTCTAAAGCTAATAAAAGAGAGACATTCTTTTATACTTATTCTTCTAAACCCTTCAATTGGTTCTATAGGTGCGAAGCCTCTTCATTTGTTACGCTAATGCTCAATGCTAGAAGTGTTTTTGATTTGATTTGATCAAATTTTAGTAAACGTTAGGCTTTTTTTTTGGATAAAATTTAAATATATTACCAAAAGCAAAAGGTTCGGTTACAAGAGCCGTTACATTAGCCGTTACATTAGCATTGCACTTCTATGACCAAAAAAAAAAACCAGAGAGAAGCGAACATTTTAGAGATGAATGAAATAAAAAGGTAGACTAACTATAAGTAAACCATTCCGACAAAAGAGTAGAACACCCCCTTACGATACCGTCTGGCAAGGAGAGTATCTCTGATCACACGGTCAAGCAGCTGCTGGAATAGCTGAGGCGGAGCCAGAGAAGACGTTAGGCTTTTATGGTGATTGTGAAATCTTTGTTTTTTGTTTTGTTTTTGTAAGCAGTCTTTTTTAATAACACTATAATAAAATAAGAAAAAATTAATGTAATTTCAAAATGATTTAATAACAAATAATCTAGGATAATACGACCTGTTTTGCTAAATAATAGTAGTATTAATGAATAAACTTTTGTAAAATCTGGCAAATAAGTCGTGTAGTTTTTTTTGACAAAGGACATCCTCCCTCTTCCTATTAATTGAGCATCCCTTTTAATGAAAAAAGCTTAGTTGTCAACTCTAAAATCAAAGTTAGTCTATTTTTTTTGATGACATGTAAATGTGACATGGCAAATTTCCTAAAATAAATGAAATATTTTAATTGGTTGAGTTAAAATTAAATAAATTATAAAATTAAAACATGAATACACTAGATTATAACACTAAAATTAATAAATTTAAATTAACAAAAAATAATAATTACTATGATTTCAATTTGTTTGTACATATATTCATAATAAATTGCATAAAATATGAATATGAAAATTTTACATCCAATATATATTATATTTTTATATAAAAAATAATAATAGATTATCCAATAGGATAGTAAATACGCTATACCATTTTTATCTCTTATTCATTTTAAAATAAATAAAAAGTTTATATCATACTCATATATAGTCTCATTGTAGATCGAGAATTTGAGATCAGAAATAAAATGAAATGTAACTCGATGAAAAAATAAATTATAAAAGATAAAACAAATATGAATAAGAAGTAGAAGTAAAAATAAAAATAAATCTCTACGGTTTTGTTTTTCTGTAACACTCTCCTACTTTATTTTACGGAGTCGTTTAAAAATCTTAAGAAACAAATTTAATAATAAACGCATGTGCACCTCAAGTTTTATAATGAACACATGCATACATGCCAACCATAATAAATTTATTTTCTTCATCAAACCAATTCCTCAATATTATTCAAAAAGATGAGCGGCGAGCTACCGAAGAATTTTATAAAATATGATTTCACAAATTTTATAACAAATATTTATTATAATTTTTATTAAAACTGAAAATTACTAATAGATTATCCAATGTAGTACATTTATTTTCATGATAAAGTCAAAATATTATATTTTAAATTTTAAAAAAATTCTTGTGATTTTTGTTAATATTTAATATAAATTTAATTTGAAACCATATATCATATAAAGCTGAAAAATATAAAAGTACGATAGAAATGGTTTTCGTGATTATTCTTAAATAGCAAAAACTACATCGTGTAAAAACATAATATTTGCGGAAAATATCAGAAAAACTAACGAACACCTAAATATTACAATTCACTTATTTGTTACTCATACTCCCTTCGTTTTTATTTAAGTGCCGTTCTAAACTTGTTTTTTTGTTTCCAAATAATTGTCGTTTTCGGATTTCAATGAAGATTTATGATAAATTTTCCAATTTTAAACTTATTTTTTAAACTTATTAATTGATCATATCAAATAAAATAGTGTATTAATTAAGGGGTAAAATAGAAAAATTAGTTGTTTTCTTAATATGTATGAAACAACATAAAACGATAATTAAAAAAAACCAGAGGGGGTACTTACATGCATAAATGTACGTATTTATTTCTTTTTAAAATTCAACCATACATTATAAAAATATATATTACAAAACATATACTTTGTTATTTTTTTTAACACATAAAAGTCATACTTCAATTTTTCCACAAATATGCGTGTGTATATTAATATTAATTATGCAAAAGTCAAAGTCGCATACGAACTTGTCGTGCGTGCATTTTGTTAACCTCGATTGCAGTCCAATTTTAATTTTAGTTATTAAAATATTCATATATATTTCTAATCTCTATATGTCCTAAGAGCGGTGAGGTGGTTACTATACACGAACGTGCAGACAAACCATCTATCCGCTCTTATGATAAGTAAAAATTATGAAACCCCTTATGTTTTAATTAGCAAAAGGTCAAGGAAAAATATATATTTAAAATATATATATTGACAAGATTATATTATGTAAAGCGAAAAGAAAGCATAGTATAGATAATATTCAAGACATATTATAAGAATTTAATTATTATTTAATATAACATTTACTTTTGCAATTATATGTTACTCTAAACCGTAGAAAAAAATAAAAAGTTTTAAAATAAATCAGTTTCAAAAAACACAAAACGATATGAAACGTTTGTGTGATTGTTGTTAAACACTAAAACTGTATATGTATACAAATATAACTTTTACATAATATATAAGAAAATTAATCAATATTTTAATATTACAACTATTTATGTCTATAAAAAAAATTATACATGCACATGCTTGCAGACTAATCATAAAAATTAAATAAACTATTATATGTTTTAATATTTTTGAGTTTATTTAGTTATCATCTTTACACTTTTAATCTAAGAAAATATTTTAAAATCTTGGTTAATGGCTTTTTATTTTCAATTTATATTAAAATCTAGAACATTTTTCATTTGATTTATCATTATTTTTATTATTAATTATTCATATAATGTTATTATTTATACATAATTAATTATGTACAAATATATCAACTTCAATATACAATATAATTATATATTGAACATATAAAATATTTTATAACTCGCACACGGTGCGGACATATCACCTAGTGACTAATTATTTGAAAAGTACTAGACATAACTGCTTACTATTATTTGAAAAGTAATTTAAGTAAAAATGCTTCTTTTCTAATTGGCTTTCACAAATAAAAAATGTAACATGGCATAGAGAAAATGATTAATTACATGGGCATAGACAAAAATATGACATCATTTGAGTTTAAAAAATTAATAAATTAAAACTATTTCCAAGGTGCTGATTTTTTTGGTATATTAAAACTTTGAAAAAAAAAAAAAAGATAAAAAAAAAAAAACTTTGGTACAAATCTCCAACCCAAAAAATCCAAACCAAAAAAAATGTAGGTTAATAATCGATTAGATTTTGATATGTGTTAATTAATTTAAATTTTCTGATTGGATTTGTATTTAAATCAAAATCTGGCTCTCTATCAATTTGAGATCCATGAATCGGATTAGATTCTTTATCATCTTCGGCAATTTCTTCATCATCTTTGATACTTTCTTCATCATCTTCCACAATTTCTTCAAATTCTTCATATGCGATCTAATTATATACATAAAAAGAAGAGCATTAACCTAGCAAGCAACATTGAAATAAAAATATGAGCAAATGCCACAAACCTTAAACTTGAGATTTTTTCTTGCGCGATTTGGCTTTTCTTTAAATTGTAGATCCATTGGACCTGTTTTCATGCCTACCAAGAAAAATTCATTGAGGAGATGTTCCGGTTTTATAGAGCACACATTAGATGTATTGAAAACTTTTTTTCTTGCAGCGCCAACTTCTATCATCGTTACTTATGCAGAAACTAAGATGTATCCTTTCTCCCCAATCTCTTCACCATTACTACTTTCACATTGCACCACCATTTCCTCATTAATTTTTCTACAGTCAAGCATTAGTATATCGTGTTCAACAATGTATTTAGCCCCTTCCTTAAGCACTATAGATTATAAAATTTTACAATCCTGGAATAACATTAATGATGCACCAACATGATAAATTTTAAGATGGAGCAAGTGTCGTGCTTAAACACATCACTTATGTGGTACATTTTTTTCTCGGGATCTTATGACCTTTCAAAATTGCAGTTAAATGTCACCTCCCTCTCTTTTGGTGTGCCGGATTTTTTCACTTACGACAATTAATAATGCAAACTAAGCCCATATCAACTATGGATCTTCTCATCATCTAAATTTGCATCTTTAGGGACATTTTTCCATAATTTTCTCGATCTAAATCATCGTACAAGTAATGCACGCACATCGGTGTATACTCTTTCTCCCATCCATATGCAACACCAAGAAAGAACTAATCATGTCGCATATTGTGTACAACGGCTTATACTTGTCCTCATAGCCATGCAATACCATTGAAGAACTTACCATATCACACATAACATATGCCCATCACAAGGGGTGAAAATGTTGGTTTTGGATTTTGCCTGCAGCAACTAGTGGATAACAACTATGGACCTCGTCATCATCTAAATCAGCATCCTCACTTACGTTTTTTCCATAAATGTATGGACGAACTCTCTCACATAAGTACCGAGGACACAACGGTTTATATCTTTCTTCATACCCATGCAGCACGAGCGAGGAACTTACCAAATCTCTATAACATAGGACCAGCACAAGAGGTGTAGAAGCTAGTCTCGGATTTCGCCTGAAGCAGCTAAAAGACTTTCCGTGGTTTTTTTCTTCGAAATAAGTTTTCGATCTAAAGGCTTTGGCTTCCAGAATATATTCATTAGCCCATATTTATCAGAAAATAAGAGTTCCTTCTGTGGTTTTGTCTTCAACAAGAGACGATACCTTTCACCGCCAAGGCATGCCTTTGCGAGTGTATGGGAAACAGACTTTGGTTTTGCAAGCAACTCATGACATCTAGCTAGAATTACCGATCTTCTAGGGCTTCTCATAAGAATATCATCATCTACTTCGCTCTGCTGGCTATCATCAGAGACTTCTGGATCATCTTCTGTTGGTTCATCGTCTGAAACAGATCTTGGCATTCCACTTAGTTTCCACAAAAGTGTAATCGGGTCATCTTTGTCATTGCTAATGTCCATGTGGTCAAAGACATTCCAAAAACTTTAAATAATCGAATAGATGTCTATAATACGACTTAACATTGCAAGTTTTAAGTTGAATATAATTATATTACATAATTATATGAGCACTCGTCATTCACTACAGTATTTAATGACTATCAAATCTCACCGGTTCGTGCTATGTCATGCACAAGACAAACAACTCAAGTGGACAAGTTGTTTCCACATTAATGGCAAAGTATACGCGCATCACAATGGCATGAGATGTAAATTGGAGAAGAAAAATTTTGTTCTTCGGTATCCTTATGTCGAATACTCATACAAAAAATTGGCATAACTAAATAGCTAATTATTTTCCAACACTTAACTCTGCAGCAAATTGACTCTTAAATTTTTGAAGCAATAAAAAAAAAAGAATTTAAAGGACTTGTGAAAACATTTGAAAAATTTGGTACATACTTTTTAATTTATGAAATTGTCATTATTTATAATTGTAAAATTTATAAAAAAATAAAAAATTATAATAATTAAAAAATATAAAATAAAATATTTTTAATGAAAAGAAAATTATTAAAACAAATAGTGTACAATTGGCATTTGCGATCGGCGTTTGCAATTAGCGTTTGTGACTAGCGTTTGCAATCGGCGTTTGTAACTAGCGTTTGCAATCGGTGTTTGCGACTCAAGTTGCAATTGTGTTTGCGACCAGTGCTTGCGTTTAGAATTACGGTAGACTTTTGAGATTTTTTATTGTTATGATATGATTATTTGTATTATAAAAAATATAACATCATTGGTGGTAGATTTATTTTAAAATAATGTTAAAAATAAAAAATAATGTTTTTTTCCCACCAACACGACCATGTGTAGCCAACAAAAGAACAAATCCATCTCAGATAAAATAAGTATATCATATTGAATATAAAACACTACCACTACATACAACAATAAATCTACCAATCGAATATTATTTGAGTAATTGCAAATTTGGTCATTTCACCGCCAGATTTGGTTAATCTGGTTTTCGGCTAATCGAAGGCAACGAAGGAAGAGTTCCGATCTCGTGTACGCCGGAGAATTGGTTGAGATACCTTTTCCATCCCCAGTTTCTCTGCTTCCCTCTTTGTCATTAGTTTTTAGCCTATTCTATTTCGTAAATCTTTTGCAAGTTTGTTCAGGTTCGTTTATCGGCGATTGTAATTCCAATCCTTAATTTTTTGAGTTTTTCAAATATTAATATATGGATAAAATTATAGATCTCGTGTACGCCAGAGAATTGGTTGAGATACCTTTTCCATCCCCAGATTCTCTGCTTCCCTCTTTGTCATTAGTTTTTAGCCTATTCTATTTCGTAAATCTTTTGCAAGTTTGTTCAGGTTCGTTTATCGGCGATTGTAATTCCAATCCTTAATTTTTTGAGTTTTTCAAATATTAATATATGGATAAAATTATAGATCTCGTGTACGCCAGAGAATTGGTTGAGATACCTTTTCCATCCCCAGATTCTCTGCTTCCCTCTTTGTCATTAGTTTTTAGCCTATTCTATTTCGTAAATCTTTTGCAAGTTTGTTCAGGTTCGTTTATCGGCGATTGTAATTCCAATCCTTAATTTTTTGAGTTTTTCAAATATTAATATATGGATAAAATTATAGATCTCGTGTACGCCAGAGAATTGGTTGAGATACCTTTTCCATCCCCAGATTCTCTGCTTCCCTCTTTGTCATTAGTTTTTAGCCTATTCTATTTCGTAAATCTTTTGCAAGTTTGTTCAGGTTCGTTTATCGGCGATTGTAATTCCAATCCTTAATTTTTTGAGTTTTTCAAATATTAATATATGGATAAAATTATAGATCTCGTGTACGCCAGAGAATTGGTTGAGATACCTTTTCCATCCCCAGATTCTCTGCTTCCCTCTTTGTCATTAGTTTTTAGCCTATTCTATTTCGTAAATCTTTTGCAAGTTTGTTCAGGTTCGTTTATCGGCGATTGTAATTCCAATCCTTAATTTTTTGAGTTTTTCAAATATTAATATATGGATAAAATTATAGATCTCGTGTACGCCAGAGAATTGGTTGAGATACCTTTTCCATCCCCAGATTCTCTGCTTCCCTCTTTGTCATTAGTTTTTAGCCTATTCTATTTCGTAAATCTTTTGCAAGTTTGTTCAGGTTCGTTTATCGGCGATTGTAATTCCAATCCTTAATTTTTTGAGTTTTTCAAATATTAATATATGGATAAAATTATAGATCTCGTGTACGCCAGAGAATTGGTTGAGATACCTTTTCCATCCCCAGATTCTCTGCTTCCCTCTTTGTCATTAGTTTTTAGCCTATTCTATTTCGTAAATCTTTTGCAAGTTTGTTCAGGTTCGTTTATCGGCGATTGTAATTCCAATCCTTAATTTTTTGAGTTTTTCAAATATTAATATATGGATAAAATTATAGATCTCGTGTACGCCGGAGAATTGGTTGAGATACCTTTTCCATCCCCAGATTCTCTGCTTCCCTCTTTGTCATTAGTTTTTAGCCTATTCTATTTCGTAAATCTTTTGCAAGTTTGTTCAGGTTCGTTTATCGGCGATTGTAATTCCAATCCTTAATTTTTTGAGTTTTTCAAATATTAATATATGGATAAAAAATTATATATAAATATATAAAATAAATAAACTTCAATAACAAAAAAAGAAGGAGAAGAGTGATCCCAAAGTTCAACCGCATCGTGGTGCAGAGAGTTATCCAACATGCGAAAACCAAAAGCGGCATTCTCCTCCCAGAGAAAGCCTCCACGCTGAATTCAGGCAAGGTGATAGCAGTGGGACGTGGTTCAAGGGAAAAGGACGGGAAATTGATTCCGGTCTCTGTCAAGGAAGGCGATTATTAGAATGTTAAAATGTCTCATATTTATTAAAATGTTAAAATATCACACATTGAAAGTTGAGACATTTCTTAACTAGTATATAATGTTCGTGGGTCAATCCACTTATAGGCAATTGGTTTTGAGTTGGAAACACATGATTCCTAATATGCTATCATAGCCCAAAGTTCTAACTATTTCGATTGTGGCCCGCACTCATGGTTTCACGCTTCAGATTTAGAATTTTGAGCGTGAGGAGGGTGTGTTGAAATGTCCCACATCGATAGTTTGGTAGATTTGTGGACAGTTTATATAAGAATGTGTCAATCCTCTATTCTTGAATTAGCTTTTGGGTGTGAGTTAAAGCTCATCTCTTCTGGGGACGAGGACGTCTTGGGGACTTTGCACGAGGATTGAAAGGGCTAAGTTCGGTAACTCAGCTACAGGCGTTCTTGTTGGCGTTTGTGTTAAGGGGGAACAAAAGTCATTTATAAGCTAGTTATCTTTTAATATATTATGGTTGGACTTCGTCGTTTAACATTAAATTTTTTATCTTTAAGAGCATTAGTATTCGAGAACCTATGTGTGGTTTTTAAATGAAAAAAAAAAAAAATTATGTGGCAAACTCATTTTTGAAAATGATTCTTTTGTAAGAGTCCACATAATCGGTTCTAAATATATTATTTAAATTAATAATATATTTAATGTTAAAATATGTTTAAGAATCCTAATACTGCTCTAAAGACTATCTTATTGTGCAATACTATTTTAAAGTACTATCTCGGTGTGAATGGTAACCACGGAATCTGGCGAAATTTTTTTTGTGATTTTTAGCTGAATCTAGTGGAATAACTAATAATGTAAATGGTAACTAAAAAATTGCCGAATTGCTGAATTGCTGAAATTTTTTTTTAAAAATAATTAAAAAATATGGATTAAATGTATAAATAGATGAAAAACTAAAATTATTTTAATGTATTAAACAACATAAAAATACAAAAAACAAAATCAATAACTACAAAAGTTAATAAACTAAAAATATATTTATTCTTAGATATATTAATACATTAATGATATCTAACCTATAATAGTTGTTTGATTCTTTCTTGTATTGTATGCATATGTGCTCCATCTGTTGTTCGTTCTTGTTCTTATAAGAAACTTATTTCAATACTTTCTCTATCTTACCGATTAAACTTATTTTTAAAAAAATATAATTAAAATATATAAATGGTTAATTAAAAAAATTTAAACTTACTCGATCTTATTAAACGAATCATTAACTTTACGTTGATGGATTGTTTTTTCTACAAGAAATCAATTAGCACAACAACAACAAAATTCAGCAATCCAAC
Source organism: Alliaria petiolata (assembly GCA_020283515.1). Lineage (NCBI taxonomy): Eukaryota > Viridiplantae > Streptophyta > Magnoliopsida > Brassicales > Brassicaceae > Alliaria > Alliaria petiolata. Next base: position 35,150,594 of record JAHZTW010000004.1, on the reverse strand, counting down.
ATATTTAGTCTTTTTCTAACTTTTCAATTATTAACTGATTTGACCGTCAGAAATCTATTATAAAACATTATTCCATTGTGTTTTCAGGATACCACATTCTTTTTTAAGAGATCTTGCCTTCTAGAGAAATAAAAATCTCTTAAATACAGATCTTAAAATCAATATTTTCAGATTTATACTCGATCTTGTTGATATGAGATTTTACTACTTGGATCCAGATCCGACTCCCCCATATATCCAATTTTTGATGCAGATTTTGGATCGAATCTCGGCAAAAAAAATTCTTTATTAGTTTTTCGGATAATTTTTTATGGTTCCTAGTATTTGAATTTGATTTTTTATTATTTTATTAGCAAAACAAATGAAAAAATTTGTTTGGAGAATAATTTAAAACTATCTGATATAATAATTAAAAATTAGTATATTTAATAATTAAATATAATATGAAAATTTGATTAATTAGTGAAATAGTTATGTTATTTTTGGAAGGATCATTTTTAAAATAATATTTGAAGATAATTTTATTAAAAAAATTATAATATATATTGTATTAACTATTAAAACAAAATATTAGAAAGATAAACTTTATTGAATAGTGTTCTGCAAACTCAATTCCATAAATTCAAATAGTGTATCTTAGAATTTTCAGCTGTTATTTCACAATTCCTCTACATTTCACAGAACTCATGTCACCATTTAGAGTACCCTTAATCAATTAATCCCCTTCCAATCCCAAATGGGATATATAAAAAAAAAAAAAAAAAAAAAAAGAGAAGACGAAAGTCTTGTCTGTCTTCCGAGAATGCTTTTAATTCAAAAGCTCTCTTCAATTTTCAAAATTAATTTTTAATATTTCCTCTTACTCTCTCTCTCTCTCTCTTCTCTTTTGTCTCTTCTGTCATCTTCCCCCTTTTTCTCCTCTGATGTGCATTGCGATTTACATCTCAAAAACCCTAGATTTCGAAATCTAGGGTTTGTTCTGTGCTCTCTTTTTCTTTCTACTAGACTGTAATCCTAGGAACAGCTTCACCTATTGCCTTGACTCTTAGCCCTGTTCTTGTTCCACTAGTCATTTCGCAGTTTCAAATCTGCATTTATCTCGAGTCCTGAGCTCAAGATTTGCTTCTTCTTCTTCTACGTTTCTAAAGATCAAATTGGATCTTGAGATTGGTCTAGGGTTGTCGAAATTTTTATGGGCTTTAACTTACAAAGATTAAAAAAAACCCAACTTGATTCTTGGGTTTTCTTCATATTCCTGAAAAAAACCTCTGTAAAACCCTAATTTAGCTCTCCGATTTTTTTGTTTTTAATTGTGGCGGAAGAGAGAGTTTAAAAGCTTTTTTTAAAAAGTTTCCTACTTTGATTAGGACTCTTATCTTAAAAAAATCTGTTTTCCTAAATCTATCCGAGAAAGGAATTTTAGAATTAGGGTTTTAAATGCATGGAAGGTCGAGAAGCAATGTCATTCCCAGGAGCACACCCTCCTCCTTTCTACTTCAACAGAGGAGCCTTCACTTCAATCCCCGCCTCTCAATCCGCGAGTGCCCTCCACGCGCCGCCAGGTTTCAGGCCAATGTCGAACCCTAATTTGCAGCAGCCGCCGCCGCAGCAGCACCCTCTTTCTAATCCCGGCCATCCGTTCCCATTCGGCGAGCAGAGGCACCATCAGGATTTCAGCCATGGGATTCACATGGGCATGGCTTCTTCTTCTCCGACTATGCAACCGCCGGTTCCTCCTCCTCTTGCTCCTCCGCCGGTGGCTGCGACGGAGCCGATTGTTAAGAAGAAGCGTGGACGGCCGAGGAAGTATGTGCCTGACAACAAGATTGATCTTGGGCTCTCTCCGATGTCTTCTTCTCACAAGCCTAAGAGCTCTTCTTCAATGTCTGATCCTAATGCACCTAAACGAGCTAGAGGTCGGCCACCAGGAACTGGGAGAAAGCAGCGTCTCGCCAATCTCGGTGAGATTTCTAATTGTTGAAATTAGAGTTAACAGAAGTTTTCTTAGCGATTCATGTTTCGTATTTCGCGAATTGAAATTGGGATGATAAGAAATTAGAATGTGGTTAGTGAGCTTGGGTATTAGGAGTCATAAGATTGATGGTGTGATGTGAACACCAAATTGAAGAAGTTGCTTTTAGCTCGGTTGTTAAGAGACTCAACTTTGGTTAAAGCAAACTGACTGATTCCATGTTGCTGTTATGTGAATTTGGGATCCAGAAAGTATGTGATTGAGTATGTGGTTAATTAACTTTAGTATTAGGAGTTGTAAGATTGATGGTGTGATGTGAATCCGGTGGGTTGGGATCTTTGATTAGCTGAGATTAGGACACTGGGAGACCAAGATATGATTATATGTTTGAGTTAAGAAGTTGCTTTTAGCTTTGTTATTTAAAAGACTTAGCTTTGGTTAAAGCAAGCTGACTAATTTCATGTTGCTATTGACTCGATGGCTTGTGAAGCTTTTAGCTCTGTTGTTGAGCTCTGCTCAACCTTGGTAGCTGAATATTTGTGTTTTTTGTTATGTGAATTGACTCAATTGAGAATTGGTGTTTTTTTTAGCTCTGTTGAATTTTTGGCAATTCAAGTAATTGAGAAGTAATTGGGATCCAGAATGTGGTTAGTTAATCCATAATGTGGTTAGTTAATACAAAATGTGGTTAGTTAACTTGGTATTAGGAATCAAAAGACTGTTGGTATGATGTGAATTCCCGGTTCTTGTTTGCTTGTGATAGCTTTAGTTTTCTTCACTATAGAAGTACTTAGACATGAACTTGATGTTGAGTTTCTACAAACATCTTTTAACTTGGTTGTTCTCATTGCTTTTGCTTTACTGTTTTAGGTGAGTGGATGAATACTTCAGCTGGACATGCTTTTGCGCCACATGTGATCATTGTTGAAGCCGGAGAGGTACTTTTAACTCTCCATTGATTCTTTATTTCTATGAGTCTGAGTTTTCTCAATATACCGTCTTAGTTAAAAAAAATCGTTTTTTTTTTTTCACTCGTAGGACATTGTTTCAAAAGTCCTTTCGTTTTCACAACAAAGGCCAAGAGCCCTTTGTATAATGTCAGGAACCGGAACGGTTTCTGCATTGACGCTACGTCAAACCGGAACCTCAGCGTCTACTCTGTCTTTTCAGGTCCACTCTTTTCTCAAACTTTTCAATATTTCCTCTCTTGTTTCCTCTCAAACAAAGTCCTTATTCATTCTTTTGTTGTTGTATAGGGGCATTTTGAGATGCTTAGCTTAGGAGGATCTTTCCTGGTGAATGAAGAAGGTGGGCCTAAGAGCCGAACAGGCGGTATTAGTGTCTCTCTCTCCCGTCCTGATGGTATCCTGTTGGGTGGCGGAGTTGGAACGCTTATTGCAGCCAGTCTCGTTCAGGTTTCAAATTTCCCATCTTTAGTTTTAACCTAGCCACTAATACATTTAGAGTTCCAGCCACTGAAACTTAAACCTCAGAGAAACTTAAACCTCAGAGAAACTTAAAAACTTATCATTCAAACTTTAAACCTCAGTCACTGAAATTTAGAGTTGCATTCACTGAAACACCACAATAGAGTTTGCTTTAATAGCTTTGGCTCTATGTTGTAGAGATCTTGTTTGAATGGTGTTTTTCTCAATTCTTGATCTAAAACCCGAAACTTGCATTGTGGGGTTTTGCAGGTTGTGGCGTGTAGTTTTGTATACGAAAGTGCAAAGGCTAAAGCAATCAAGCAAGAAAACGGCTCAAAGGAAGACAAGAACAGCAAAAACAACAGCAACATGGAGACGCCGAAGAGTGAGCCGCTGCAGCCGCTGCAGCCGCCACCACCACCGGCAACAGAATCAGAAGCGGAAGCGGCTCAGACGCCACCAGACTTCTCTGGTCCAGGATGGTCAGGATCTGGTGGTGGCAACAGATCAATTGACTCGAGAAACCATAACCATCTCACTGATATTGACTTGACACGAGGATGATGACTCCACCTGTCTTATTCTTACTACTTAGATCATTGCAGCAGCATACAGAAATCGTGGGTGCTGTACATAAACTGTTGTTGTAGATTTCTTCTTCTTACTTTTGGATTTTCATGGGATTAAAAAGATGTTACCAGAGAGATTTCAGGATTTGATTTTTTTTCTTCTTCTTCTTTTTTTCCTTTTAACATTTGCTCTGTTGTAACATAGTCATAACCCATTTTCAATTTCTTTAATGAATTTATTTATATGAATTGTTGGTCACATAAAGCTTCTCAATTTGGTATTCTGATTCTTAGTTTGGTTTTTAAAAAGTAACATTGGTTTGATCACAAAATCTAACAGTAGTTTGATTAATTGATCGTTTTTCCATCTAAATAGTAAATACAGGTGACGTCAGTTTTTTGTTGACCAACAACTTCTGGGCCCAAGAGCCCATACATATCATTGGGCCTGGATTAGCATTTCAAGACTCTTCGCAAACATCACTCGAATTCAGGAGACGACTTTCTCACTCCTTTAACTAAACTATATATGGTTTGATTGTAATCGAAACAGGTTGGTTCGCTTTAATTAGATTGAAACACTAGCTCCATCCTTACCAAAAAAAAAAAAAAAAAAAAAAAAAATCTAATACGTATTCTTTTACTCTTTTCTTCTTCTTGCCGTAATTACGTAACTAATATTTCCCAAAGTTGGTCATAATCTGGATGTATTCAATACTTAAGTTTGATGTTACGGATTTACAATTTACAATAAAGAAAACATAATTGTGATGTTTCAACAATCGACTAACAATATATAATATAGTAACGTTGTAAAACATACGTTTTTTTCTTTCTATAAACAATATGAATTCAAGACTCTTACATATTGAGTAGTTATAATGAGACCAACTATCATTTAAGAACCGAACACTGTATTTTGGTTATTTGGTATATTTTTGCTTATACTTTGCAAAATTCATAACCGAAACGATCTTTGATTAACTTAGGACTATATATATACATAATTAAACAAATTTTCTAATAACGGAAGAAAATCCTTTTCCATTTTATTCTATGTTTAACAACTAGTTGAAGTTGCATGTGTTTTGTTTTGTGCATTAGGTTTTCCATGGAAGAAGACAACAAATATCTACTGTTATTTTCATTTCGACATATTCTACTCTTTTTCTTTTGATTAATATAAGATTAATATGGAAACATTTTTCAATCGTATGTTTGCATTATAAGTTTCGCCTGTCATACTCTATTGAATCTAAATTAAAACCAAATCAGAATTTGAAAACGATAACCGATATTTGTTTAGACATTTTCCGATTAATTCTCCTAATGGAGTGATAATTGTAGAAAACGACCTCAAGCCTAATGTAGATAATTATTATTTTCTCCATTTTCATTCTTCATTTTCTTGTCTTTTTCAAATTTTAAGCAAAATAATTAATGTTTCTACACACTGTACTTGACCATATGGTTAGACCTCTATTTTTTTTTTTTTCTCTTCTGTTATGGAGGAGCTAGTTGAATAAGGTCTAAGTTGTTATAAGATTTCTACGTTCTAAAATAGTTTTTTTTAATAGAGGTGTTAATTTGTTATAATATTCACTGTACGAAAATGTTGTGGCAAAAACATTAGAGGACTAGCTAATAAATTATTGAATTAAATATATATATATGGAATTTAGTATATCTATAAAGTAAAAAAATCAAGTAAAAGAGAAAAGAAAAGAAACATATGACTTTTAGTTAATAAAAATTAATAGTTAAACTAAATCCTGCGTCATCTATAATCTAATTAATTTTTAAAAATCAAATAATTTTTGAGTTTACATATTTTATATGGAAATATATATATAATGTTCAATTATATATAATTTGTATGCATAAAGTATAAACGATAATGAAATGAAATCAATGGCTGAACAGAAAATTTTAGAAATATCTCAAAATACTATCCAAAAAACAAAATTCATTTCCAAAAGTACATGAACTCTCAATAAACTATTGTTGACAAAAAAAGTACCTTACTTGTTTTTTTTGAATGTCTTATTACCCCTGATTTATGAAAAAAATTTGTGAAAACTATTGGAATATTTGTGGTACATTAATAAAATAGTATTGTTTAAGATCCTCTTAATTTTAAAGAACAAATATCACTTTCACATAACTAAGATTAACATGTTTTTTTAACTTTTAATAATGTAGAAAAATATAGTTTTAATACCCTTTTAAGGTTAATGATATAATCTATCTATTCATTGCATTTGTTAATTTTGTTTAAATATTTTTACAGAAATTATGTAAAATTATGTATCCCACACCCCGTGTGTGTATTGTGTAAATTGACCTATTATATAAAGATAGCGTGCGTAAATCCGATAGGAAAACAAACCAAAACAGAAGAAATTAGGACCGAGTGAGAAAAATGGTAGCATCGGTCTCAAAGAGAAAGTCAAGATCTTCAAAGAAAGAAGATCCTAGTATCTTCTTCTGTACCAATCTTTGTTCTACCTTCTTCAGATCCATTCTCTATCTAGCTCTTCTCACAATTCTCTTCTTCGTTCTTATCTATCTCTGGTTATCTTTCACCACTTTAATCTCCGAAAACGTCCTCCATATCTGTGTTTTCTCTCGGAAGCTTAACGATCCTTATTGTCTCACGGCTGGTTCTAAACCCGGTTTTCAAATTCCGATCAGCCTTACAACTAAAAGTGATGTTTTTAGTAAAGATGAAGAGATTGGTTCTGAAAAGAATGAAAGTTTTGCCGGAGCGATCTCCGGAGATACGAACAAGATTCTTGGCAGTCAAGATGAAAACTTAAGTGATGATGATGAAAATGGAGAAATGGGTTCTCGAAAAAGATCAAATTTCGCCGGAGAGACGGCCGGAGATATAATTTCCGATAGAAAAGAGTATGATGTTCTTGATCAAGAACACAAATCCAAGAATCTTGATTCAGTTCTTGATCAATCCAAGAATCTTGATTCACCTCTTGGTAATAAAGATGGAGAAATGGGTTCCCAAAACTACGATACTTTGGCCGTAGTGATGGCCGGAAATAGAGTTCCCCATGATCCCACCAAGATATTTGAAAGTGTAGATGAAAAGGAGTATGATGCTCTTGTACCAGAAGGTAAACCCAAGAATCTTGATTCAGTTGTTGATCAAGAACCAAAACCCACCAACAAGGTCGATCTCAGTTCACTCATTGACCTAAAAGCCGATGAAGAATACAACAAATACATCAAACCTAAGAGTGAAGGACAAGGATATGCCTTAAGGGCAGTGATCAAGTATCTTTACCTACAAAGATCATGGCTATCTCTGGGAAACGACAGCGTTAATAAACCACGATCATGTGAAGGTAAAGGAGTTTACGTTTATGATTTACCATCGAAATTCAACAAAGATTTGCTGGTAGAATGCAACGATATACTTCCAGGGGTTGACTTGTGTAGTTACTTCAAGAATGAAGGCTTTGGAGAAGCTATTGAGAATCTTGGTCAAGGTTGGTTTGGAACGCACATGTATTCTCTTGAGCCGATCTTACATTCTAGGTTTTTGAAGCATCCTTGTAGGGTTTACAACGAGACCCAGGCTAAGCTCTTTTACGTCCCTTACTATGGCGGTTTTGATGTTTTGAGATGGCACTACAGGAATGTTTCTGATGATGTAAAGGACCGGTTGGGGGTCGAGGTTTTAAAATGGCTTGAATCAAAGGAATCGTGGAGGAGACACGCCGGAAAAGATCACGTGTTCGTCTTAGGAAAGATTACTTGGGATTTCAGGAGAGTTAAGGTTCCTTGGGGCTCAAGGTTCCTTGAGCTACAAGAAATGCAAAACCCTACCAAGCTTCTCATCGAAAGACAACCATGGCAGGTCATGGCAGGTCAACGACATCGCCATTCCTCACCCCACTTATTTCCATCCCCAAACAGATGAAGACATCGTCAACTGGCAGATCAAGATCATGACCAAACCTCGCCGGAGTCTAGTAAGCTTCGCCGGAGGTGCAAGACCCGATAACCCTGATAGCATCCGGTCAACGCTAATCGAGCAATGCATATCTTTATTTTCCGATGACCAATGTCGATTCTTGAATTGTACAAACGGAAGCTGCAAGAATCCGGAGAATGTAATTGATTTGTTCCAAGACTCAGAGTTTTGTCTACAGCCGCCAGGAGACAGCGCAACGAGGAGATCGGTCTTCGATTCTTTAATCTCCGGTTGCATTCCGGTGATCTTTAATCCGTACACGGCTTATTATCAGTACGCCTGGCATCTTCCGGAAGATCATCGTAGATACTCAGTGTATATAAGTGAAGAAGATGTGAAGGAAAATAGAGTAAATGTGGTGGAGAAACTGAAGGCAAAGACTCTAAAGGAGAAAGAGGATATGAGGAGTTACATTGTTCATAAGCTTTTGCCTAGTTTGGTCTATGGAGACTCTAATGCTATGTTTGAGAAGTTTCGAGATGCTTTTGATATTACTTTTGATAGTTTAGTTGAGAAAATCAACAAATCGAAATAAATATGTGTTTGATATATAATCTTAGATGAACAAGCCATGTTGAATTGTTTGTTCATCATTTTAGTCTACTTTTGTTCAACATCGATTTATTGTTCTTGAATTTAACTACATATAATAAAAAGAACTAGTAGAATAAAAGAAAGAATAGTTCTTTAAGTCAACATCCATTTAATATTTATTTTTCTTTAATTCAACTACTAAAGTTTTATTTTCGTTCATAAAATAAACCATACGTATGATAAAATATTACAAGAAAACATTTAATCTATCCCATAATCCATTTGATTTCTTGTTCACTTCTTTCAAAAATAATTATATATATATATATATATAATATTATCTTCATATAAAATTTTAATTTATGCATAGAATATAATGAACTGTAAATTTGTCATGGTTGTTGGCTTTATTAAGAAAGATATCTGGGTAACTTAGATGTTCCCCCTAAGGAAAAAGATCATAATTTTTTGATTTAGTTTTTAAGTTCCCAAACCAGAAAATCTTGTAAATCACAAGTGAAGAAAATAAACAGCGAGTAAAAATGGCTATCTTGGTCTCAAGGAGAAAGCCAGCAACGCCCAAGAAGACAGAAGAGACGAGGATCTTCTGTAACAGTCTTTGCTCTATCTTCAGCAGATCTCTTCTCTTTCGAATTCCTCTCGCAATTACTCTGCTCTTCGTTATTTATCTCTGGTTATCTTCAAGCATCATTATCTCCTCGAGGAAACTCAACGATCCGAGTGTTGTTCTTCATAAAGATGGAGAAATGGAGTCCCAAAAAAATGATACATTCGCCGGAGAGATTGCCGGAGATAGAGTTCCCGGCAAAGATACAAAGTGGTATGATCATAAACCTGCCAAGGAATTCGAGGAAGAACAATACAAATACATCAAACCTAAGAGTGAAGGAGAAGGATATGCGTTAAGGGCATTGATTAAGTATCTTCAGGTACAAAGATCTTGGGTATCGATTGCAAAAAAAGGCAAAAATCCAAGATCTTGTGAAGGAAAAGGAGTTTATGTTTATGATTTACCGTCCAAATACAACAGAGATTTGTTGGTAGGATGTACTGATATGGTCCCTTGGACTAACATGTGTAAGTTTTTCAAGAATGAAGGTTTTGGAGAAGCAATTGAGAATCTTGGTCAAGGTTGGTTTAGGACACATCAGTATGCTCTTGAACCGATCTTACACTCTAGGGTTTTAAGGCATCCTTGTAGGGTTTACAACGAGAGCCAAGCTAAGGTATTTTATGTCCCTTTCTATGGCGGTTTCGATGTTTTGAGATGGCATTTCAAGAATGTTTCAGGGGGTGTGAAAGATCGGTTGGGGATTGAGGTGTTGAAATGGCTTGGATCGAAGGAGTCTTGGAAGAGAAACGCCGGGAAAGATCACGTCTTCGTCCTCGGTAAGATTTCTTGGGATTTTAGAAGAAGTACGCTTCCTTGGGGCTCACGGTTCCTTGAGTTACAAGGAATGCAAAACCCTACAAAGCTTCTCATCGAAAGGCATCCATGGGAAGTCAACGACATCGCAATCCCGCATCCGACTTATTTCCACCCTAGAACGGACAACGATATTTCCAGCTGGCAGAACAAAATGAAGAGCAAACCTCGCCGGAATCTAATTAGTTTCGCCGGAGGTGCAAGACCCGGTAACCCTAATAGCATTCGGTCAATGCTAATCAAACAATCCACGTCGTTTTCTGACCAATGCCGGTTTCTTAACTGCTCTAATGGAAGTTGTGACAAGCCTGAGAATGTCATAAATCTTTTTCAAGACTCTGAGTTCTGTCTGCAACCGTCAGGAGATAGTCCAACGAGGAAATCGGTTTTCGATTCACTAATCTCCGGTTGCATTCCGGTGATCTTTGATCCGTACACTGCATACTATCAGTACACGTGGCATCTTCCGGAGGATCATAAGAGATACTCAGTGTATATAAACCAAGAAGATGTGAAGGGAAAGAGAGTAAATGTGGTGGAGGAATTGATGGCAAAGACTCTAAGGGAAAGAGAGGATATGAGAAGCTACATTGTTCATCAGCTTTTGCCTGGTTTGGTCTACGGAGACTCTAATGCTAAGTTTGAAAGGTTTCGAGATGCTTTTGATATTACTTTTGATAATTTACTTGAGAAAATCAACAAGTTAGTATAGATTTTTGTAATATGTGCCCTCAAGTAAGCCGTACGATTACCATTTTCATTATTTATTATTAATGATGACAAATTACAACGGCAGGGATATTCTCGTTTGTGTTTTTTCGTAAGATACTGTCTGCCGTTTTTTGAGCTATACAACGGCAGGGAGTTTTACAATGTATTGCAGAAACAGCAAGCGAATTTTCTTGGTGAGACACTTCTTCCCAGAATATCACTTCCGCCGAGTGCTGAAACTTTCTGTTCCACAAATCAGAATCAAAAGAAGAAGAAGAAGATGAAGCTCAAAGTGTATGCAGATCGTATCAATTTAGTCATGAGTGATATCGATAATAGTTGTTATTGAAGTTTGTTTTGAGTAATCAGTAATTAGCTTTTTTTGAAATCTGAGTATTGCTAGATTTATTCTCAGTTGTGTGTGTGAGAAAAAGCTCGGAGAAAAAAAAATCTTCAGAAATGGCGAATTAATCCGTTTCCTGTTCTTGGCAATAACCAATGTTGAAATTGAAGTCCATTGTTTATCCTTGTGACTGAGTTCTACGCAAGAACATGAATCTGTGGAAATACCTGTCTTCAAAACCGTAATCGAAAATGGAGATACTTTGTCTTGCTTTGATCTAAAACCGTGTGTGTTCTGTGTCTTGTTTCTCAGATATTAACCCATTGGGGAAAGTTCCAGCCATTGTCGACGGCAGACTTAAGCTCTTCGAGAGGTTACACAAGAAACTTTTCCTCTTCTTTTTTTAATTCTTGCTTGCTTCTTTCTATTGACCATTGTTTATGATTCTTCTTCTCGCAGCCACGCCATCTTGATTTATCTTGCCTCGGCATTTCCAAGTGTAGCTGATCATTGGTAAGTGGTACTTTGTTCTTGATACCAAGTGTGATCATTTTTTTCACTCGTTTACTTTTTAGGTACCCGAATGATCTTTCCAAGAGAGGCAAGATTCACTCAGTCTTGGATTGGCATCACACCAATCTACGCCCTGGCGCAGGTGCTTCTGAAACAAGATTTGGATACATATCGATATCGATGTTGAGTCAATTATAGAATGATGTTTCTGATTACGGTTGTTCTCAGCTGGGTATGTTCTGAATAGTGTTCTCGCTCCATTTCTCGGACGTTCTCTGAACCTGCAAGCAGCCGCTGAAGCTGACAAGTTATTAACAAAGTCTCTGTCCACTCTAGAGACTTTTTGGCTTAAAGGTGATGCCAAGTTCTTGCTCGGAAGCAACCAACCATCCATAGCTGATCTGAGCCTTGTATGCGAACTTATGCAGCTTCAGGTACATATAAATTTTGTTGCTGAATTTGAATACCAATCCTAACTAATCATATCAAACTTTCTTGAGCAAAAAGCTGCTTCCTTTGCAATGTTTTGGCTTCTGATTTAGTAAAATTGTATGCAAATTTGTAGGTTTTGGATGAGAAAGATCGTCTCAGATTTCTAAGTCCTCATAAGAAAGTTGAAGAATGGATTGAGAATACGAGAAAGGCGACAATGCCTCACTTTGATGTGGTTCATAAAACCCTTTTCGGAGCCAAAGAAAATTTTCAGAAGCAGAGGGAGATGGGAACCGTATCTAAACCGGGTCTTCAATCTAAGATGTAAGAACATAACTTGAATCAATGTTATGAAAAACCGGTATTAGGGATCACTAGTTCGTTCAATAAATCGGTTTACCATTTTAGTTAAATCGAGGAATGTAATAATCACTTTATCAAGGCTTACATAATTCAAGTTTCGAAATTGTGGCTTAAATTGGTTTTACCAAAACAGAGCATGGTGAGCCATCGTGACGATATATATACACAACCATAAGTAATTCTAGTTTTTTTTTTATGAATTAAAACATTTCAATTAGCTTGTTTGTGTAGGATTTGGTGCGGTAGTTCAATGAATTTACAAAACCATAAGTAACACAATTTACTAGACTATGAGTCTATATATCCGTTGGCCATTAGGTTTCTTTTCAGTTTAAAATCTGAATCAATTTCTTAAATAGAAATATATCTGTATGTTTTGAATTTTGTTCGTTGTGAGTCTTGTGACACCGAAACTATGTAAACGATCGTTAAAAGAAGTAAAATGAGTTTTTTTCCCTTAAAAATTTAGATTTTATTACTTAGAAAAATTAGAACATATATTTTTATAAACAAAAATAACTGATTGTGATATGGGTCAAACAGATATTATCATAAACTTTCCAAATATTTTCTATTTGTCATTCTTATAGAATTTTCTTCACTTCTCTTCTATAATATGTATACCAAAGTTCCCAACACAACTTAGTACTACAACTCTTTTTTATCAATGTACCAAAACAAAAATCTCATCAGCTCTACAATATCCAAACCTACAAAATCATTTCTTTATTTTCATAAATCTTGTCAAAAATGAAACTAGTAAAANTATTTCTGATGAAAGAGTATCTCAAACTCAAGATTTTACAATGTGAAAGATTAAGGATCTCAAGCTTTTTGTGACCTAGTGAAACTGTAATCATGATCGATGAATGATCAGTGTTTTAAGATTTTTTCATTTACTGAACGCTAACCGAAATGAATCCTTTTTATGATAACACCAGCGAGGTAGAACAAGTTTCTCAACTTATGTATGTAGATTTAGAGTTTCGTAAGATTTACATATTGTTAGATAATCATGAGATGTGGTTAAATTGATGTTTTAAAAATTAAACCCAATTTTTGTGTAATGTAAATTTAATTTATGTTTAAATATCTTCTTAAATTAGTTTTGGTTTACTTGGATTAGCAATCACGTAATATTACGAAATCCGAAGAAATTGAAAATATCGACTGGAAAAATGCCATTTAAATGTTAAACTTTTAAATTTTGGCCATTAAAATCACCATATTTCTTGTGGGCTGTTTAAATAACAAACTTTTACGTTGACTATTGTTTAAATCACGAACTTATGTTGACTTGACCATATTGGGCACGACGTTAATTTTCCAACCAGACGGGATTAAACGAAGTTAAGTCGATCCGTTAGTGAAGTTAACGTCTTGCCTAATATGGGCGAGTCAACAAAAGTTCGTGATTTAAAGATCGGTCAACAAAAAAGTTTGTTATTTAAATGGATCAAGTGAAAGGTGGGACTTTAAATGGTTCAAATGGTGAAGTTGAGGATTTAAATGTCCATTTTCCCAAAAATATTATTATAAACTTTCCAAATATTTTCTATTTGTCATTCTTATAGTCAAACTTTCTTCACTTCTCCTATATAATATGTATACCAAAGTTCCCAACACAACTTAGTACTACAACTCTTTTTTATTAATGTACCAAAACAAAAATCTCATCAGCTCTACACAATCCAAACCTACAAAATCATTTCTTTATTTCTTAAATCTTGTTAAAAATGAAACTAATAAAACAAACCAAAGTGGTAGTTTTCTTGTTAACCCTAGTTTCAACATTGTTGTTACGGCCATCTCATTCGCATACAGATATGTGTAATCTGCCCGCGACAAAAATAACGTTAGATAAAGTACCAGGATGTTTCGATGCTGTGAGATTAGCATCGGATAATGATACCAGATGGCTATCAAGAAATTGTTGTAAAGCAGTGAAAACACTTCCTGAATGCTTCTTGATTGTCTATCCTCGCAAAGCTTACAATTTATTAATCTTCAAAAGCATTTGTTGTACAAAGTTTCGATGTATTTCATAACTTTTATGTTATCTTTTAAAAGATATAATAAAACATCAATCAAAATTACTCTTTTTCTTAATTACGGTAAGAGAATCTTAATATTTTACAAATCGCAAACAATCATCTATCTTGTTGATCAATGTTTCGTGGTCTTTTTTGCTTTATTTGAGGTCTCATTTTCATTGTTGTTTTGACATTTTGTCTTTAAGGCTATGATCTTATATGTTGAGTTCTCAGTTTTTAGCGATATATTTTTAAATTTAAATTCGGAAAACAACCATCCAATATTTGATTTTTTGGATCACCGTCTAATATTTATATGTAAATTAACTATGCAAAAGATGGATTATGATTAATTTTTTTTTTTTTTACCATATTCCGCTGTTCATTCAAGTGATTTCAGTTATGTCGATCTTTGCTATCATGTTTTTTATTTGTAACAAAATAAAAAAGATGAATCATAAAAATACAACATGGTAATATAATTAAGTCTCAGCTTAATTGGGAGAAGCGACTCTGAATTAAGTGGACATTTGTCTTTGTCTTCTTCTCTTTTCTTTTTGTTATTTCTCCGCTTTTTATTTTATGATCATTCCATCTAGATTTGAACGATAAACAATATTATATTTACCTTTTTTTTTGAATAAGAATTTATATTGTTAGTATGTGAAAAATGAAAATCAACTATTAGAGTCAATTTTTATTAGTCAAGAAGAGTAAGCCAAACCGGCGATTACTTCATTCATTATTACATGCATTAAAAAAGAAAAAAAAAACACTTATCGATATTAAGTAGTCGATTCATTAGTGGCATTTCCCACCAGATTAATTACTTTGGTGGAGTTATGCAATTTCCAGCCTTATCAGCTTCCCAAATCCAACAGTAGCACAATTTCTTTGGACTTTTTTTGGGAAGTATTAGACATTTGCCATGATCATAACTACCACAAGATGCTTTGCACAACGTGTCAGGATTTGGTTTAGTACAGCTGATACCATTTGGGTCAGTTTTGCTTGGATATTTTGTACAGTAAGGGTTTTCATTAGGGTCCACCTTGCTTGGTCGAGAAGCATTTAGCATTCAGGGTACGAAATATTAAAATCATTTTTGATTAAATCTGCATAATAGATTTTTCTTTTTTGTTATATTCTAATGAAAACACTTTAATATATGATAAAAAAAAATTCACATGATCTATGAGCATTACCATTAGACATTCCTAATGGAGTAGAAATTAATGAGTAAGAAATATTCAAATCATTTAGATTAAAATTTCGTAGTTTATTGTATTAACTAGATTTTAACAGCTGTAAAAAAACTAGATTTTAACTAAATCACTTTTTTTCTTGTTTTGTTGTCAACTAATAAAAACACATGTCATCTTATTCTATTGTATAAAAAAACCACCAAAAAATTGGTTTGTATTGTTTTAGAAGTAAAATTTTGCATTATAAGTGATATTTTGTTTTTGTTTTTTGACCTATTTTAAAATTAAAAATTAATATTTTTATAGAATATTTATACAAAATATCACCACAAACTAAATTAAAATCTAATTTTTCCTCTTTTGTTTGTGTTTGTTTTTAATCAATAATAAACATTTTTTGATTCTAAGATGCTAAAGGTTACCAATGTTTTTAAAAAAAATACACAATAATCAGCGCTTAGGTAAGATTTATATATTTAAATTACCTATCGAAATGAACAAACAAATCAGGAAAAGAGCAACGTAGCCAACACCATTTATACTCTTCGACATGTTTTCTTAATTTCCTATTTGCTCTTTTTTATTTGTCTAGATGAAATGATTTATGTATATAAGTATCTTTCTAATAAATTAAGGTTTTTTTTAAGAGGCTGACACGTGGCGTTAATCTAAATCTATACTAAATAAATAAATGAGAAAGAAACAAAGTAAAAGAAGCTGAGAAGCTCCTCCTCAAGACAGAAATCCATTGTTCCAAATCCATAACTCCCTCTCTATCTCTCTCTATATATGCACCTATGGCTAGAAATTACCCAGCTTCTATGGGTCGATTTCAATGGCGACACAAAACTCGATCTTCAAATTGATTCTTCTATCCACATCCGCCGCCGATATCGCCGAAATTTAACTCATCAACTCGCCGAGATTGCTTTTCTCATCCACATCCGCTGTACCTCTACGCAATTCTGACGGCTCCTAGATCCTCCGCCCCGGCGCCTTTACTTTGCGTTGTCAGAATTGCTTCTCGATTTGGGGTTCTGAGCGCCTGATCCTGAGCAGGATTTCCCTAAAGGGTATGATGGGAAGGTCCTTCTGGTTCAGAATCTAGGCCAGGCTTCCGTCTATATAGTGATGAACGATACCGGCAAGCCGTGGATTGGTGGAACGAAATTATTAAGTCCCTTGCTGAGTCTCATGATTCATTACCCTGTGCTCTTTGCTCCTGTGATATTATTTAATGAACTCATTAACGTGTTGGATCTTTTGTTACTTTAAAGTTTGTTTATTTCATTCTAAAATTTCTCTCCTAATGGGTGATTTTGATATTTCTTTCGGTTATATGCTTTCAGGCATCTGCTTCAGTGTCTTTTATGCTCACTTACACTCACGCAAAGGTCTTTACGTGAATTTCAGTGTAAGTTAGGCCACATCTTACCCTAGAATCAAGTATCTTATGTCAGCGTCTGATTTTCCTGAGGTGACTTATTTTGTCACCTTTTAGCCTTTGTTTTAGGTAAAACTGAAATCTATTTTGCAACGGAAATAAAATTGTTAAAACATTAGGTGATGGCGGTTACACGGACCAACATTTGCCGGTAAGCAAAATAGATTTCTATAATGCTTCTGCCTTCCTCTACTTTTGGGTCTTCTCAACTCCTGTTGTGTTTACGGTCTTTCGAAGTTACTTGTATATCTCCATCAACTGGCTTCACATACACTTTGATGAAGCTTTCTCTGCACTTCGGATCGCCAATTACAAATCATTTACCCGTTTCCACATCAAACCTGATGGAGACCTTGAAGTCTTCACTCTCGGAATAGATAAGGTTTGTGATTAATGACTTGAGGTGACAAAGGAATGGAAGCTGGACAAGGATTGGGATTCAGAGCAGAGCAGGAGACCCTGAAGCAAATGTGGAGAACCCAATTCTTAAAGCAGAGCAGGAGTCTCAGGTTTGTCTTTCTCTTCTCTTCTAGATCTTGTCGTTTTAGATTTGCCATATATTCTACGTTCTTAATTTTGTTCTTCAAATGAGTCTATTTCAGATTGGCAAAGGTTCTCCTGGAGACGTCACTGTACTCCCAACTCTTGTCGTGAATAACAGAAAATACAGAGGTATTAAAGAACTGCTGACTTGTCTGTTTATACAGAGGTTCTCACCCTTTTTTTGTGCTGAAAGCTATGTGTTCAGGCAACGGAACCAGCTACATGTCTCACTCAAGGTCAGATTTCACACCCATATTTTATATTGTTAAACATAATTCCCATTAATTTGGTTTTCTCAAAGCAGGGAGAATTTGAGAGTTTGTGCAAAGCTCTCAAGTTCCTAGAACATTGTTTTTAGACTGTTCAATTTCTGTCAAGATACTATTTCTTCTTCCTTTTTTTTCCCCAAATGACAAAACAGTTATTTCTGTTTATTATTTACATGTCTCGATTTTGAAAGTCATTGATTATGAAAATCTATATTCACGGTTAAAAAAAAGTATTCACGGTTACCCTTTTCTAATTTTTCCCGAAAAGGAATTACTAATCCTTAGATGAAATCTGGAAATCTGCTTCAAATTTAAATTTTGGAAATGTCTCATTAACTTCTTGATGTAATTGACTCTGAATTTTTTAAATACAATTTGCAAATCAGGGATTTCCCTTACGGTTACAAGAAAATCTCATTAATGTTGCATATTCTATGCGATATTTAATTCATTCCCTTACTGTTACAAGGAAATCCCTGATTTCCTTCTTCCACTTTAATTCCTTTTATTAGGTTTTAAACTCCATTTCCAATCCCTCTCCTTTAATAAGAACACACACGTCTCCTTCATACCATTCCATCTTTCCCCCAACTTAGATAACAACTAATGTCAGGCCAGCCACATGACATGGCCCCTAATCATTCTAAACCTGCCGCAGCTCCCTCCACCTATTCTTCCCTCGATGCAGTAGATGAAAACCTAGCCTCACAAAATATTGTTGTGAGGCTACTTCGCACATGGGAAGCCCGTGATTTTAAGCGAAACAATGCATTGCTCAGCGTGGACTGTTTGCTTCTAGATGAAAAGGTAAATTAATCTACTTTCATTATTCCCATATTTCTACCATATATGACACACATGGCTCATACAGTGCTTTCCCCAATATAATGTAGGGCACTGTAATTCAAGCATCTATCCACCCTCGTCGGCTCCATAAGTATCGGGAGAAGCTTAAGGAAGGCAACTTATTCTCAATATCTGATTTTGATGTGAGGAAATCACCAAACAAATACCGGTTGACTGACCACGCCTTCAAAATCAACTTCAACGACCTTACTACTATGGAAAACGTTGAGGATGGCGATCACCAGATTCCACACACTCATTTTCGGATATGCCCATTTAAGGAGGTCCAAATGCTGGCAGACAAAGGAGCAAACTTACCAGGTTAATACTTACTTAATTTCCTCCATAATCTGAAATTGTTCAACATATTCACTTTCTTCTGTGTCTGGTTTCTTGAAGATGTAGTAGCACAGATATCAAGCACTCGAACTTTCCATAAGTTGGACGAAACAAAATCACCTTCAAAGAAGACCTTCAATCTTACCCTCACCTGTACGTTTGATAGGTAAAGAGCGACCTACCCTTTCTTTTAATATTTTCCCTATTTCTCCCGTTCGTAGTTATATAACCTTGCACGCTTCTACAATTGCTGCGCAGCGGTGAGTCAGCTTACATCTCTATGGGAAAAACATGCTTCCCAAGTCCATGACGAAATCGAAGAACTAAAAAAGGCCCCTATTGTTGTGATCGTCACTGGGGTTAACCCTAAATCTGTTGGTGGTAAGTTTTTAAGATTAAATAAGATTTATAGAATGTTATAATGATAGAAAGGTGTGTCTGTGTAAGATATGTTTTTGTAAATGATATGCTAGGAAGCGTGAGTTTTTTAAGTAGAGGGCTACAATTTAGATTATTGATTAAAACCAGAGTAACCTAGAAAGTTACACTAATTCCTTAAAATACTTTTTAGATTGTCAATGCAATTTATTGGGAGATATCTATGAATTTAAATCACATAGATATACACAGAAAATGTAATAATTATCTACGAATCTAACTTGTTTTCTCCAATTATGTAAGGCCAACTATATCTCAACGCTACCGCCTCTACTCGGTTATTTTTCAACCTCGACAGCCCAATTATTAAAGAATTCTGCAACAGGTACTAAGATGTGCTTCAAAGCAGGCATTTATCATATACAGTATCTTCTTTATTACCACATCACTCCATCTCTTTTATTTGCTTGTACAAAACTTTCAGTACATACTATGAGGAAGGTCTTCTCCCTACAACTGTCGATGGAAATGTTGTTACCCCTCCTACCGAAACCCACATTATTGCACAAATACTAGATTTTGTCAATGACCAAGGGGGCATGGTAATTAATCTCCTCCATTCTTATATCCCTCTCAAAATTGTAAATGTAGATGTAAAGTAAGCATCTCACATACTGGGCAGGCAAAGACGTTCTGGTGTAAGGCAAAAGTGGTTGACGTGATACTAACCAGTGGGTGGTTCTTCATATCATGTTCAATATGTAGGAAAAATGTGCGTTTATATATTTTAGCATAATAAACATATTAGATTAACGGTTAAAAATGCAATTTCTCGCAGAACGCTTCAGCTAGACTCGACATCAGCTACGCGGATTTTTCCAAAAGAAGAGACTTCACAGATAATAAATTCTTTGCGAAATAAATTCTTCTAAATTGTGTCACTTCTCTTTCTTTTTCCTTATGCAAAAACCAACTATATTTTTAAATATTAATTTTCACGAGCATGAATCATTTTGTCTTTATAAGGAATTAAGGATACATGCGAATAAGATAATTAAGATTCTTTTTTTTTTTGGTGCAACTAATATAACGTATGTTAGTGTGTAATAAATGTATTTTAAATTGCTTTTCGTCTGCAATAATTGGACTAATTAGGTAATAACAATCTCACTACACACTAATATCAGCAACCTAAAAACTGAATAAAATTTATGTTAAAATTTAGACATAAAATAATAAATTAAAATTTATGAAATATAAAAAAAAATAAACAATCAAAACTCTTTCTCGGGGTGTCCTACCAAACAAATTACTTAATCAAAAATTCAATTTAAGAGCAACCAACAATAATACTACATGTTACAAATAAAAACGTTTTCAAAAACTAATCAACATCCTAAACTTTAAAAGCCAAAAAAAAAAAAACAGAAATAGCATCTACAAAAAAAAGTCAACAAAATAAACCAAATATTAAACTATACAAAACCAAAATAATAATGACAATTAAATACTACCCACCAAAAACAAAAAACCAAAACCTATCTATAAATAGGAAGAACACTTCACAAATCTTATTACAAATATAATTTTTGCAGCTATTCAAAATCAAATGGATAATATACTATATGTTTTATATTACCGGAGAATTTCGATAACCCCATCAAACGAAAACAAACTCCATCTCCAAATCACAGGTCCACTTCGTCAAGAATACAACATCAGCTACACAATCCCTTTCACCACCAGCCAAATATTACAACCAAATAACTCAAGCTTCAAAGATGCGATTCACTTCTACCTCACGTATCATGACATGGACGACACAACATCAGATACACTAACCAACAGCTTACAAATCTTTATTCATACAACAATCCTATCAGTTCAACCACATAGCACACAATATCTGGAAGTATTCTTCGAAATAGAAGATCTCAACCCAAATGCATCAAGAAAACTAGATGTTGATTTGGTAATTGGAGATTTAGAGGAAGCACAAACACAATCCACACAAGAAGAAGATGGCGACTGTGCTATATGCCTTGACAACTTACGAGGGCCAAGAAATATCAATATTTTATTTTGCGGCCACAAATTTCACCATGAATGTATTTCAGATTGGTTCTACCAGAAAACAACATGCCTTTACTGCCGAAGAGCAATAATATAATATCTTCTATGCTTACAATGAATAAAAACAAATTATTTGTCTTTAGAATTTTTCTAAACAAACGAACAATCACAAAAAAATAATACACGCAATTCAGAAATTATAAACGAATATTTATCAATAAACAAATAGTAGTTTTGTGAGAAATATTAAAATTTAACATAAACTATCACACACCCGCGCATCGCGCGGGACTTCCCCTAGTATATAATAAAGTAAGGTTTTTTTTCTTCAAAAGTAAGCTTTGAAATGCTGACATGTGGCAGGTGATGTGTCACATACATTTAAAGAAAAAAACATAAATACATTAAAAAAATTGAAATGTGTAATTCATAATTGTAACACTTAATTCATCTCTTTATTTTGTTGTTCTTAATTTAATAATAGGTGTACTTCATTTTTAATAACCAAAAAGTTATAATTAACTACGAAAAAACAAATGTGATATCTTATAACATATAATAAAGTTTTTTCATCAGGAGCCCTGAAAATTTTGGGACGGGTTTCCCGTGCCCTGCTGTATTGTCCCGAATTTTTCGTCTCATTCCCTATCCCGTTTAAAATAATTATCCATTCGAAACAATTTATTTTATTAATACGGGTATGAGAAGGGAATGAGTATTAGATCGTGTACCCAAATTACCTATTCAAAAATGAAAAACTTGAAAATTCTATATATTTTTTTTTTTTAAATCATTCTGAAATTTTCCAGGACGTTCTATCATATTTTCTTTTGAGAATTATTTTCCAATTCACTAATTTTCTGTTTCTGTCCCATAGCCGTAGATTTCCGTCTTGGGTCCCAAAATTTCCAGGGCTCACATACCTTTATTCTACACATTTACATTTGAAAGAAAAACTTCTCAGAAAAAATAATAAAAAATCCAACTACACTAAATAATTAAATACAATATACAAAAAAAAACTGCAATAGAGATTCTACAACAATCTATAAATAGAAAGAACAATACAACAATTTACAACACAACTCACTTTTATTACAACATAAATTTCCAATAGAATATATATATATATATA
>JAHZTW010000004.1:35074729-35126698 GCA_020283515.1 Alliaria petiolata | reverse complement strand
TCCTTAATTATTGTCGAAAAGAAATAATTCGATATTTTTATGCTTACGATGAATAAAAAAAATTCTCATTCACTATATATATTATTATTCCACCAAAATTCCAATACAAAGTTATAAAACTACATGATATTTACAAAATAAAAATTAATATTTATCCACAAATTTTTACTAATAAATAATATAAAATTAATTTTAAAAATTAAAACATTAAAATTATCACAAATCCGTGCAACGCACGGACCTTCTCCTAGTGTTATATAGAAAACGTTTCTTTTTTCTTGTAAAACTACAAGGTTGTCCGCAAAAAATGCATATATAACACTAAAGAAAAGGAGAGAAAAGTATTCTCTTACTTTGTCTTTTTTATATTTTATATTTTTTATTTTCTTTCGCAAAAAATCTTTAATTTTGAAAGTGCAATTATAACCAAAAATTTCTAAATATTAATAATTTCCGAAAAAGTTCTTAACATTTGTTTTTAATCATGATTATTTTATTCATTCAAAGATTAGGAACCTGAAATTGAGATTTACATATACTCATAAATTTTACCAAATTAATATTACGACGACAAATATATATTAAGATTAAAATCAAAACAAAATTTATACAACAATAAAAACTGCCAAAAAAGACTTTCTTCACTACAGAACAAAACTGAAAAAGTAAAAATCAATATGTAGTTAAAGGCTAGGTTGCGTGGAAACTTCGTTCGAGGTGTGTTTTCTGTTTCTGAAACGTTTTGGAAACTGAAACTCTCAGAAATTGAAACTCTCAGAAACTCGTCGGAAACACGAAAAATCACGTTTCCTAAAAATTTCAGTTTGGAAACACTTTGGAAACGCGTTTCCATTTTACAAACACACGTTTCCATTTTGAAAACAAGATAAAAACTAATTGTTTTTTGAACAAATAAATAATTATAAAAATAAGATTAAGTGATCAATTTAATTCTTTATAGTAAGTTAATAATTAATTTGATAATAATTATTTTGATTTGGTAAATAAGAATAATTTTGCTTTTATTGAGTTTAAAAATCGTTCTCTCGATAAATTAGAAATGAAGATAGTTTTGGTTAATGAAACTAATAAATTTGATAATGAAGAAAATCTTCTAAATTTTTGAATATGTTAATTTTTATTACTTAATAATTACTTAAAATTATATATTAAATTTTGTTGATTTAAATATTCTACTTATAATATAATTTAGATATTTAGTGCTTAATATATATATATAATTTAGATTCAGAACATTTCTATTTTTATATTTTTTTAAAATAGCGTTTTCACGTTTGAAAACGTTCCGTTTCCACGTTTGAAAATGTATCCGTTTCCGTTTGTATGCAACATAAATTAAATTAAAGGAGAATGCCGCCAAACTAAACCGGAATTAATAAAAAAAGTATATATAAATGACAGGATCGGTTATTAAATATTCTTTTTTAATTATAATTTATACCTATTTGTTGGGCCCAGCGTGAGGCCCATTTAAAGAAGGGAACAAAACGACGTGGTCTTTAATCGGATCTAAGAGCATCCGTACATGGAACCGCAAGAATAGGTTCTAAAAGACACTGTGTCTTGACCTTGTTTCTTTTAATTTTTTTTTGTTGAAAACCATTTCATTCATTTCTATCTTCCTGTTCTTCTTCTCCTTTCTCATCATCATTTCCAGACAGAGAAAGTCAAATCCGATGTTCGCGGAGATATGGGAAAGCTCAAGTAAAAGCAGCAGAAGAGAGCATTAAAGGAGAGAGAGGAAGATGTGGAAGAAACCCATCAGGATTTCCCGATTGCCCAGCTTCGGATTCTCCGGTTCCGACTTCACAATCGATCAGATTCCGGCCATCTTCTCCGGCTACACTGCCGAGTCAGAAGATTCCTCTTGTTCCGAGATGTCCGATGATTCCAGAATTTGCTCTAAATCAACTGATGAGAACGAAGAGATCGACCAGGCAAGTCTCACATCCGTTCTGTTTTTATTTTACCTCTCTCTCTCTCTCTCTCTGTGTGTGTTCTAGTCGGAATCAAGAGCTCACTAGATGTAATTAGAATCTGAGATCTGGAAATTGGTGAATTTTGATATCAGGAAAGGTCAAAATCGGTGAGGAGACGATCGAATTTGAAGAGATCGAAGAGTATTTCTCGAATTTCAAGCATGAAGGTTCTTAGGAGACAGTCAACGAGGAAATTATCTTTGGGAGGAGGACATAGACCGAAGAAGATGAGATCGATGAAGCGTTTAACTTCAAATTCGAGACAAGAAGTGGAGTTACCTGAAAAGGGTCATTCTTCTCAAGAGGTTTCTCAAGTCGTAGGATCGAAGAGCGAGGCGCAAGTTGTCTGATGATAGTGAAGAGAGTGAAGCAATAATGCGGTTGAGAAGAGCCGTGGAGAAAGAATATAGATGGGTCAGCTTCTGTGTCATCTATAGAAGCACATGATTGTGAGAGAGAAGGTATGATGAAACTGAGCAAGAACACAAGTGGTCCTATGGAACTGATCAGATGCAGGCATTGAAGAGGATGGTAATGCTGCAGCTGTTAAGTCGTTTCAGCAAGCATTTGAAATGATTCTGTCAGTAATCCCTGACCCGTCGTTTGATAATGAAGAGATTGTTTCAGAATCATCTCTCTCTCTTAAAGAGGAGAAAGAAGGTCATGCAGACAGGTATACAATGATTGCAGTTGATAGTTATCTCTTTGTTTTTATGTTGATAATGTGGATTTTCATGTTCTTTGGAGGGTTTTAAATTCTAATATTTCATATTTCCACCACTTACTGTTGCAATTGGCAGATGTTTATTCGTATCCGGAATATGCTTGTGCTTGTTGTCACAGCAGTTTCGAATTGTTTTGATGTTGATATCTTCCTTGAAATTCGACAGGTAACTAAGTTATGTGATCCCGGGGCTGATGATAGCGTTTGCTCTGTGGGTTGGGCGTTCCGTGGAACTCATCTGGTTGTTGGAACTAGTACCGGGAAAGTTCAGGTTAGATCTCATTTACTGTTTGTTGATGTCCATTGTTATATACTCTTAGGCCTATGTGTACCTAAAGATTTCAACTTTCTGAATCTGGAAGGAATATTGTAAAGTAACTACTTACATGTAGGATTCACGCCATATCTTTTTACCAGAACCTTGATCATTAGTGGTAGGTATCATGGGGGTTATTACAAAGAAGTTTTTCTTTATGGAGAAGATATGGTTGACTAAAACATTATCCTTTTGTTGTAGATATCATGGGGGTTATTAAAAAAGATATGGTTTTTGGAGTTTTTGGACATTGCCCTTAAATCCTTTGTTGCTAAAATGGAAAGTATCTTAGCGTATATCAAAACCTTGGCGGATAGTCATTTTGCTGTTTTTCTTAGGATTTGAGGAATTTATGATGTTCTTTCTATGGAATATTCACTTTAGCTGTTGCTTTGGTAGCTATGGGATGCGTCACGCTGCAAGAGAACAAGAACAATGGAAGGTCATCGCCTAAGAGTTGGAGCCCTGGCATGGAGCTCATCTGTTCTGTCATCTGCTAGCAGAGACAAGAGTATTCTTCAGAGAGACATACGTTGTCAAGAAGATCATGTCAGTAAACTGACAGGTCACAAATCCGAAGTATGCGGACTCAAGTGGTCTTGTGACAACAGAGAGTTAGCATCTGGTGGAAACGACAATCGGGTATGTACTATTATCTTCTTCATTTGCGGTTGTTACATTAGTCTTCTAGGATGTTAGTTATGTTAAAATCGCACAATCTGACCTTGATTAGGGTTGTTTGATGAATTTAGGATGTTAGTTATGTTAGTTAATTTTTTTTAGAACCCCATAGAGTCTCTCCAATATAGGTCTCAAAACTAAAAAAAAAACTAATAGAGCTCTTAACTTAAATTAGTAATATATTTAATATAAAATATGCTTAAGCACCCCAACTTGAGGTTCTGCATTACTGATGCTCTTATGAGCATATGATGTGTTGAAGATGGAATTATTTTGCATCTCTGACACTGGCTTCTTTGTTTGTTTCCGCAGTTATCAAATTTGCTAGAGCTACTGGTGATTTGCAATCTCTCTCTGATGTTGATCTCAAACTGATTGCTTTGACATACACGCTCGAGGCTCAGGTTCATGGCACCAAAAATATCAGAGATATTCCCCCACCGATTCAAACTGTTAGAGTAAAGAGATTGCCCGAGAAGGAGTTACCTGGTTGGGGCTCCAACGTGGCTAACTTGGAGGAGTGGGAAGCATTAGAAAACGAGTCTGAGGAAAAATCCAACTCGAACTCCAAAATCCTTCCGCTTAAGGACCTTAACATGAATATCCTTCCTTCAGACAACTGTTCTGAGGCTGGTTCTGTTGTGTCTCATACCGAGCATCAAGAAGGTGATGAGCAAGAAGGTGAGAGGAGGCAGAAGCGATACCCGCCCAAGAAAACAGAGGTGAAGCTTGAGGGTAAGATGGTAGTGGAAGGAATAGATGCATCACAGGGCGAAAATGATGATGAAGATTCTGGTGACTGGAGACCTGCGGTTAGTAGCAGTACTCACAGAAAGTTCCTTAGGAGAAAGGCCAAGTGGGAACATTACAATGCCTTGGCTGAGCAAGAAATTCAGCAAGATCAAGAAGCTGACAAATCTGGTAACTTGACCGAGGACACAAAAGATAGTCGAAAGGGTGATGAGGAGCTTTCGTCCATCTTCAAAGATATGAGGTTGGAGGAAGATTCATTAAAGGCCCTCCAAGAAGGGCTTGAAGAGACGAATGCTGAAACAACTTTGAGCAATGGTGAGGATGATAGTGAAGTCGAAGCTGAGGGGATCGATGTTGCTAGTGAGGCTGGGGATACCTTTGAGGCATCATCGATGGCAGATGATGGTAGCAGCGAGCAGAGTTTGCGTTTGCTTGCACCCGAAGGAATGCAAATCCGCCAACTGAACAGGTACACTTTATGACTCAGATCTTCCTTTTATTTCTCCAAATGTCAGACACTTTGCTTTAGCATGCTTCATCAGCTGAGAAACATACAATTCTTACACTTTATCGCATTTGGATCTTCAGGTAGATCTTGAAATGCCATTCTTGCTACACAGTAACTCTTGAAATTGGAAGAATCTTCTGTCCCAAGTGCGGTAATGGTACCAAATTAAGTACTCGTTACTAAGCGAAACCACCATGTTTTGCTGTGAAACACAGCAATCTATATCTGTTCAATTCATTATTTATGATTTAATTCATTATATAATGTTCTTCTTTCTTTGTGCAGTTTTTGATACCAATGCCTAAAAGCGAACGAGACGCAATCACCAAGAATCTGGATCGACGGGAAGATCAACTGCCTCAAAAGTTTCTTCGTCGCAAGACCACGAAGAACGCAAGCAAACCGGTTAGTACATACAAACTCAAATCTTTTTTTTTTCGTAGTGGCCAATTGATATATTTAGTATACAACAATAAAAATTAATGCTTTTATTGCTTTCAACTGATAACATAGCAAGTTCTAATTAATTAATTTCACATGTAGTTGCATCATCAGTTATGTTGAAATTAATTTACACACGTCGTAAAAGTCAAGCAGTGTTGAAATTTTAAATTTTATTGTCGACTGAAGTTAGTCTAGAGAGAATATATAAAGCCGATGCTAAAACAAAAAAAAATTAAGAAAAACAAAAAGAGAGATGAGGGTATTTTATTTCTTCATTGTAGTTCTTCAGTTTCTCTCAAAATACGAATCAAAATTTTTATCGGCAGAGCCGTTTAATATATCTAGCCGAAGAAGCATCTTGTCCCCAAAACATGTCTTTGTTCTTGGTTTTTTTAAACCGTCCCCAACTTCCGGAGTAGTTGAGCGTTGGTATCTGGGGATATGGAACCGGAGGTTTCCGAAGGAAGTGGTATGGGTTGCGAACAGAGACAGCCCACTCTCCAAGCCCATCGGAACCCTCAAGATCATGGATACCAACCTTGTCCTCCTTGATCAACACGGTACACGTGTCTGGTGGACCAATGGGAGTAGCACAAATCCCATGAAATCGCTAGTGATTGGAGAGCTTCTTGACAGCGGAAACTTAGTACTAAGATACTCCAACAACCACTCATCAGCTGGGTTTTTGTGGCAGAGCTTCCATTTTCCGACAGATGCTTTAGTCTCCGGGATGAAGCTGGGGTGGGATACCCAGTCGAATATAAACAGAGTCTTGAAATCTTGGAAAAGCCCTGAAGATCCTTCATCGGGGCAGTACACTTACGGTGTTGAAGTTCATGGCCTCGCCCAGAGTTTTGTTCGACAAGGAGGTGTGGCAAGATCTAGAAGCGACCCATGGAAGACGATGAACGACGCAGAGAAAGGAAGTAACAATCTGACCTACTTCACGTATAACCTCACTGTAACCAGTGAGGAAGTCTCCTACGTCTTCCTTATCACGAATCAGTCTTTCTTCTCTATTTTGAGGATGGACCATGACGGTCGGTTAAAGCGGTCCACGTGGCTTCAAGCGCAGATACTGAAAGTGCTTACTTTTCCAGATGATGCGTGCGGGTTGTACAATGTATGTGGGGCTAATGCTCTCTGTGACAGATACACGTCACCAAATTGCCGCTGTATCACCGGGTTTCAGCCGAGGGACGAGGAAACATGGGGCTTTCACTATTGGAAAGGTGGGTGTGTGCGGAAGACACGGTTGAACTGCTCTGGGGATGGCTTTGTGCGGCTAAGCGAAATGAAGTTGCCAGATGTCTCAGAGTCTATTGTGGACAAAATAATTGGGCTGAAAGAATGCAGGGACAAGTGCCTTGGGAACTGCAATTGTACAGCGTATGCAAACACTGACATGCAAAATGGCGGATCAGGTTGTGTGATTTGGGTCGGAGGGCTCCTCGATCTCCGCAAGAACAACTTTGCCGGCCAAGATCTCTATGTTAGATTGGAAGCCGCTGATGCAGGTTGGTTTCTTGACTTTCCTCTGTTGTTTTCCAAACTCTATGTCGAGACTTTGACTCTTGCAACCTTGTTTGTTTCTTCTTCAGCGGCAGCAGAGGCAAAGAAACATGAAAAAATGAGTACAATAGTCTTAGTGTTGATTATTGGAGTCGGCATTGTGCTTCTTCTGGGGGCTTTAATTACTGTCATATTGGTCTTCTTTTGGAAAAGAAAGAAGAGGCCAACGAGAGCGACTGAAGCAGCAACTATTGGTATTCTTGTGATAACCTTTCTTTAGTTTTTCTCATTCTTTTGAATTAGTGTTCATTTTTAAAAAAAAAACAAAGACCTCAATGATCATAAATATGGGGTTTACAATGTGCACCGATGGAGCTAGTAACGGTTGTCACGGCAACGGGAAACTTTTCTGACTCTTAACAAGATTGGACAAGGTGGTTTTGGTATTGTTTACAAGGTATTAACCTATAAAAACAGACTAAACTTTTTTATTATTATTATCATTTAGATTACTTGTAACTTATCAGATACGTACGTGGTATCAGGGGACGTTACTTGACGGGCAAGCAATCGCAGTTAAAAGGCTGTTGAAACAACGGTCAGCTCGAGCGATCGAAGAGTTCGTTAACGAGGTGAAACTGATCGCGAGTGTTCAACATATTAACCTTGTCCAGGTTCTTGGTTATTGCTTTGAGGGTGCTGAAATGGTACTCGCGTTTGAGTACCTGGAAAACTCAAGCCTCAATACTTATATTTTCGGTTAGTTGCCAAGTTGTGTATACTCGTCTATTTATTTTGGAAAAAAATCGACTAAAAAGTTGATTTGGT
Source organism: Alliaria petiolata (assembly GCA_020283515.1). Lineage (NCBI taxonomy): Eukaryota > Viridiplantae > Streptophyta > Magnoliopsida > Brassicales > Brassicaceae > Alliaria > Alliaria petiolata. The sequence continues at coordinate 35,118,932 of JAHZTW010000004.1, read as the reverse complement.
TTCATAGACAAAACCAAGAGCTCTCAGCTTAGTTGGGAGAAGCGACTCCGAATTACCAATGGCATTGCTCGGTGGCTCTTATATCTTCACCAAGATTCTCGGAATCGGATCATCCATAGGGATTTGAAACCGAGCAACATCTTGCTGGACAAAGATATGGTCCCAAAGATCGCTGATTTCGGGATGGCGAGGCTCTTTGGAAGCGATGAGACAGAGGCTAGTGCAACCACGATGGTTGGGACTTAGTAAGCAAAATCGAAACACCAGCATTTGTCATTAGAATTAACTCTTGGACAAAGACTAACAACAACTGTTTCGTTATGCAGCGGATATATGTCTCCGGAATATGCGATAGACAGAATATACTCGGTAAAATCAGACGTTTTCAGTTTCGGCGTCATGGTTCTTGAGATTATCTCTGGAAAGAGAAACACCGATTTCTTCCACACGAACGAGGGGCCTTCTAAACTATGTGAGTTTGACCAATCAAATTCTGTTCTTTCTTTTTTGTGTGTGTGATTGATAAACGCCAAACCAAGACACTTGGACGGTGCCCGAAGTAACCAACTCGATGATTGAAGGTCGCTAGTTTCTCTTTTGTATGTTTGGTTTTCATGTATGGATTAAAAGACATTTGTCTCTGTCTTCTCTGATTTTTTTATTTAGATGAAATGATTTATGAATTTTAATCAAATGTTGTTTTACACTTAAAAAAAAAACCAATGTTATTCGAAATTATATTAGTATTGAAGAATTTTTGAATAAGAATTTATGTTGTTGGGATCTGAAAAATGAAAATCAACTATTAGAGTCAATCTTTATTCCAAGAAGTTGTATTTCGGAACTTGTTGAAGCTACCGAGGTTATATTGTTCTCTACTCAAGCTACTACTAAGACAACATCCAAAATAGCGACGCAATTCCATCAACAAAACTAGATTGCCTTGAATATACTTTTCGAAAACTATATGCTGTGCATGAAAAGAGGAAAAAGTCTTAACCAAAAAACCTTCTTGTAAGGTCAAAAGCGTTTACATCTCACACATGAAATTTTCAGCAACAAAAAATAACGTTTCCCTATTAAAATTATTTCGTTTACACTATCCTTGTGGAAAAGCAAAGAGATACGTAAGAGTAATTGAAGCTGACAAAAACAAGTGTGGAGAGACAGAGAGAGAGAGAGAAAAATAACGTTTCCCTATTAAAATTATTTCGTTTACACTAAAGCAAAGAGATACATAAGAGTAATTGAAGCTGACAAAAACATGTGGAGAGAGAGAGAAGAGAGAGAGAGATTCATAAATTTTAGGGAAGTTTACTCATATATCATAGAAATTAGGTGAAATGACCAGAAACATACAAACCTTTTTTTTATTACTATCATATTTCGCCTATATTTTTCATACTCAGCGTGTTCTTGTTACATATTATAGGAAAAAACGTAATTACAAAGAATGTCATTACTTTTTAATTCCACATCAGAAAAACGCGCCGCCACGTGAGAAATCGCTGACGTGTATTAATAAACTTAGCCGTAAAGCGCTACAACGGCAATCACGGCTGAGTTACGGTATGTTGCGGCTGATTTAAGAAAAATGGCTGAGTTATGAGCTAACGGCTGACTTACGAGATAACTCAGACATAAGTTACGGCTGAGTTAACAAAATATGTCTGAGTTATGAGAAAACGGCTGACTTACGAGATAACCCAGCCATAAGTTACGGCTGAGTTATAACCCGATGGTTGATTTGTCAAAATTTGGCTGAGTTATTGTCTCGACACGGCTGAATTAACTTTCTCCGGCTGGCTGAGTTATTGCTTCGTTACGGCTGATTTTCGTGTAAGTGTCATAACTCAGCCGTAATGAGCTGGGTTAACGAAAAACTCAGCCTAATTACGGCTGATTTAGTAGTGAAATATTAATTACTACAATAACATGTTTTGACGGCTGACTTATCAAACGATACGGCTGAGCTAAAGATTTTCATTTGAGTTATGGCTGAATTTGGCAGCCGTTTTTTTTGTTTTTTAATTACTGTAATAGTATTCATGTTACGACTAACTTAAAGTTTCGTTTGATGGCTGGTTTAAGACAGTTGATTTACGTGATCGCTTGGTGGCTTACTTGTCATTTCATCAATTAAAAAATGACGTCGGATGCATATTTCCATGTCATCATCAACAGAGAAATACGAAACGTCGTCTTCCTCTTCCTCGTCGTCGTCATCGTATTTCTCGCCGTCGTTGTTCTTCACATCAACAGAGAAATACGAAACGTCGTCTTCGTCTTCCTCGTCGTCGTCATCGTCTTTCTTGTCGTCATTGTTCTTCACCTTGTTCTTCACATCAACAGAGATATCCAGAACTTAAATTTTAAACATCCAATTCGTCATCGTCTTCCTCGTTCTTCTTCATTTTCGTTCATCCTTCTCCGATATATGATGGATCTTGTTTCGGTAATTGTGGATTGTTCACGGCTGACTTATGGATTGTTTACGGCTGACTTATAGATTGTTTACGGCTGAGTTAAGAATTGTTTACGGCTGAATTATAGATTGGAAACAAAGAGCACTCGAGAAATCGAAGAGTCCCCTCTAGAAAACGAAGAGTCCCCACTTCGGTAATTGTGGATTGGTTACGGCTGACTTATGGATTGTTTATGGCTGACTTAAAGATTGTTTACAGCTGACTTATGGATTGGAAATGAAGAGTCCACTCGAGAAAACGAAGAGTCCCCTCGAGAAAACGGAGAATCCACACTCGAGTTCGTGAAAAAGGAGACGAAATGCGACGGATATAAGAGAAGCGGCCGGAAGAGACGATACGACGGTCGTAAAAGACGAGGTTTCGCCGAGTTAACCTACGCAACCTTTCGTCTTCCATGAAGTATTATAACTCAGCCGTGAAGTATTATAACTCAGCCGTGAAGTATAATAACTCAGCCGTAAAGTATAATAACTCAGCCGCAAACTTACCGGAGCAAGTTTGTTCGTGAAAAGGTGAGATTTTTAGCCGAGAAAACGAAGAGTCCACTCGAGAAAACGAAGAGTCCACTCGAGAAAACGAAGAGTCCCCACTCGAGTTCGTGAAAAAGGAGACAAAATGCGACGGAGATAAGAGAAGCGGCCGGAAGAGACGATACGACGGCGGAATTAGGGTTCAACTTCGGAACCGTCGAGAGAGAGAGAGAGGTTTCGCCGGCGAGAGAGAAGTTTTTTTCCCGAAACTGTATTTCATGACGTGGATTTAGATTTTTTTCATGTTAATGAGGTGGATTATATGTTAATGAGGTGGATTAAACTAATTTTTGGTTAATCATTTTTAAATTAAAAAAATTGCAAATTAATGAAGGGTGTTAATTGTAATTACACAAGGGCACAAAATATATGAGTAATTTTTAAAAAATGTATAATATTCTAGTAATAAACCAACTTTTGTGTAATATCTGAGTAATTCTTTCTAAATTTTATGAGTTTGTGTTTGAAGTAGAAAAAGGAGAGAGAGAGAGATTCATAAATTTTATGAGCTTGTGTTTGAAGTAGAAAAAAGAGAGCTTACAGGAACCATCCAAGACCAATTCCACAGCAAAGAAGGCGGCGTTGTCTCACAGCCACAGCAACACCATAGACTGACAATAGAAAACAATAAGACATGACAGACATAAGAATTTACGCTCTTCCCTTGGAGTTGAACAAGAAGAAGGGATTACGAGACATGACACCACTTACCTTCATGTTGAAAGCACAACACAAGACAACCAAACAATTGCTACAACTCAAAGCTCCAAACTTTAAAATCTATTTCGTCCGAAATTATGCCATCAAATACTGCTCTTTTTGCTTCACAGTGTTATGCTAACCAGCTCCTCAGTTCATGTCGAACCGTTTCCTTCTAAATTCCATAAACTCGATACTCTTTCGTTTGCGGAACTGGGGGACTAACTGTTAGATCCTGATATCTTCCTTGAAATTCGACAAGTAACTAAGTTATGTGATCTCGGGGCTGATGATAGCGTTTGCTCTGTGAGTTGGGCGTTCCGTGGAACTCATCTGGTTGTTGGTACTAGTACCGGGAACAAATATCACTTTCACATAACTAAGATTAACATGTTTTTTTAACTTTTAATAATGTAGAAAAATATAGTTTTAATACCCTTTTAAGTTTAATGATATAATCTATCTATTCATTGCATTTGTTAATTTTGTTTAAATTTTGTGTATTATATAAAGATAGAAAAACAAACCAAAACAGAAGAAATTAGGACCGAGTGAGAAAAATGGTAGTATCGGTTTCAAAGAGAAAGTCAAGATCTAGACTTACAAATTGCCAAGATTTGCACCCCCTCTAAAAGGTCTGTCATTAATTAAGCTCGGCATGTTAAGAAACCCTAAAGGGCTCTTGCTAGGAGATCATTGTTTTAACGTTCCAAAGTTCTCCTGTTTCAAATTTATGTCTGCGTTTTTATTCCGACGACCTAAACCAGTTTTGTATCCCTCGAGCTCCGGCTGATTTTTAATAAAGATCTCTTTTTAAATCCATTAACTCATATTTTCGTCTTAGACCCGATTAGAGTTATCACAATCTACGAGCATTACCATTTGGAGTTCCTAATGATAGAGTAGAAATTAATGAGTACGAAATATTCAAATCATTTAGATTAAAGATTCATAGATTATAGTATTGACTATATTACAAAATCACTTTTATCTTATTTTGTTGTCCACTAATAAAAGCATGTCATCTATTCTATGGTATAAAAATCACCAATGATTAGGGGTTAGGGCCAAAATCCAAAGGCCAACCTGATCCGACCCTAGAAAATATCAGGTTTGAGTCTAGATATATAAGCCTAAAAAATTTCAGACTTCCGGGCCAAACCCATTTAGGTTAATGGTTTTTAGGCTTAAATTTGAAGGGGCTCGGACCTACCCAAAAAACCTATAATTTATAATTTAGTTCAGTTAAAGATTTTAATAAAAGGTTTTTTTTATTTAATTATGATTTTGAATATTTTTTAATTACTTGTGTGTCTCTGTATAAATATCAAACTAAACTGAATTCTCATCTCAGCTCTACAGTTTCTACTATTTAGATTTGACGCTTACAAATTATTTGGATTTATTAGATCAAAAGTTTGCTTTTAACTTGAACTAAAAGAGTATATGCGCTACACGCGGAGTTCTTTTCAAAGAAGAGCGAATGTTGTTTGAGAATTTTTCTTTCTAGCCTTCTCATAAAGAAACTCACATCAGCCAACTCCTCGTCAAAAGAAATAGACGCCAATTTCTATTTTCATATATAATTATGAGAACTCATATTTGGTTGTTTGGTCGAACTATAGATTCTGAAGCAAACCAACAAACATTGTTGGGCACAACAACTTTAATCAAGAATAAATACATACTATGCAATTTCTGCAAGACTAAAAATCTTGAACGACAATAGAAACATCCTTTCAAAACGAATCATCATTTACCACCAGATTTTGGTGGGACGGGAACTCAGAGAAAAAGAAGATGTGCTGGGTTTCCTGGAAGAAACTCACAAAATCAAAGAGAGATGGTGGTTTGGGGATCCGAGACTTACAACATTTCAATGATGCCCTCCTGGCAAAAGTGAGCTGGCGGGTGCTTACGAAGCCATCATGCCTCCTATCACGAATCCTCCTAAGCAAATACTGCCCTAACACAAATTTTCTTGAGAGTAAAACCCCGACTTCAGCTTCGCATGGGTGGCGCGGCATCTGTGTGGGCAGAGACCTCCTAAAATCGCATATTGGGAAAGCGATAGGAGATGGGAGGGACACAAGGTTGTGGGATACACCTTGGATATCTCTGGAGCAGCAATGCCAACCAATGAGACCACCATCTGAAAAGACACGAAATCTCTTAGTACAAGACCTCATATCCCCTGCAACGCTAGAGTGGGACCGAGAGAAAATCCAGTCTGTAGTCCCTTAGTATGAAAGCCAAATCCTAGAACTGAAGCCAAGCAAATGTGGAGCAAATGACAAGGTCATCTGGCTACCATCGGAAACAGGTATATACACTACAAAATCAGGCTACTATGAAGTTATAAAAGCAGAGGAGGAGAACATCGAAGTCCAAAATCAAGACCACAAAAACAAAGGGTTCAACTGGAATGTCCAGGTCTGGAAAGTGCACACTTCACTAAAAACAAAACTCCTACTATGGAAAGCAATGCGAGAAGCCTTACCAGTGGGGGAAAACCTCAGAACGCGGAATGTGAATGCATTGGTAAAATGCCCTCATTGTGGAGCAGCAGAAACCACAGTTCATCTCCTCTTCCATTGCCGCTTCGCAAGACAAGTGTGGAGTCAAATCCCCTGCACACAAGAACTGGATTTAGACACCATAGCAACGACCAGGGAAGGAATTGAAGCTGCACAAATACTTATGTGCTTACCTCCCATTGGTTTAAACAACGGTCCGGTATCTCCATGGGTGATCTGGGCGATCTGGACAACTAGAAATAAGAAAATCTTCACCGATCGTCATCTAACAGCAAGGGAGATATCAACACAAGCTCTCAGCAGTGCCAGGAATTGGCAAATAGCAGCATCCAGTCGGGTAACAGAGACCCAACAAGCACCTCGACCACATCGACGAATTTCCAATCGACATGCGGCAGTGCCAGGAACTGTAAATTGCAACACTGACGCAGCCTGGAAGGAAGAGACGAAAACTGCAGGGCTCGGTTGGATCTTCTGCAATCAATTGGGAGAAGCAATAACACAAGGCTCGGCTACAGCCCAAAATATCAGATCCCCCCTCATAGCCGAAGGACTCGCCCTCCTCCTAGCACTCCATCAAGCCAAAACCCTTGGCTTCAAACAAATCTCAGTCGTTTCAGATTCGCAAAAGCTTATCAAAGCAATCAACAAGGAACTCCTTTTGAAGGAACTCCACGGGATTCATCACGACATCCTGGATCTATCTTCTTCTTTTGATGTTATTTCTTTCATCTCTGTACCGCGAGAGGCAAACACGTTTGCTGACTCTCTAGCAAAAGACTCCTTGTTTCGTTTGGGCCTTGGGCAAGGATAATCAATAACAGAAAACAAGTATTTGCACCCAAAAAAAAAAAAAATGTTGTCGAGATTCCATCTTGCTTTCTCGTTGAGCATTTTAGCATTCCTGATAAAAGTAGTAATTGTTGAGTACGAAATATCAAAATCATATTTGGTTAAATATACATAATAAATATACAATATAAAAAATTGTAGTTTATTGTTAACTAGATTTTAACAAGATAACTTTTTTCTTGTTTTGTTGTAACTAATAAGAACACAATCTATTATATTGTATAACAATCACCAATGACATGGGTTTGGATTGTTTTTTTTTTTTTTGGTCAAAGGGTTTGGATTGTTTAAAAAGTCAAAATTTTGCATTATACGTGATTTTCTTTTGTACATATTTAAAAAGTTAACATTTGATATTTTATAGAATATTTATACGAGATATCAATGCAAACTTAAATATAAATATACTTTTTTCTCTTTCATTTGTGTTTGTTTTTAATCAATAATAAATATTTTTTATTCCAAAATGCTAAATGTTACCAATTTTTTTTAAAGAGAATATACAAAAATCATAAATACAATAATCAAACATTTTGGTGAGATTCATATATTATGATAAAATTACCGATCATAATGAAGAAACAAATCAGGAAAAGAACAACGTAGCCAACGCCATTTACTCTCTTGGACATTTTTTATTTGCTTTTTTGTTTTTTTTTGTCTAGATGAAATGATTTATGTATATAACTATTCTATTGTTATATAGAATACTTTTTTCTCAAATAAAGAAAATCATAAGGTTATCCGTAAAAAATGCACATAAAACACTAAAACAGGAGGGATAATAGGAATTGTATGACTTAGTCTTTCTTATATTTATACCCATTCTAGTAAAAGTAATTTTTTTTTTTAATTCTCAAAACGTTTATATGAAAATTATTGGAATACATAATTAACAAAAAAAACAAATCAGTGGATACCACATGATATAATGAATCGCGATCACCTGATCGGATATTTTCTATTTATTATTTTTATAATCAAACTTTCTTCACTTATCTTCTATAATATGTATAACAAAGTATCCAACACAATTTATTAGTATTACAACTGTTCAGAAGCATTTCGTGTGATGCAAATAGGGATGTATTTTCTTTGGGATTAATGAACTTTGTCTCACTGGTTCGTCCACTGCAGGGATGAGTGGTGCTCGGACCGAATATTGTGTTGAACTTCTGAAACCTGAAACCACTAAGAAATAAGTGAAGCGGCCTTCAGGAGTGACGAAAAAGAATTTCCCTCCCGAAAGTTCTCCGATGTTCAAGTTAGATGCGCACAACTGGGAACAAATATTCAAAAGGATAGATTTAGTGATGGTTTAAGTGGAGTATCCCATCCGAAGATCGTCATACTCATCTGGTTATTTAGCGATGATCCAAGTCGGCCATAAACGGTATGAGAAGCCATACTCAGCTGGGGCTTCTTTGTTCAAATGTTTTTTACAATAATGTTGTCGAGGTTCCATCTTGCTTCCTCGTTGAGCATTTAGCATTCCTGATAAAAGTAGTAATTGTTGAGTATGAAATATCAAAATCATATTTGGTTAAATATACATAATAAATTTTTAGTTATGTTCTAATGAAAACAGTTTTATGTATATGATTAAAAAAAATCTGCATGATCTAAGAGCATTACCATTTGGCATTTCTCATAAAGTAGAAATTAATGAGTAAGAAATATTCAAATCATTTAGATTAAAAATTTGAGTTTATTGTTAACAAAATTTTAACAAAATCACTTCTTTCTTGTTTTGTTGTCAACTTATAAAAACACAATCTACTCTATTGTATAAAAATCACCAATGGCATTGGTTTGGATTGTTTAAGAAGACAAAATTTTGTATTATTAGTGGTTTTTTTTAACATATTTAAAAAGTTAAAATTTAATATTTTAGAGAATATTTATACGAAATATCAATGCAAACTTAAAAATAAATATACTTTTTTCTCTTTCATTTGTGTTTTTTTTAATCAATAATAAATATTTTTTATTCTAAAATGCTAAATGTTACCAATTTTTTTTAAAGAAAATATACAAAAATCATAAATACAATAATCAAACATTTTGGTGAGATTCATATATTATGATATAAATTACCTATCAAAATGAAGAAATAAATCAGGAAAAAAACAAGGTAGCCAACGCCATTTACTCTCTTGGACATTTTTTTTCTTGTTTTTCTATTTGCTTTTTTTGTTTTTTTGTCTAGATGAAATGATTTATGTATTATATATAACTATTCTATTGTTATATAGAATTTGTTTTTCTCAAGTAAAGAAAATCATAAGGTTATCCGTAAAAAATGCACATAGAACACTGAAAAAGGAGAGAGAATAGGAATTGTATGACTTAGTCTTTTTCATATTTTTACCCATTTTAGTAAATGTAATTATTTTTTTCTTGATTCTCAAAACGTTTATATGAAATTATTTGAATACATATATAAAAAAAAAATCACTAGATATCACGTGATATAATAAAACTCGATCACCTGACCAGATATTTTTTATTTATTATTTTTATAATCAAACTTTCTTCACTTATCGTCTATAATATGTATAACAAAGTTTCCAACACAATTTATTAGTACTACAACTGTACAACTGTTCAGAAGTATTTTATGTGATGCAAACGGGATGTATGTTTTCGGGATTGATGAATTTTGTCTCACTAGTTTGTCCACTGCAGGGATAAGTGCTGCTCAAGCCGAATATCGTGTTCAACTTCTAAAACCTGAAACCACTAAAAAATAAGTGAGGCGGCCTTCGAAAAAGACGAAAAGGGGTTTTTTCTCTCGAAGGTTATATGATGCTCAAGTTAGATGCCCACCACTAGGAACAAAGACTCAAAAAGGTAGATTTAGTGATGGTTTAAGTGGAGTATCCCGTCCGAGGATCGTGAAACTCATCTGGTTATTTAGTGATGATCCAAGTCGACCATGAACGATATGAGAAGGAGTTGAAGGGCTCTCATGCAACAGGGTCAGATGCTTTAGTTGCTTGCATTTTCTGCTGGTGTATCCCTAACTTACTGCAATCCTTTTTTGAAATGATTTTTTATCAAGGCATGCAAGAGGTATCGCTTGACTAACATTTCTATTGGTTAAGGCCGATTTTGCTCAGAGCAGGTTTCTCCGTATTTTAAACGATAGTTTGCTTGGGAATTTATCTTCATGTGTCGTGCCTCTCTGGGAGATTAGATGTCTTGTGAAGCGGGTTGGTTCCAATTTTCTAGATTGATTCTTCCGGAATGTCGCTCGAGATTGCATCCGAGGGGAGTCCTGAGACGGGGCATTGCCTCCGATCCTCTAGACCTCGGGACAATTTCTTTGGACTTTTTTTGGGAAGTATTAGACATTTGCCATGATCATAACTAGTACCAGAATCGGTCCGTACAATGTGTATGCCTAAAATCCATCATACAAATTATGCCTTATATTAAAAGAATCCACAAAATTTTGATGTCCATAAAATGACTAACGAAATATTAAAACTATTTTGATTAGATATGCATAATATATTTTTTTTTATATGTTCTAATGAAAACACTTTAATGTATGATAAAAAAAATTCACATGATCTATGAGCATTACCATTAGACATTCTTGATGGGTTAGAAATTAATGAGTAAGAAATATTTAAATCATTTAGATTAAAATTTCGTAGTTTATAGTATTAACTTGATTTTAACAGCTGTAAAAAAGTTAGATTTTAACTAAATCACTTCTTTCTTTGTTTTATTCTCAACTAATAAAAACACATGTTATCTATTATATTGTATAAAAAATCACCAAGGACATTGGTTCCGATTGTTTTAGAAGTCAAATTTTGTATTATAAGTGATTTTTTCATTATTTACCTATTTAAAAAATAATAAATTTATATTTTATATAATATTTATACAAAATATCACCGCAAACTAAATTAAAATTAATATTTTATTTTTTTGTTTATAGTTGTTTTTAATCAATAATAAACATTTTTGATTCTAAGATACTAAAAGTTACCAAATTATTTTTTAAAATATTAAAATACACAATAATCATAAATACAACAAACAACACTTTAATATAAATTACCTATCGAAATGAACAAACATATCAGAAAAAGCGACATAGCCAACACCATTTATACTCTTAGAGATTTTTTTGTTTTTATATTTGCTCTTTCTTTTGTCTAGACTCTAGATGATATAATTTATGTATATAAATATCCTAATTACCATATTTTGCAAGGATACGACACGATTCCCGTCTCGATTAAGAAAACTATGAGACAAAATTATCAAAAAAGTTTCTTGAGCGGCAAAGAAAATTTCTTTCCAAGATTTTATTCCATTGTGATTGGCTGAGGGCAAAGCCTCTAGCCGAAGGAGAGAGTCCTGAGCTGAAAAGAAAATTCATTCAACCATGATTCTATCAAATAATTGGGGAAAAAAAGAATTTATATTGTTAGGATCTGAAAAATGAAAATCAAATATTAGAGTCAATCTTTATTAGCAAAGAAGAGTAAGCCAACAGTAGCACAATTTCTTTGGACTTTGTTTAGGAAGTATTAGACATTTGCCATGATTATAACCACTGCAAGATGCTTTGCACAATGCGTCAGGATTTCGTTTAGTACAGCTGATACCATTTGGGTCCAGCTTGCTCAGATGTTTTGAACAATAAATATCTCCTCCAAAGTTCACCTTGTTTGATTGAGAAGCATTTAGCATTTCTGATAAAATAGTAATTGTTGAGTACGAAATATCAAAATCATTTTGATTAAATATGCATAATAGATTTTTAGTAATGTTCTAATGAAACAGTTATGTAAGATAAAAAAAAATCCGCATGATCTATTAGCATTACCAAATTTGGCATTCCTGATGGAGTAGAATTTTTTTTTTGATGAAATTTCAAATTTATTGAAAACATAAGTAATTTACATGAAGGAAGTTACGTTAACATAAAAGAGAAGATAAAAGAAATCAAATTACAATAGGTTATTAATCCATTAGACGCATCTCAAACCATCTTCGTTGTAGTCCTTCCAGTTTATGCGGCACAACATACTTTAATGAAGTAATTATGTTTCTCATAGCCTTATCCATCAAACGATTGAGTTGTTGTACGGAGGTCCAACTCGTTCGGTGGCGCCTTCTGTTTCTCTCCTGCCAAATGTGGTACAGAGCTATCTGGAATAGTAAACGTAGGAGTATTTTATCCATTGTTCCGAGTGTAGCAGAGGTTATTGTGTTTAGTGTAGCTGTCCAGTCCGAATCTAAATCGTCACCTAAAAGTTTACCTGCTAATGATGACCATGCCGTGAAAGTGTACGGGCAAGCAAAATATAGATGTTTCTTTGTTTCCCATTTTTTTCCACAAAACAAGCAAGGTTATCAATTCCCCAGGTTTTCATTCGGTTCCCAGTAGATAACCGATTCTTGATAGCTAGCCATGCAATGAAAGAATAACGAGGAACAGCTTGTGGAAACCAAAAAATTGTAGACCAAGTTACCGTGTTTTTTTATTATGGATTTGCTCCCAAGTTCTTTTTGCAGAGAATTAAGCACGTTAGTCATCCACATCGTGTCGCCACATCACCACATCCTTTCCCCTTGCTGCATTGGGAAGCGGGACTTCCAGAATATTTGTTATCAGAGATTGTAAATCTCTGTCTCGCCTCCTTCTCAAAAGCCAACCCGCATCTCCAACGGCATCACACACCTTTGCGTTACGCTGAATTTCCAGGGCTGTAGTGCTTGAATTTCCAACTAGCTCAAGTAGTTTTCCTTTTTCCAACCTATCATCAAACCAGAAATGTGTGTTCCATCCATCACCAATTTCAAACCTGAGAAACTTGTAAGCTTGGCTTCGTAATTGTAGCATCTTTCTCCACATCCAAGACCCTTTTGTCGTTAATTTTGCATCCCAAAAAGAGTTGTCCCGAAGCAAATAATGCCTTGTCCATGCAACCCATAGAGAAGCAGACAAAGTGAATAACCACCATATCAGTGTAAGAGCAAATGCCTTAGCCGAATCTCGTAGTTTCCTCAGCCCCATGCCTCCCTCTGATTTCGGATAGCAAAGTTCCTCCCAAGAAACTTTCGCCTTATGAGTCATTTGGTGAACCTGACCAGAGAAAAGCAGCACACATTGATTCCACCATATCCAAGCAACCTTTTGGTAAAATGAATGCAGCACTCCAAAAGTTTGTGATGCTTGTAATCACTGATTTGATTAGCTGTAGACGGCCTGCGTAAGAGAGAGATTTATTTGTTCAAGAAAGAAACTTTTTCCTAATCATGTCAATGAGTGGCTCATAGTCAAAAGTGGTCATTCTCTTGGTATTTAGAGGGAGTCCAAGGTAACGAATTGGCAGAGAACCAACTTTGAGACCCGATGCAATTGCTGCTTCTGTTAACAAATGACCACCTTGACCAGCACAATATACACTTGACTTTGATACATTTATATGAAGGCCAGAGATGCGAGCAAACCTTTTCATAACTGCTAATACTCCAATAAGTGAAGCTGGTGTACCATCAGTGAAAACAAGGATGTCGTCAGCGAAGCTCAAATGTGTTAGCTCTATATCTCTACATAAGGGATGGTATATATCCAAATTTCTTTTCCCTCACTGCGTGGTTCAAAAGCTTGGAGAGTACATTATTTAGGATGACAAATAAATAAGGAGAGCGAGAGAGCATCCTTGCCTAATTCCACGTGCACTGGAGAAAAACCCCTCAAACTCCCCATTCACTTGTATAGAGAAAGCGGCTGTTGAGATACGAGTTTGTATCCATCGGACGAACAGATCATTCAGCCCCATTGCTTGTAGAGTAGTGATTATGAACAACCTTTTGACTGTGTCAAAAGCCTTTGCAATATCATTTAGATTAATTTTTTTTTGTAGTTTAGTGTAAACAAGATTTTAACAAAATGACTTTTTTTCTTCTTTTGTTGTCAACTAAACAAAATACAATCTATTACTCCATCTGTTGCTAAAAGAAAGATGTTTTTTACACATATTAATAAAACATATTAAAACTTACTATTAATGCTTTACTTTCTATGATTAACAATTTCCTATAAATGTAAACCAATAGTAATTCAGTAAATTCATTTAAATCTCTTGAAGTTACTAAAAAATGCATAAAAACTTTAAAACATCTATTTTTATTAAACAAAAAAAAAATCATTCTTTTAGCAATAGAGGGAGTAGTATATTGTATAAAAAAAATCACCATTGACATGGGTTTGGATTTTGTTTAAGAAGGCAAAATTTTGCATTATAAGTGATGTATTTTTACATATTTTTAAAAATCAAAATTTAATACTTTTATAGAATATTTATAAGAAATATCAATGCAAACTTAAAATTAAATATACTTTTTCATTTTGATTTGTGTTTTTTTTTTAGCCAATAATAAATATTTTTTTATTCTAAAATGCTAAATGTTACCAAATTTTTTTTTCAAATACACAACAATCAACGTTTGCTGAGATTCATAAAGTATAATATAAATTACCTATCGAAATGAACAAACAAATCAGGAAAAGAGTGACATAGCCAACACCATTTACACTCTTGGACATGTTTTCTTGTTTTTCTATTTGCTTTTTTTTTTTGTCTATATGAACTGATTTATGTAACTATCATATTGTTATATAGAAAGAAGTTTCCTTTTTTTCTCAAGTAAAGGAAATCACAAGGTTATCCGTAAACAAAGCACATAGAATAGTGAAAAAGGAGAGAAAATAGAAATTCTATGACTTGATCTTTCTCATATTTTTACCCAATTTAGTAAGAAAATTAGGTTTTTCTTAATTCTCAAAAATTATATATGAAATTTATTAGAATACATAATTTTGTTAAAAAAAAACACAAATCACTTGATAACACGTGATAAAATAAAATGCGATCACCTGGCCTGACTATTTTCTATTTATTATTTTTATTAGGAGAGAATCCGTGTTATTCGCGTATCTTATTTTGTTTTTTTTTTAATTTATATCTTTTATATTTTTCTTGATGATCTTTGTAATATCTTTCATTAATATTTATTTCTTTTTCAATTTTTATATTCTTTTCATTCGTCTAAATTTTAATATTATAATAATTTTTAACTTTTCTCAAATTACCATTTAAAATTTTTTTATATATTTTTATAGAATTTATCTCTTTTTCATGTTTTAAAATTTTGTATATTTTGAACAATTGTGAGGATGATATCAATTATGATAACAAAGTCGAAGCTGAGGGTCGGTAATGTTACAACATTATTGCTGGACATTTGTCTCTGTCTTCTTCTTTTTTTTCTTTATTATTTCTCTGGTTTTTGATTTACATGGAATGATTTATGAATTTTAATCAATCATCTGATTTTTATGTAAATAATGTGACGAGACGTTTGTTTTACACTTAAAAACAATGTTATTCTAAATCATATTAGTATTGAAGAATTTTTTGAATAAGAATTTATGTTGTTATGATCTGAAAAATGAAAATCAACTATTTGAGTCAATATTATTTATTAGTGAAAAGAAGAGTCACCTAAACCGGCGATTTCTTCATTCGTTATTACATGCATCTATCTATCTATACTATACTAATACTAATCTATCTATAATAAATGAAAAAAGAAGTTTGGGGCTCTATAATCATGCCACATCAATACATTTTTAATAAAAATGATTCTTTAATATATTTATAACATGCTTAAAATCATATAGTATTGATTAACCTTTAAAAAATAAAAAAATCCTTACAATAATAATAATATTTGAATATTAATTAAATTATATGTATGCACTATAATAACAAAACGTATGCCATATAAATTAATTTTAAGAAAAATAAAAATATATTATATGTATAGTATTTTAAATGATTACAACCCAATCATGCGTTTAAATTAAAGATCGATAAAATATAAATAATATTATGGGATAAGGGATTGTCCACATAATAATTAAAAGCATTAAAAAACGTATGATTATATACTGACTATTACTTTTTTACAGCGTATATACTATTACTTTTATTTTAGACTTAATATTTTTAGGCATAAACTAAATTAATTAGTATAGTATTATGAATCATCGTTTGCTATTTGCTTCTTGCTCCCTTGTTTTCTTTCTTGCTGGTTCTTTAGCTGTTTCTTCATTAATTGCAGATAAAATGGTCAGCAATAGATTTTCTCTAAAAAAAATAGGGAAGACGTCGCTGAGAAAGAACAAAAGAGAAATTCATGTCACCAAATGATGATGAAAAGATCAGAAGAAAAATAAAGCACGCAGTTTAGCCTTGTGCAAATTATTCAGAACTAAAAAACTGAACCAAACCGAAGTGAATTGGAAGGTACCGAACTGAACCGGAATCGATCTAAATACCCAAATGGGTACTATAATTTATACCCGAAGAATCGAAACCGAACCGGAACCGAACTGCGAATCGAATGGGTATCTGAAATATCCAAAATATAATTATATACCTACAAATATTTGTTGTATCCAAAATTAAAATTATAAACCGAATATATTAGTTATGTTTAGACCAAAATAATTAAAATACTCTGAATATTTGAAAATCTTTAGTTATATTTGTCAAAATTAAATAATGTTTTGTAAAATTTAACTAAACAACAGAAATATATATTTTTAAGTATTTTAGATAAATTTTAAATAATTCAGGTACCCGGAACCAACCTGAATCAGGACGAAACTGAACTGAACCCGAACCAAAAAAAAAAATATCCGAATGAGTACTATTCTCTAGAACCAAAATACCCAAATTTGAAAAAAATGGATCCAAACTCAAACGGATATCCGAATTCTTAAGGCTAGCGTAGTTGATGGTGATTGGTGAGAAATGAGAGGAGTCTGAAATATATAAGACTTAATCTCATTAGGCATTGGATGGTGAAAAAGTCAATATTAAGTTAGATAGAATAATGAAAATTTATCAAGTTTATGCAAGCTATAGAGATTAATTTTCACATATAAAGTTTTTTATTTTGGTTCACATCAATTGCAATAGTTGGGACTTAACACGCTCTCCAACAATAAATTTTTCAAGTGCTAATATTGTTTAATTATCATGCCAACTTTAATAATTTTTGCGCCGTGCCAACCTACATACAAAGTTGTGTCAAAAAAAAATCTTATCATAAAAAATTGCTTTACAATAATAAATATGTCACATAGTAAAAAAAATAAAATAGAACCAACAAGCTAAATAGTAGTTTTAAAACTTAATTTTTATTTTTTTCTTTTCTACTAAATCGTTGACCAAACTTTCCAAATTAATGTTCCTTAACATTTCTCTTTTGATAAATAAAATACTCAAATCACTCAATTTCTTTTTTTTCTAAAATAGTCAAGAGAAGATAAGATTTTATGAGCTTCGGCTTTGACAAATTCATTTCAAAATGCAACTTAAAATATTCATAATGCACGAACACATATGAATAAAAAAACACCATTAAATAGAACAATCAGGTGTTTAGCATATGTTTAAAAATTAATTCCTTTCTATTTTAAAATGTAAAATTATTTTCGATTAAAAAATATATAGGTAAGTTCAATCATATTCCGAATTCAATTTTTTTAGGTCAATTCCAAATTCAATTAAAACAAAATAATTTCAATAATATTTTTAAAGCTGGTCATGAACAATAATGATTTTCAATGCACGTTTTAAGTTTTAGCTTAAAACTCATTTGTGACATATCTCGTTAGAAATTTTTTTTAGTTAAGATACATTTTCTGACATATCATAGTCTTTAAGATGTACAAACTCACATCAAAACTATATAGTAAATCAAATATTATTTTTGAACTAACAAATTAAATTAAAAATTAATCTAACTTAAATAAAAACTAAATATTTATAATAATAATCGCGTGTATCGCTGAAAATTCCCTATTCTATATATATAAGGGAGAATGTAATTTTTTCCATTGCTGCCACATCATCACCTCCTATCTTCAAATTATGACACATCATCAATTTTGTTTGTTAATTTTAATTTTTTTTTATTTCTTATCTCTAATTCTCATAATAACTAACATAATATAATAGTTTTAAATAGAATTTGAAAAATATTTTGTTTATGAAAGATAGCTTACATATTGATTTAAAGAAACACTAATTTAATAATTTTAGTTTCATCACATTTATTTATATAGTTCACCAAAATACTTATTTCTAAATAAATATATAAAAAATATCAATATTAATTTCATTCATAAAAAAAATTCATATGAATAGTAAAAATAGTTACTTTTATTTGAATAATTAAGAAGATACGGTAGAAAACAATTGTTTTAAAAAATAATCGGATTTAGAAAAAACTTTTTCAAATCCAATAAATAACTTTCAGATCCAAAATCAGTTTAAAAATAGTTACAAAAATATTAAAATATTAAAGTACATCATTAATTTATTACTAAACTTTTTAACTATAATAACAAGATCCATTATCCCAGTCGAAGAAGTTAGATATGATGTTTAATCCATTAAAAAATCAATATGAATATTTACTTAATCTTGTAGTTGTAAATATTAATATTTATACCGGACTAAAATGTTGTGAAAGTTAAGTTAAAACTGGGTCAAAATATTGTCCCAAGAGAAAAGAAAGAGGGAGGGAGGGAGCAGAGAGAGAGAAAGAGAAAGAGAGAGATTATGAATGCATTTTCAAAATGAGATCAATATTGTTGGTTATGTATTTTGGAAAATATTAGATGTTTATAAAAAAAGATTAATGTCGGAGTTGTAATTTTTAGTGTTTATATCGTACATACTAAAATGTCGTGAAGGTTAAGTTACAACCGGATCAAAATATTATTTTTAGTTCAATATGTTGTATTTATGAGAGAGAAAGAAAGAGATAAAGAGAGAGGGGAAAGAGAGAGGAGATGATTATGAGTATGTCTCTAAATATATGAAAAAGTTTATGAAATGAGATCAAAATTGTTGATATATATTTTGAAAAACATTAGACGTTTATGATAGAAAATTAATATCGGAGAATGAATATCCGACTCAAATTTAAGAAATAAAGATCAATATAAGTTTATTATTTAATATAATTTTTTAGATCTAAAATTAACTTTAGGACAAAAATTATATATGCGACTATTTAATTTTTGTATATGATATAAATATTCAAAACTCGAATATGTAATAAGATTTATGATTTTTTTTTTAATTATATAATTAAAAATATATAAAATTCTGCGTGAAATGCGGATTACACATTAGTTAAAAAAGAAAACACACTTATCGATATTAAGTAGTCGATTTCTCACCAGATTAGTTATGCAATTTCCAGCTCTATCAGATTCCATATACCAACAGTAGCACAACGCGTCAGCCTTTCGTTTAGTACAGGTGTCAGCTGGATCTTTCGTTTAGTACAGGTGCCAGCTTGGTCGAAATTTTTTTAGCATTCCCGATGAAATAATAGTTGTTGAATACTAAATACTCCCTCTGTTTCTTAAATAAAGTATTTTTAAGATTTTTACACATATTAAGAAAACACATTAAAACTTGATAATAAATGTATGATTTTTTGTGATTAACAATTTCCTATAAATTTAAACCAATAGCAATTCAATAAATTCAATTACTTTTATTGAAATTTACAATTTATCATTATTAACTCATAAAAAGTGCATAGAAAATTGAAAACTACATTCTTTTTGAAACAAATTTTTTTTCTAAAACTACATCCTTTTAGGAACAGAGGGAGTATTAAAATCATTTTGATTAAATATGCATATAGATTTTTTTTTTTTTTGTTCTGATGAAAACAATTTAATGTATGATTAATAAAAAAATCCACATGATCTACGAGCATTACCATTTGGCATTCCTAATGATGGAGTAGAAATTAATGATTAAACAATATTTAAATAATTAAAGACTCGTAGTTTATAGTATTACTAGATTTTAACAAAATCACTTCTTTTTTGTTTTGTTGTCAACTAATAAAAACACGTCATCTATTATATTGTATAAAAATCAACAATGACATCAGTTTGGATTTGTTTAAACAGCCAAAATTTTGTATTATACGTGATTTTTTTTTTACATATTTAAAATAAAAATTTAATATAATTATGAATATTTATAAGAAATATCAATGCAAACTTAAACCTAAAATATAAATTTTTTTCTCTTTTGTTTGTTTTTGACTTTAATCAATAATAAATACTTTTATTCTAAAATGCTAAAGGTCAACAAATTATTTTCTTAAAATACAGAATAATCATAAACACAGCAATCAACGTTTTGGTGAGGTTTGTATGTTATAATATAAATTACCTATTGAAATGAACAAATAAATCATGAAACGTGTTATATTTAATGATATACTAGATGATCGGTCTGCAGCGTGTGCCGATTATAAAACATTTTATATGTTCAATATATGATTAATATTGTATATTGAAGATAATCTATTTGTACATAATTAATTAAATATTAATAATATTTAATATTTAATAATAAAAAAAAAAAAAATAACGATAAATCCAATGAAAAATGTTATAGATTTCAATAGAAATTGAAGATAAAAAACATTAACCAAGATTTTAAAATATTTCCTTATATAAAAAGTGTAAAAATGGTAACTAAATAAACTGAAAATATAATAATTTATTTAATTTTTATGCTTGCCCAGCACGTAT
Source organism: Alliaria petiolata (assembly GCA_020283515.1). Lineage (NCBI taxonomy): Eukaryota > Viridiplantae > Streptophyta > Magnoliopsida > Brassicales > Brassicaceae > Alliaria > Alliaria petiolata. The sequence goes on along the minus strand of JAHZTW010000004.1, from coordinate 35,098,144 downwards.
GTGCACATATAATTTTTTTATATAGACATAATTAGTTGTAGTATTTAAGTATTGATTCATTTTCTTATACATTATGTAAAAGTTATGTTTTTATACATATAAACTTTTATTGTTTAACAACAATCTTTTTTTATAGACATAATTAGTTGTAATATTTAAGTATTGATTAATTTTCTTATATATTATGTAAACGTTATGTTTTTATACATATAAAGTTTTAGTGTTTAACAACAATCATACAAACGTTTCATTTCGTTTTGTGTCTTTTGTAACTGATTTTTTTTTATACTGTTTACAGTGACATATAATTTTAAATGTAAAAGTTATATTAAATAATAATTAAATTCTTATAATATGTCTTGAATACTATCTATTCTATGCTTTCTTTTCACTTTACACAATATAATTTTGCAAATATATATATTTTAAGTATATATTTTTCTGTGACCAATTGCTAATTAAACCAAAATGAGTTTTACAATCTTTACTTATCCTACGAGCGGATAGATGGTTGGTCCATACATTCGTGCGTACCAACTACCTTACCGCTCTTAAAACATATAAAGATTTTTAAAAAGATATAAATTGTCTAATAATTAAAATTAAAATTGAACTGTAATCGAGTTAACAAAATGCATACACGACAAGTTCGCATGCGACTTTGACTTTTATATAATTAATATTTATATCCACACGCATATTTATCAAAAAATCTAAGTATAGCTTTTATTTGTTAAAAACAAAAATAACAAAGTATATGTTTTGTAATATATATTTTTATAATGTATGGTTAAATTTTAAAAAGAAATAAATACGTATATTTATGCATGTAAGTATTAGTTAAAATAAGTGAATTGTAATATTTAGGTGTTGATTAATTTTTCTCATATTTTTCGCAAACGATATGTTTTTACACGATGCAGTTTTTTGCATTTAAGAACAATTACGAAAACCGTTTCTATCGTTTTCTATTTAATCAATTTTTTTTATTTTTTGGCGTTTTATGATATATGGTTTCAAATTAAAAGTTATAATAAATATTAACAAGATTTTTTTAAAAAAAATAAAATATAATATTTGACTTTATCATGCAAATAAATATAGTACATCAGATAATCTATTAGTAATTTTCCTTTTTAATAAAAATTATAATAAGTACTTGTTATAAACTTTGTGAAATCATACTTTATAAAATTCTTCGGTAGCTCTCCGCTCATCACTTCATCCAATATTGATGAATTGGTTTGATGAGGACAATAATTTTATTATGGTTGGCATGCACGCATGTGTTCATTATAAATTTTGAGCCGCACATGCGTTTATTATAAAATTTGCTTCTTAAGATTTTTAAATGACTGTAAACAAAGCACGAGAGTGTTACGGAAAAACAAAACTGTAGAGATTTATTTTTATTTTTACTTTTACTGCTAATTCATATTTGAATTCTTATTATAATTTATTTTTTCATCCCTTTACATTTCATTTTATTTCTGATCTTAAATTCTCGATCTACAATGAGAATATATATGAGTATGATATAAACTTTTTATTTATTTAAAAAAGAATAAGTGATAAAAAAATTGGTATAATGTATTTACTATCCTATTGGATAATATATTATTGTTTTTATATTAAAATATAATATATATTGGTTATAAAATTTTCGTAATCATATTTTATGCAATTTATTATGAATCTATGTAAACACAAATTGAAATCATAATAATAATTATTTTCTGTTAATTTAAATTTATTAATTTGAATATTATAATGTAGTGTATTCATGTTTTAATTTCATAATTTATTTAATTTTAACTCAACCAATCAAAACATTTCATTTATTTTAGGAAATTTGACATGTCACATTTACATGTTATCAATAGAATACACTAATTTTATTGTAAAAGTGACAAGTAAGTTTTTTTAACTAATGTGACTTTTCAAATAATAGGTAGGAGGAATTAAATTTATATTTAATTTCAAATATATAAAAAAATTTACCGTTATCCGCCAATTCATGTTTTACAATTCTGTTAATGTTTGACATATTCTAGCTAGACTCGTTTTAGGCTTTGCTGAAAAAAAAACCCGCTGCATTTGTAAAATAGAATACAATTAACGAAGAATCGCATGACTTCTCCTTCGCAAATGAACAATCTCTGTGTTTCGAATCAAGAACTTGTTTTTCATGGTCGGTTTTAGTTTAAGAGTTAGATAAGCCATGTTCAATAGGTTTTCAGATCTTTTCTTTGATAAACAAGAGACCTGAATATCATGATAACCAGAGTTTGTGTGAGGATGATTATGATCTCGAAGATGAAAACTGTCCATGGATCTTGGGAGTTGGGATTACAGTGAATTTCAATTGAAAAGTGTTTCAGATAAGCCATGTTCAATAGGTTTATTTTTTTTGATTCTTCGTCGTTTTGCTTACTGTTCCAACGGAGACTCCGACCTGACAGCTGAAAATTTGGTCAATGTTGTTTTCGCCCAAATGACACAAAATTCATGTATTAATATTCAAAAATTTAGGAGTTGGATACTAATTAGCATACCACAATTGTCCATGTTTTAATTGGTTACACTTGCATAAGTTTGAGTACGAATTTGCCGTTTTTTCGACGGCTGAGTTATCACCATTAACGAAATATGAGTGTTGACTAACGGGAATTTGATCAATGTTATTTTTACCAGACGACACAAAATTCATGTATTAATATTCAAAAATTTAGCAGGTGAAATACTAATTAGCACACCAAAATTATTTATGTTCTAATCGACTACATTTTCATAAGTTCATGTATGAATTAGTCGTTTTCTTACATCTCTGCTGCATATACTTTTTTATCGAGAAATAGATCGTTCTTCTTTTTAAGTTTTAAATAAACTTTTAATCGAATACACAATTTTAAACGAAAATATATCCACCCATTTGTTTAGGCTTGGGTGAGGCCCTTTTAAAATTAGTGAACAAAACGACGTTGTCTTCGTCTTTAATCACAACTAGGTTATTTTCCTCTCTTCTCTTCCTCTCTCTTTCAGTCTTCCACTGAAGCCGCAAATAAACGAAACTCCAATGGATCCGAATCCAATCACGATGTGGAGTTCCATAGTGAAGAAAGATCCTCCTTCAAAGCCTCCGGCTACCGATGGAGCTCCGGCAGCGATTCTCGGAATGGTTGGAAGCTGCAAATCCACAAAGGGGATTTCTGTGGCGGTTATTGACGCCAACGCCGTCATTGATGGAGGCCAGAGCTTAACCAACTTCGCCGACAAATTCGTAACCATCACTGAAGTACTCTCCGAGATTCGTGACCCTGCTTCTCGCCGTCGTCTTGCCTTCGTCCCCTTCACTATCGAAACCCTGGAACCTTCTCCTGAATCTCTCAGTAAAGGTACATCAACAAGTTTTTTGATTCTGACAACTAAGTTTTTGAGCTCGTTATTCGGATTTCGATGGTGAAGTTTTACCCTGTTTTTGTGAAATTTATAGAAAATGTACAGAAATGCGTTATTTTGAATTCCATTGTGAAATTTCTATTCTGTTTCTGGTGAAATTTGTAGAAAAGATGTAGATTTTGGATCGAGTTCACACATCTCTTGGAGGGTTTTTTCTTATGAGCATATGTTGTGTTGAAGATAGAATTATTTTGCATCTCTGACACTGGCTTCTTTGTTTGTTTCCGCAGTTATCAAATTTGCTAGAGCTACTGGTGATTTGCAATCTCTCTCTGATGTTGATCTCAAACTGATTGCTTTGACATACACGCTCGAGGCTCAGGTTCATGGCACCAAAAATATCAGAGATATTCCCCCACCGATTCAAACTGTTAGAGTAAAGAGATTGCCTGAGAAGGAGTTACCTGGTTGGGGCTCCAACGTGGCTAACTTGGAGGAGTGGGAAGCATTAGAAAACGAGTCTGAGGAAAAATCCAACTCGAACTCCAAAATCCTTCCGCTTAAGGACCTTAACATGAATATCCTTCCTTCAGACAACTGTTCTGAGGCTGGTTCTGTTGTGTCTCATACCGAGCATCAAGAAGGTGATGAGTAAGAAGGTGAGAGGAGGCAGAAGCGATACCCGCCCAAGAAAACAGAGGTGAAGCTTGAGGGTAAGATGGTAGTGGAAGGAATAGATGCATCACAGGGCGAATACGATGATGATGATGCTGGTGACTGGAGACCTGCGGTTAGTAGCAGTACTCACAGAAAGTTCCTTAGGAGAAAGGCCAAGTGGGAACATTACAATGCCTTGGCTGAGAAAGAAATTCAGCAAGATCAAGAAGCTGACAAATCTGGTAACTTGACTGAGGACACAAAAGATAATCGAAAGGGTGATGAGGAGCTTTCGTCCATCTTAAAAGATATGAGGTTGGAGGAAGATTCGTTAAAGGCTCTCCAAGAAGGGCTTGAAGAGACGAATGCTGAAACAACTTTGAGCAATGGTGAGGATGATAGTGAAGTCGAAGCTGAGGGGATCGATGTTGCTAGTGAGGCTGGGGATACCTTTGAGGCATCATCGATGGCAGATGATGGTAGCAGCGAGCAGAGTTGGTCGTTGAGAGCCTTATCTGATTCCAGTGTAGCTTGTATAACCGGTGACTATGCTATGCAAAATGTTATTCTTCAAATGGGTTTGCGTTTGCTTGCACCCGGAGGAATGCAAATCCGCCAACTAAAGAGGTACTCTTTATGAATCAGATCTTCCTTTTTATTCCTCCAAATTTCTTTAGCATGAGAAAGAAAGATGTCTTACACTTTATTGTGTTTGGATCTTCAGGTGGATCTTGCAGTGCCATGCTTGCTACACAGTAACTCCTGAAATTTTAAGACCCTTCTGTCCCAAGTGCGGTAATGGCGGCACTTTAGTCAAGGTAGCGGTTACAATAAGCGAGAATGGAACCATCATATCTGCGCGTAAACCACGTATTACACTACGAGGGACCAAAGTAAGTAGTCGCTAACCAAAACCAACCTTGTTTTGCTGTTAAATAGATGATCTATTCATTATATGTTACTACTCTGCTTTTATACAGAAACCATCGTCTTCTTTTTTCTTTGTGCAGTTTTCGATACCAATGCCTAAAAGTGGAAGAGACGCAATCACCAAGAATATGGTTCTACGGGAAGATCAACTTCCCCAAAAGTATCTCCATCCCAAGACCAAGAAGAAAGCAAGCAAACCGGTTAGTACATGCTCACTCAAAATCTAGTCTTTGATTGAAAGAAAACCTTGGGGCTTGTTTATATCCTTTGTTTTTTTTTCAGGGGGATGAGTACTTCATATCAGACGATGTGTTCATGAACCATCATCACTCTGATAGAAAGGCACCATTGCAGCCTCCTGTGAGAAAAGCTTTGGCGATTTTCAGCCAGAAACGGAACCCTAACGACAACCATTACTCTCGCTCTATGCACTGATCTTTTTGTTTCGCCGACACAACAAGCATCTCCTTTACCTGTGATGATGATGCCAAATGATTTTGTCTCCTTTTATATTTTTTTACTGTTTGATTGTTGTCTTGGGAGTCCAAAAGTACTAGTTTTTAAAAGCGAGAGATTATATAACTTTTATTCGGTTCCCAAATTTGTATTTTGATTAAATAGCTCCTGTGCGAGAAATAACCTTTAAATAAAAGAAATTAAAATGAAGAAAGCAATACACCTATCTTAGTTAAGTTTATGAAATCACTGTTAAAGAAAATCTGTTATGGGTTTACTATTTTTAGTAAAAATATTGATAGTACGAATTTTCTATTTAAATTTCCATAGAATGTGTTCATCTTCCTTTGTCTAAAGGGTCTTTAAGTACTCTTATCTTCTTGAACTCGAATTCTCCGTGTAGCCTATTTACAAATAAGTGATGTGATTGAACTTGAGAAACACCAAAGGACAAAAAAAAAGAGAGCAAAATGTTGGATCGAACAAGTTACTTGTCAAGTGTCAAAACTCAAAACTAACAAAAAGCCAATTTATTTGAAAGAGTAGGAGTGTTTATTTGAGTATTTACTCTTTTCATCTCCATCTTCATCTTCATTAGAAGGCGAAGCCAGCGCGAGTTCGGCCCATGCCAAAGAAGACGACCTGAGCTCTGCCGAAATGGACAGACTGATTCTACTCTCTAATGTCTCACAAAGCTCTTGAACCAAACAAGTCTTGTTCTTGTCTTCATCATTCAGATCCAAGTTCAAGCATTGGCTCGCCACTTCACATACCGCCTCGAGTTCCTTTTGGTTGAAATGATTCAGCTCAGGATCAACCAAACCAGCCATCACATCTGTTGCACCAAGATACTCCTTTGCCTACACCCACAAAACCACGATTCTGGTTCAAAATTCAGAGATTGAATCTGATCTTAGCATCCTCAAGTATATTGTCATTCAATGAACTATCTTCTCGGTTGTGTTGACGCATACAGAGGTCAAGAGACTTTGCATCCATTTGGTTTACAGAGTAGCAAAGTTTGAATCTTTTTCCATTTCCCAAAATGGGGTAAGAAGGTATAAGAGAGACTTATAGAGAAGAGCTATACTTACCCATTCAACCAAGCAACCTCTTTCTTGGCAATAAGAAGGTCTTCCGCTCACAATTTCCAGCAAAAGTATGCCAAATGAGTAGATGTTCCCTTGTAAATTCAGACCTCGATGCTCCATCGCTTTAGGAAGTACACATATGGCTCCTTCGCTACTGATGTCCCTCAAGTTCTTCTCTGATCTCACGAGAATCGTCTTCCAGCATTCAAAATCAACAAGCTGCAAAGAAGAAAAAATGGAGTGAGAGTATGTTAACGAAGCTTAGTTCACTGTATTGTCTAGGAAATAGCCGGGTTCAACGGTTACTTTGGGAGTAAAATCTTCAGTGAGATACACTGCATTTGAGTTCAACTCAGAGACTGTAAGTGGAGGATCGAGTTCAGTATGAAAGTACTTGAGACCACGCGCGATGCCTACAACGATTTTCATGCGTTTTGCCCACGAGACTAAACTCCCTTCCCCATCTGGACCAAAACACATGTTATCAGTTAACTCTACTCTTGTGGAAACTGCCAAAAAGCAGAGCTCTAATGAAGAAGTTTGATTATATATTACAGTGGAGGTGCTCGTATAGTGTCCCGTTCGATGCATACTCAAAAACAAGCATTCTTGTAAACGGTTTGTTCTCTTTGCAGTATCCAAGTAATTTCCCCGCATTTTCATGGTTTAATCTAGCCAAATCCGCAGCCTGAAACATTGAATGGTCACGAAAAGTCAGGATCTTACTGACGTGTTCTTGCAAGTGACTCAGTAATGACATAAGAAGAAGAAGAAGAAGAAGAACCTCTCTTTGAAAATAAAGCTCAAGATATCCGGTCCAATCTTCTTCTTTAACGCAGAGAGAGATGACCGCAATCTCAGTACCGCCTTTGATCGTTCCTTTGTAAATCTGACTATCTGCACAAGAATCAATGATGTTGCTGAAGTCTTCACACGCCACTTCTAGCTCTTGTCTTGTGAATCTCGAAACATCCTTCAGCATTTCAGAATCTGTAACAACAAAACAGTTCTCTGTAACTATTTTCATCTCTGGAAGCTCTTTCGGGTTTTTGTATCGAAATCTTAGAACTTCCATAAGTTTCTAACCAACGTAGACCGTGAACTGCTCCTTTTTACTTGCGGATTTCTTCCAGGGAACGATGAGAGAGCGCTTTATGTTGCACATGCTAAATGCAGAGAAAATGACAACTAGAAAGAGCAAACCAACCGATGATCCTGTGACTATCTCAAAATCCAGAAGCCACATAGGTTGTTTCTTCTTCTTGGCCATGATTACAGCTTAGTCAATTGAAAGAATTCAAAAGTTAAAAACTAGACAAAGAAATCGAAGATCGGTGGTGTTCAATAAAGTGAAACTTATATTCTACACACCACATTCTGAAGAAGGCCTTTGCTTAACATCCTTGGTTTTCATGCAGTTTCCTTGAAAGCTCGTTCTACGATGATTTTTCCACGGAACAAAGAGATTTTTTTTTATCAGATGAGAAAAGACATCCGAGTAGATAAGAGGGTCTTACAAGAATTACTTTGGAAGGTAATCCAAACAACTCGGGATTGTCCCATCGAAAAAGTTGTAGGAGAAATCCGCCACTCTCAGATGAGGAAACTTGCACAGACCAGTGTTGTTTACACTTGGATTTGAATCATACCTGATGATTCAGACCAAAACAAAAGAACATCATATAATTAGCATTTCCATCATAGACAGTAAGTGTTAAATCTTATGGGCTAAACTCACTTTTTTGATGTTGTAGCAACAGGAATACTTCCTTGAAGCCTGTTCCTGTCAATAAGAAGTTCTTTAAGGTGCTCCAAATTTCCAATCCCTGGAGGCAGCTTTCCTGTTAAACCATTGGACTGAAGGTTTCTGTAATGTAATGAAAAAAAGAAAAAAAAATGGTTATCTCAGGACATTATTGGATTATTTATGATATTGCAAGCGACACTAATTTAAAGCTTTTTAATACATTGTCATAATCTTAGACAAACTCCCAATCTCTGCTGGAACCGGTCCTGTTAGATGATTGTACCCCAAGTCTAAGATCTTGAGTTTCTTCAACTTCCCTATCTCTTTCGGTATTGTCCCCATTAGAATGTTCCCACGCAGGATCCTAAAGAAGCATTCAACACACTAAACAAAAAGCCATCTAAAAAAAATTCCAAACACTATTTACATATTTTCAGGTATTCTCAATAGAAATCAAAACCATACAGTTCTTTCAAGTAGCTTATCTGACCAAGTTGTGGCACAAGAAACCCTCTCATCGATGTGTCCGATATATTTCTGCAGGAGATTCACGGCATGAAACAGATATCAATCTAGAGCCTTTTTAACAAAGATAACACATTTTTACAGATAAGAAACAGTGGAGAATGCAGGAAGAGATCAAAGTTTTCTTACATTTTGATAATATGATCCTTAGATGGAGAACACTTAATGCCGTTCCAATCACAAGGATCCGAATCGGGGACATTCCAATTAGACATAACTAGCAAAGGGTCCTTATACATAGCTTCCTTAAATCTCCTAAGAGCTTCAACTGATGCAATCACAACAATACATCAGATACTTCTTATGATCATCAGTCACAAAACTTCAACTTCCTAGATTAACTCAAACTTCAAGCAAAAATCTTCAAATTGATTCAAATATATATATATGTTTTGGGGGTAAATATAAATTGATTCAAATACTAATGAGGAAGTGTTAACAGACATTCATAGAGATTAGAGACTAAAGTTCTGAGACTTTCCCACAATACATGGAAAGAGAAAATGGAGAAATCATATATACCTTCTCTAGAGGCAAGCGCGTCACAGGAGACAAAGAGGAACCATAGAACAAAACTCACAAGAGAAAGCTGCAGATTTGAAGATAAGCAAAATCTCATTTTTTTTTTTTGGTGTGTTTCTCTCCTTCCCAAATATTAGCTCATTAAAGGAAGCAAAACCCAGAATTTCTCACTGAAAAGTCGCCCAAAGACGAGAGCTTTACTCGAGAATAATAATACTTTGTGATTGAGATGTTTGACCTTAAAGAGAAGAACTAGATTTAGCAGAAAAAAAAAAAAGGAAAATGCTTTATAATAATCTGGGTAATTAGCAAAACCCCATCAAAGGAAGTTGAAGTTTCTAAGTAACAGAGACTACTGACGAAGGAGAGAGAGAGAGAGAGAGAGAGAGAGAGAGAGAGAGACCTGAGGAATCAGAGACAGTTTTATTTTTTTGTTTTATTCTTTGAAAGGGGAAGAAATTGAAATTGTGCTTTATCTTTTTCTTTAGAAAAGAAGGAAACTAATTTTTTTTATAATCATTTTGCACTATAAGTCTATAACCTTGACTAAAATTACGATCATTACATTTAATTAGCAATAGATTGCAATTTTATGATTATTAAATTGTTTTATATTTCTTTCCCATATATATATTTAATTAGAAGCCAAAAATAAAATAATATGTTTAATTGTAAAGTTTATTTTGTTTCAAGGAGACAATGTATGAACATGCATCATCTTCGAAACTTCCAAGTCAAATGTGTATTTTACCTGCTTTGACTGAGAAAAAGGGTCAAAATTTCTCATATTTTATTACATGATATAACTCAGATATGTTGCCAATTAAGTTAAAATTTACATTTCTACTGGTTTTGTATTGGTGTTATTGTTATTTTATGATATTGTAATTTTGTATTGGTGTTATTATTTTTGTAAAACTTCTATTCGAGCTCATGACTCTAATGTTTATTTTATTTATCAATCATTGTTGGCAAACAAACAAAATTAACTTCACAAAATGACATGAAAAACATTTTCTTCTATTTTTTTGTTTATTTCCCCCTTTTGTACCATTCACTTTAATAAAGCATATTAGGATTTGCATCTAAAAGGTTATTTTATTTATCAATCATTAAATTATTTTTATAGTTTATTTTCTTGTTGGCAAACAAACAAAATTAACTTCACAAAATGACATGAAAAACATTTTCTTGTTTATTTTCCCTTTTGTACCATTCACTTTAATAAAGCAAATTAGGATTTGCATCTAAAGGGTCCCACAATAACTAATCTGCATTTTTTTCTTCTTATTTTCTGATTACCATTATATATATATATATATTTTTTTGTTTTAGATTACATTTTATGGTTGTTTCGAATATGTTTTTTTGGTAGATCTCCAAACAATTAAACGATATTATTTAATATTGAGGTAGGTTATAGTGGAAGTAATGTATGATTGCACACAAAATAAAATATAAANGTTTGTAGAGAGGAGAAAAAGTTTCCAAGAAAATCTTTCCATCTGCACATGCCCACAGAGGCCTGTTCACATGATCTGGCTTCAACACCAATTTGCTATTATCCCTATTTTTCTTCTCTCCTTCAACTACAAAACCATTATAAAATTTCGCTTCATTATGTTATCATGTATCTCTATGTAACTATACATATATACAAGCACAAAATCAATTTACCATCACGAGAATCCTCATCCGAATCATCACCGAGATATAATTCTTCGTTTTGGATGTTCTTCATCTTTTGATCATCCTGAGAATTTACAGTGAGTTAAGAGTAACTAACATTGAGAAAAAGCCTAAAAAAAAAAAAAAAAAAAAAAATTCCTGTGAAGAAATCTAAGCACGAACCTTCCCACCGTACTTCATCTTCTTGCTAGAGCGTCCCCTTTCACCTGAACATCAAAATTTTCCCCCCGAGTGTTGGCATATTATGTTTTTTCGCCAGATAATTCGAGAAACCACCAAAAAATGAGCAAGATCGAGACTATTACCGTGTCCCATTTTGATTATCCTGATCGAATCGATTCAGAGATTTATAGCTTGTCTTTTCTATCAATCCGTGAAGCCCGCCAAAACCGTCTGACGGAAGGGGAAGAAAAACGGCGTCCAATTACACGACGGAGAGAAATCGCGGCGGGGGCGTGGAGTTCCGATGTAAGCTACTCGGCGAAAGCGAGCCGAAACGCCGGCGCAGATGTTGATTTGGATTCGGGTCGGGTATCCGATTGCCGAAACGAGTCGGGTATGGCGAAATATGTGACTGGTTTTTTTAGACGCGGATGAAAGAATTAAGCTAGAGAAACAATGCACACTCCAGATATTTATAAGGCTAGAACTAACGGATCAATTATGGGCTTTTTTATGTTCAAATTGGGCCCAGTGCCTTATGTAAAAACACGGAATACTGTTATTATATATATATATACCAATCTATATGTTTGACCCGCACGCAGCTAAAGAGATCTAAACCCTAATTTACTCTTCTTCTTCTTCTTGCTGTATTTCCACAACCATGTCGAGCAAATTCTCCACGGCTGAGACAGGCGTCTTATGGGACATCGAAGGTTGCCCAATCCCTAATGGACTCTGTCCTCATTCGATACGTAAGAATATCAAATTAGCTCTTAAGAATATGGGTTATCATGGTAAAATATCATCAATCACTGTTTATTATGATACGAATCTAAACCCAGACGACTTCAAATCCGTCGGAATCAAGCTCGTACGCACATCGGGAATAGATAGATTTGCGAGAGGTTCAAAGATCTTTGGGGGCGTTTATGATTGGAGCCGGTCACACAAACCATCAAATTTGATGGTAATTTTACGAGACTACTCATATTACGTTGTCGAGTCTATCTGCTCTAGAAAATCGTCAGAAATCAATATTCTCTTAGGCTTAGCACAGCCTCAAAAGGCATCAGAGAAACTACTCGGTAAGGCAAGTTCGGTATGGCTTTGGACAAGCCTATTAGCTGGAGGAAGCCCTATCGATGACCAAGGCGTAAGAAGCTCACAACAACTTCTTGACGACATTACTTCTTCTTCTGATTCTGAGAACTAGTCATGACAATATGACATTGCCGCAAGTGTTAGAAAAATGTACCGACGTCGATGCTTTATAATTGTTTTTTTCTTTTCTTTTCTTTCTAAGTATGATTATACAAATCCATTTATTCATTTTGTCATCGACTGGTTTTATTAATTCAGGGAAAGGTTTCTATACAAGGGTTTACAATCTCTGAGGTAGTAGTCCATCAAACTTTACTAGAAGAATAAAACCCGAATTTTATAAAGAAGATCTATCATATAGTATATCTTTAACCAAATCCTATAGTGACATTTCGTCACATATAGAACCGAACTGGCTTAAAACCAGCAAAGTGACTCAAGACAGTAGATTAAAAAATCAGAAACAATCTAACGAATTCTTTTAGCATCAAATTTTTCTTTCTTTAATTAACTTGATATTTTGTCAATGTTGTTGGTTTATGTAACTTTATTGAGAGCGAATACCAAAAAAAAATTCTTCGTAGCTAATGCGAGTTGGTGGGGCCAAGTATACGTTTTTGAGTGTGTGTTGACGTCTGTAGAAAACCCACGTCGATACACGAGAAATCCACGTCTTAAAAGTCTTTTACACATTGGGATATTTTTAAAAAAGAAAAGATATTCTACTTTTGTTTTTGCAAACTTTTATTTTATATAAAACAAAGTTTTTCTATGTAAAAAAAAAAATATATATATATATATATATATAAAATGAAGATGGAATCAATTGTGTATTCCAATGTGTCCTCCCTTCTAAGTTAATATGGATTTATATAAATCATATCATAACTCAATTGAAAAGTTTGACATGAAAAATTGAAAACATATAGCCACATATATCTTCAAAATAATTAGTGGAAGGTGGGTAATTTACAGAGGAACTGAAAATAAAATGCCAAGAGAAATGGTAGTTTGTGGAAGAGAATATTCATACTTCACATTTAGGTTGGATTTGTAATTAAACTCAAAAGCATATTATTTAACCCGTTTTTTAAAAAAATTATAAATTTGTTAATGCGAATTGTGTAAACTTTGTTACTTTATATTGGGCAAAAAACGATGGAATCATATGTTAAAAAAACCCATCTTACATATTTTCTATGTTTTTTTTTTTTTTTTGAAACATGCCTATATATTTTCTATGTTGTATGTTTATTATTATGAACTATTAATTTATTATACTAATTATAATTAATAAATATCTAATTAAGAATTAATATCTGTAATGAGTAAATAAGTTATATTACTAGTATATTAATTTATTAATTAGATATTTTAATCAGAGATGAGTCTTCTAATTTCTTAGGAAAGTCATTTGATAGAGCGCACGATAAACAGCAGCGCAGCAGAAGCAGAGGGGACGAGAGGAAAAACAAAAAGCAAAAAGTTTCTCCCGAGAAAGGTGTACCAAAAGTAAAATTCTCTCTTCAATTCCTCTTCTTCCTGATTCAATCTCGAGAGGAAGATCGGGTTCTTGCTTGGTCTCTGATCTTGCTAGTGATCGCTGTTGAGGTTTTTTTTTCGTTCTCTGCTTTATCTCGCCTTATGAGCTGATTTTGTGCGAAATTCTCTGGGTTTTGACTGTTTAGATCCGTTATTCTCCTTGTGTTATATGCTAGATTCTGAAATTCGGATGTTTCTTTTTGATAAGTTTCGGTTTAGGGTTTTACGGAGCTTCGGTATTGTGAAACGTAGTAGCCAGCTCTCGTTGAATCTCTTCTTTTGGGGATTTAATGCTTTTGTTGGAGTTGAATTCGAATAGAATTGCTTGGTGGCTTTGGGGGTTTTAGTAAAAAATGTTTCGAAATTCACTGTAGTTGTGTGTAGATGGTGCTAAGGAGATTGAGAATTTGGCTTTCTCCTGATTTAGAAGATGCACATTAGGCTTAATCTCGACATCGTGATGTGTGTGTCAATTGATTATTGGGAGTAAATTTGGACTGTTAGTAGCTGAGCTTTCGGAGTTTATGTTTTAGCTCTCTTGATGTGGTTTTATAAAGGTGTAAATGTAGTTATTGTTGGTAGGCATGATAAATCTGATCGGAATGTGTAGACAGCTGAAAGTTATATGGAAAACGATAAAGCTTGTTTCAGCTTCTTGCAGATGATAAATGATTAAATGTTATTCATCGACAGTTTTATGAAAATCAGAATGTAATGTGTTTCTTGTTTCTTCACACTGCTTGTAGGTTAGCATAGATGAAGAGTCTTCGGTTTTTGGAATTGTGATTTAAAAAAAAAAGTAAACGAAGAAGAAATGGGAGGTTGCTGTTGTTGTTCTTCACGAAGAGCTGATGTAGAAAATGGACCTGCGTACTATTACGTTAGTGTGATAATGCTTCTTCAACTTTTCTATTTCCTTCTTTAACCCTTCCCGACTTTTATTTTTGTGTTCTTGCGAAGATAGTCTACAAAATGTATCAATCTTGCTGTGCCTCGGGACAAAAAAAAGAAGTGAAAGTTCATAATTGGCTTCGAGATTTCTACGGGGATGAGTTTCCCATTATAAGATCAAATTGTTGTTCCACTGTGTTAATCCTCCTTTTTTTTAAACTTGTTACAGCAGTATCCGAGGGCAACAGAAGAGCGTGTGCCTTTGTCTTCCGCTCATAACAGGACTTCCTCTGCAATCTCCTCTGGTGTTGTTGTAGTAGACACAAACTTAGAGACATCATCTCCTGATGCTTATATACCACCACCACCGCCTATTCCTTTCGATGTGGCTATAGGGGTTCCTCAGACACCAGGGAATGGTGAAACAGAGACTACTTGCGTTGACATAAGAGAAGTTTCAGTGGAAACCGCTAATACTGAGCCTGCTCAGGAAACAGTTGACGGCATCACTCTCGGGGTTCCAACTACATGCTCGTATAAAGAACCAGAAAGCAAACTCCAAACAGAGATCGATCTTGAATCTACTGAAGATATAGACCCAAAGCTATCAAAAGACGTCTTTGTACCAATAGAGGAAGAGGAGGATTGCCCCATATGTTTGGAAGGTAAAAAGTTTTTGCCTTCTCTGCATCTCAAAGACACTTCATATGACTGTGAATGGGTTACTTATCTTGTCTTTGTTTTTGATTCAGAATATGATATCGAGAATCCGAAACTTCTCGCCCAATGTGATCACCATTTTCACCTCGCATGCATTTTGGAATGGATGGAGAGAAGTGAAACCTGCCCCGTCTGCAACAAGGTACTCTCTTTGGTGTATAACTCTCTAGTAAACAGTACTGAGTAATTCTTGTTTTTGGACCCAACATACTCGTTTTACTTCCCGGGATGTGTCTGAGAGGATCCGTTTGTTATGCAGGAAATGGTGTTCGACTCTCCCCTCGACTAGCGACCTGCAAGTACCACAGCTTAGAAGACTCGATTCGTTCTATATCCGAACAAAGAAAACGGAGAAAAGGAGAAGAAACTTAAAAGAAAAGAAATATGGTAAGAATACACTATAGTTTCGTTCTTGATTCACAAGTTGCATTTACACATCAGTGTTGATATACATATATGCTTGTACAGACGTTTGAAGTCGTCTACAAACGAAGATTAAGATAACAATTTAGGTGTTTGCGCTTTAAGACTCGCTTCTGTGAATAAACAGGAAAAAAAAAACCAAAAATGAAGTTGTTGTAGATGTTCTATTTTGATTTTGTTCATTCATGTTTTTTAGGTTCTTGTGGGTATGTTTGAGATGTGGTTTCAATTTAAGTTTGATTCAGTTTTTTTCTTGGGTTTAAGAGAAATAGTAATCAAGCTGAAATTGAGTTGATTAAGCATTGGTTAATTATTACGGCTACGGTTTAGTTGGGTTTAGTGTTTATTTACTTCCTTTTTCTTGTTTTGTGATATGTAATATGAAAAATGAAAATGTTTAGTGTATATGTTTTTTAATCTTATCTTATATTTCACATTCCCGAACACTTTGTATGTTTGATTGTTTAATGTGATACATTTTCTTAGTAAGTTAAATTAATGACTGTATTAAATTAATTACTATATAGATGTTTTTTAAATATGTGATCTGACATTAGCCAACCTTTTTTTGTCGTACATCTCTACGTGTCCTAAAAGCGTGTAGTTTAGGTTCGATTGTGTCACCTCTTCAATATCATTCGGTAAGGACAAGATAAAAAATCTTACTACTTGATAATATTTTGATTTTCCTTTAGACTAAAAGAAAATAAAAATAGTTAAAAAAAGTTATTTGATTATACACTATTATATCTGTAGACTTTATTTACTTTTGGATATATTAAAAATTTCTAAACAAAAGAGAATACATTCAAAATTTACACTTCTCAGCTCATAGTTATGTATCAAACTTTTAAAAGTTGTAATTATGAACTGATATATTTAAATATTAATTGTGATACTGTTTCTGACACATCCACATCTTCTTATTTCCAAACAAAATCAGTGAGTTACACCATCAATTTTAAAGGTCAAGTTTTAACTAAAAGGTTAAAACATTGATGAATATTGTTAATACCGAATTTCAAAATCAATGCAAATGTTCTTTCTTGTATCTTCTTTAATAGTTACTTTGGGAGAAAGTAATTTGAAAAAACAGAAACTATTACCAAAACTGATTCACAAAATTTACCGAGACAAGAAGGGTTCGATCTAACAGTATATATATAAAAGATACGGTTTTCGCTTTTCTTTTTCTGCAAATAATTTTATTGATCTCAAATCAAAAGTTACAAAATCAAGTAATTTTCGGAAAAAATATATGTAACAAAAAGTGAATCTAATGATGTCTTCCGTAAATAAAGTTTAATCGCTAAACGTACCACTAAATCCATTATTTTCCGTAGATACGGTCTTCGTTTCACTTCATCATCGGTGTATGTGAAAAAAATAAAATATAAAAAGTATAAAAAAAAATATTTCATTTTTCTTCTCACACACATTTTTCTTCATCTCCACTCGAATCCGGAAGAACACAAAAAACCCAGAAAAGAAGATAAATCAAGCGAACCCCGAAAAAAAAAAGATGTCTTCGCCAAGCAAACGCAGAGAAATGGATATGATGAAGCTGTAAATACTCGTTTGTTCTTTTTTAATTTTGGTGTCGGTTTCTTCTAATTTCAAAAAAGGTTAATTTTGGTTGATTGATTTGATCTTGCTTCAGGATGATGAGCGATTATAAAGTGGAGACGATCAACGATGGCATGCAAGAATTCTTTGTTGAATTCAATGGACCCAAAGACAGTAAGAATCATCAATTTGATTTTTCCGTGTTTTGATTCACTAAATCCCCAGTTTTCGTTGATTTTCCTCTTAATCAAACTCTGGTTCTTCTGCGTTTTGATTCTGATTCTGATCCTGCTGCTTGTGAATGATGATAGGGTTTTGCAATTACTGCTGATTTCTGAGATTTTTATTCATATTCTGGAAAATTTTGCTAAACGATGTTCTTCTCTCTGTTGTTCTTATTTGTGGGTTTTATGTGTGTTTTGATAGGTCTGTATCAAGGAGGTGTGTGGAAGATAAGAGTCGAGCTTCCAGATGCTTATCCTTACAAATCTCCATCTGTTGGTTTCATTACTAAGATTTATCACCCAAATGTTGATGAACTGTGAGTTTGATTTGGATAATTATTGGACAGTGTTCATTTTTGTTCTTGAGAGAATCTTCTAGATCTCTTTATTCTTTGGTTATGCAGGTCGGGCTCTGTTTGCTTAGATGTGATTAACCAGACTTGGAGTCCTATGTTTGGTAAGGGCTAAATCAAATATGTTGTTGATTGTGGACATTTGATTTGAAGATTTTGGTTTTAACTTTTTATGTTTTGGATTTGTTTGTTTCTTTTTCAGACCTTGTGAATGTGTTTGAGACGTTTCTTCCTCAGCTTCTTTTGTATCCAAACCCATCAGATCCATTGAATGGTGAAGCAGCTGCATTGATGATGCGTGATCGTCCTGCTTATGAACAGCGAGTTAAAGGTAATTCAATCAATAAAATTACAGTCTCAAGAGATAAGTTGAAATTCTGAAAACCCGTTAGTTTGATGCGAGGTATAAAGATTTTGGATACTGAGAATTGTTAGTAGTATCTTGAACGTGTTCTTAACGGGCGTGTTATTGAGATTACCATTTGAAGCTAAATGTTCATCTCAGTCATTTGTGTTTATTTGTTCTAATTGATTATAGCTTTTGTTTAGTTATTGTGAGTGACTGAATTTTCGTTACTCTCTGAACTTATGGAATGATCATTTGCTCATTTGAAGCTCATGATGAAGATAAAAAGTTTTTGATCATTTTAAACCTTATGACCATTTTGTTCTACTTAACTAAAGTATTGTAACAATACAGTTGCAAAAGCTTAGCCCTAGGTCTTGATAATGTCTTTGATTACACGACATTTTAAGTAAGTTTGATGGATCATTTTGCGCGTGTGATGTTTGGTTTTTTTTTCCGGTTTGTGGTTTTCAGAATACTGTGAGAAGTACGCAAAACCAGGGGAAGGTTCAGAAGATAAGTCTAGCGATGAAGAGCTAAGTGAAGAGGAATATGGTTCTGATGATGAAGATGATGATGATGATGATGATGTTGCAATTGCAGGCAAACCAGATCCTTGAACCGGGATTTGGTAGGGGCTTGGTTTTATGTATATGATCCATCATGAATTTTATTTATGCTGATAACTGAAACTGTGAAATCTATCTACTTCTCTCCCTTTGTGTTTGTTTACTTGTTTAAATTTACCGGTCCGGACGTTTGTGTACATTATATAGACCGAACCGAATTGTTAGTCTTTCCGATTTCAAATAAATGGTTCATAACGGTTTAGACCGTTTATTAGTTCGATAAATTTTTTTTATTTTTTTTTTATTGCTGGTTCGATAATTTATTTTAGAGAAATTTCACCCAATAGCTATATAACAATCATAATTAATAAAAAAAAATTTGTATGGAGCGATATTTGTATAATCGTTACTACTACTCAGATCTCCGTGCCTGAGCCAATTCTGCGGTTTCATGTGTCTGACTAGTACCACCATTGCATACAACAATTGTGAGGTTCACTTCCCTGGCAGACTCGCTTATCGACTCGCTCTGCTTCTCCGGAGCCTCGTCTCTTGCTGCTTTTCAAGGTCATCAGCGGGGCTGGAGCTACTATGCATCTGATCCTTGCCTGCCACAAGTTCCTTCTCCGCCTACGTACCCATACGACTACTACTCTCGGTTGAGAACTGGCAATACATTACACACTTATGTGACCAAGTTATTGTGCCAGTAAAACACGAATCCGATATGGAATCAAACACAAAATGAAACATATCGATAATAAACATATGTGTGATGACATAAGTTCAATCATGTAATCACATATTGCAAATAGCCGCACCTTATGAGACCGATTAGAGTGATATAGGTAAAAGCTAAAACAAAATAAAAGCCATATCCTACGTGTATGCTCTTCAATATCTCCTCTTTGAGATAGGCTGAGAGCATTTAATAAGTTCTTTGCTTGGTTTTTTTCTTGACAAGTGGCAATGAATAGGATTGATCCTTTGTATTATACTTTTGATGTCTTTGACCTCAATGCTTGTCAATTCAAGGTACTTTTCCAAATATTGAGATGTGTCTTGATAGAACTTGGGAAAATGAGCTCTCGATGATGCGTCAATGACGTCAAGCACAGCAAGCATAGAAGTAAGCCGACTGGAATGTTCATTCTGAATGTCCTAGGATAGTTGTTGGAACAGCAATTGGAGAACATGCTGGCTCAGAGGAAGAGGAACGGTCTTCAATATGTACATTATCAACATTTGTTTTATCCCGGTTTTGCTATCCAAACGTTGAAAACATCTTCATTCATAAAAGAGAATCTTACTCACTATTTCCTTATCTGTTCAATTACTGTACAAATATCTTTGAATGTATATTTTAGTGGCCACAACGATATTAANGAAGATTCTTAATCAAAGTTTGAGGTTTAGACACGTTGTCTAACCTTGGTGTATTTTATTGTGTATTGGAGTTTCTCTGCACTTACAGTTCATTTTCTACATACCCATACGACTACTACTCTCGGTTGAGAACTGGCAATACATTACACACTTACGTGACCAAGTGTTTTTTTAAAAAAGGAAAGAAAAGAAGTACTAGTCAGTTATTGTGCCAATAAAACACGAATCCGATATGGAATCAAACACAAAATGAAACATATCGATAATAAACATATGTGTGATGACATAAGCTCAATCATGTAATCACATATTGCAAATAGCCGCACCTTATGAGACCGATTATAGTGATATAGGTAAAAGCTAAAACAAAATAAAAGCCATATCCTACGTGTATGCTCTTCAATATCTCCTCTTTGAGATAGGCTGAGAGCATTTAATAAGTTCTTTGCTCGATTTTTTTCTTGACAAGTGGCACTGAAGAGGATTGATCCTTTGTATTATACTTTTGATGTCTCTGACCTCACTGTTTGTCAATTCAAGGTACTTTTCCAAATATTGAGATGTGTCTTGATAGAACCTGGGAAAAGGAGCTCTCAATGATGCGTCAATGACGTCAAGCACATCAAGCATATAAGTAAGCCGACTGGAATGTTCATTCTGAATGTCCTGTGATAGTTGGAACAGCAATTGGAGAACATGCGGGCTCAGAGGAAGAGGAACGGTCTTCAATATGTACATTATCAACATTTTTTTATCCCGGGTTTTGCTATCCAAACGTTAGAAACATCTTTCATTCATAAAAAGAATCTTACTCACTATTTCTTTATCCGTTCAATTACTATACAAATAGGTTTTCTCGATCAGTTACTGTAGCAATACGTTCCTCGATCAGTGATGAAAGAGGTTTTCTCGCGGTCGTCGGGATGCATCATGATTTGATTATAACCCGAAAAGGCATCCATGAAAGACAGTAGCTTGTTCCATGTGGTGGCTTCTACCAAACGATCAATATGTAGAAGTGAAAAACTGTCTTTGGGACATACCTTATTCAGATCTATGAAGTCGGCGCATACCCGCCACTTGCCGTTTTTCTTTTTGACGACCAGTGGGTTAGCCAACCAATCAGGGTACCTGACTTCTGTGATCGATCCGGCCTTCGACAGTCGTTCGACCTTGTCGTTTACCGCCTTAGCACGCTCTGGGCCGAGCTTGCGTCATTTCTGCTTGATTGGTTTGAAGGTTGAATCGACACACAATTCATGTTGGGCGAGAGTGGGAGGAATCCCTTTCATATCGTCAGTTTTCCATGCGAATGTGGAGACGTTTTGCCGTAAGAAATCGACGAGCT
The DNA here is from genome assembly GCA_020283515.1 of Alliaria petiolata. Taxonomy (NCBI): domain Eukaryota; kingdom Viridiplantae; phylum Streptophyta; class Magnoliopsida; order Brassicales; family Brassicaceae; genus Alliaria; species Alliaria petiolata. The sequence goes on along the minus strand of JAHZTW010000004.1, from coordinate 35,076,494 downwards.
CTTCTCAAGAGAAAATGCTTATAATGAACATTAAAACACTTTTTGACCCTTTCCGTGTGTTATGGGTACGTAAGCACCTTTTCCAAAGGTCCAGCTATACTTAATGCTTAATGAAAAATTTATTAGTGAAAAATGTTTAGGTGTCACCTTCACATTCAAAGTTAGTGTTCATTGATAACATGAAAATGTGACATGACATTTTTTCCTAAAAAAAAGAAAATTTTTGATTGGTTTGATTATGATGACTCCCAACAAATATAAACTTTTGTTCAATCATAACACTACGATTAACAAAGTTGAATCAAGAGAAAGTGATAAATACTATGTTTCGCAAATTTTACAGATATTCATAATAGATTCCATGAAATATGATTTTCATAAATAAAAAAATAATACTAGATTATACAACAGGTAGTAAAAACTCGATAAATTAATAATATTGTGACTATGATATTTTATTAATTTAGGAAATTATTAATTTATGAAAATATCTTAAACTAGCATAAAAATAAGTTTTGATAAAAGTATTATTTTATAAAAACAATATAAACAATAAAATTTGAAATAAAATTCAACCATAATAAAATAATTTGCAGAATACAAATGGTTAAAATCTATTAATAATAACAATCTGAATAAATACCAGTTGCATTTCAATAAGTTGCGTCTTTTCAAAATTGTTATTTTTTTTTTTATGAATTCTAATTTTAATCCAATAAATCTTATTTGTGATTCCGTCTTTTTACTTATGAAAAATTGCTTCTTTTCACTTATGTCTTTTAAAGATTATTTATATTGTTCAAAATCATATAAAAATATTATTTGATAGTGATTCTTGCTATAATGATGTATCAAAAAAGTATGTTATATAAATGGTTTGCCCTAAATAAAAAAGAAGAAAAATTAGAAAATCCAATATATAATCATTCTCCAACAAAATATGTATGGAACAAAAATTTAAAAAGTTGTTCCAAACAACCATCTACTAGTAACATTTGTCATTGATATATATTAATTCTATATAAAACATAAAAAAAAAAAAATTTCTTTCTAGATCAAGCAAAAATGTTTATTAAACTAGTATATATTTTTTTGTTTTGCTTATTTTTTGCTTATTTTTTGTTTATTTTTTACTTATTTTTGCATATTTTTATAGAGATGTGAATAGATTAATATTATTTTTATTGAATTATGTATAAAGTAGTCATTTGAAAAAGGTCTAAGAGAGTTCATATCAATAAGAGAATATTACATGTAAAAATTTAATCATTGTTAAAAGTGAAAAATTGTTTCATCAATTTATGTTATGTTGATATATCGTTATAATCATATTGTCTCTAATAGATAAGATCAAATCAAACAACAACAAAAGTGTGACATCCCCGATCTTATATTTAGGGGCAGTTTTTTTTAAGGTTTTCATATTAGTTAAAAATAGGATTTAAGTTAGATAAATCTACCCCATTTCTTTCAAAGCCCTATTAAAAATTCTTTTAAATCCCAAACACATCATCTTAGCCCAATTTTCTTTATTTGAAACCCTAAAACCTAAACTCCCCTTCCCCTATATAATGAGCTCGTGTTGGTGGAGAGAGGCAGAGATAAATCACCTCGGCGAAGCCCTGCCAAAACCGAGCCACAGCAGCCACCTTGAAGGAGGAGCAACCCAGAAGGCCAAAGGAGGCAGTTCTGACCCGTTTTGGTGCAGTAGAGAAACGGCTGGTCAGATCGGATTTGTTTGGCGTGAAACTTTGAGGGTAAGTAC
>JAHZTW010000004.1:34840453-35072435 GCA_020283515.1 Alliaria petiolata | reverse complement strand
GGAGGCCGAATCTTCCAAACGACGAAACAAACCTTAACATTAGCAGGAACCGATTCTCTTCTCTCTCGACTCGCCACTGAGTCTACTCGATTCGTCGATCGAGATCCCGATTTGTTCTCCGTCCTTCTCTATATCCTCCGTACGGGAAACCTACCTGCGAGATCGCGCTCCTTTGATGTCCGAGATCTGATCGAGGAGTCTAGATACTACGGGATCGAGTCTTTCCTGATCGATTCTCTCTCGAATTCGTCGCAGTTCGAGGCGTTCGATCTCCGTAAATCCCGGATTCTTCCGTTGAACGGTCGAGATTCTCCGTCAACGATCGCACCGACGGGTAACGGCGGAGGCCTCCACGTGGCGCACGGGAGCAAAATCACTTCGTTCGATTGGTCGCTGAGGCGAAAATCGACGGTGTTGACGAACTTCTCCGCCGTGGACTCCCTTCTGGAGATATCGCCGGGAGTTTTAGCAGCCGGAGCCACCGATTTCCCAGGTTTGCAAATAATCGATCTCGAAAACGGAGGATTCGTCCGCACAACTCTGAATTGGGAAAATCTGACTAGGTCTAGCTCAACGGTTCAAGCCATAGGCGCTTCCTCTGAGTTTCTGTTCACTAGCTTTGAATCTAGCAGAAGGAACTCGAATTCGATTATGGTGTATGATCTATCCAGCCTTTTGCCTGTCTCTGAAATCGATCATGGCGAGATCTATGGTGCTGACATTGATTCTGCAATCCCATCGACTAAGTTGAGATGGATTCAGAGTTGTAATCTGTTGATGGTCTCTGGTTCTCATAGTAGCCCATCTGGTGTGAATGGTCATGTACGGTTTTGGGATGTTAGGTCCAAGAATATGGTGTGGGAGATTAAGGAGACGCAAGATTGTTTCTCTGATGTGACCGTCTCGGATAATCTCTCGGCGGTTTTCAAGGTCGGTGTGACTTCAGGAGAGGTTTTCTACACCGATTTGAGGAGTCTAGGATCCAAGGATCCATGGATTTGTCTTGGAGAAGAGAAGAAGAGAAGCTTGAATGAGAGAAGAGGAGCTGGCTGTAAGATAGAGAGCTATGGGAATCATGTGTTTTGTAGTAAAGGAAGTGGGATCGAGCTTTGGTCTGAAGTGATCACAGGTTTGATAGGTAATGCGACCCGGGATGTACCGGAAGAGAGGGTTTTTAGAAAGAATTCGTTCGGGAAAATGGCGGATTCAGGAGAAAACAAGATAACCGGATTGGCGTTTGGAGGAAACAGAATGTTTGTGACTCGAAAGGATCAGCAGTCTATCGAGGTTTGGCAAAGTCCTAGTCGTGGAGTATCGATCTAATGAGCCAGCATTAAGCTTTGGTTCACGAGTTGGTTCAGTTCGACTAGTTAGCGACTTACATTGTCCCAAGCATCAAGTTTTTAACTCTGGTACTCTTATAATAAGGACTAACATGTGTCATACCAAAGCTGTGAAGGATATCTACTACTCTAGTTTTACTTGTACACATCCCAAGTTCTTAACCTTAGTATCGATACCTGCAGAGAAGCAACTGACCATGCTTAGGGGTATAATCAAGTTGCGGAAACATCATTCGGTAAAAGCGGTTAGTAACAGAAGACGCATCTTTAATTCCACTAAAATTAGCGAGAATAAACGCATTTTTTTATTTTATTTGAAGAAAATCCTGCTTTTCTGCTCAAATATTTTGATCTAATTAAGAAGAAGCAGATATATAATTGTTGCTCTTTGTCTCTGGAGCAGGCATTTATCTACTAGTAGGGATGTTGTGGTAGACTACCAGAGCTAGGTCTGTAATCCGAGAGGCAGTTATTACCGTCTCCGACTTCGGATTCGGGAAACCTGCCACCGGAATATCTTATGGCTCCACCTGCCATTCTCAGACCTCCGAACATGCTGTTATTGTCTCTCTGCTGTGAAAAAGTTGCAGGATTCACTTGTGCCGGAAAATTGTAACTGCTGGCCATTAGATTAGGCTGGAAAGCTGCCGGAAACCCAGAAAAGTAACCGTTGTTGTGAAACAGAGAATTCCCAGATCCTTGTCCTCCTGTCTGAAATTCAGAAAGATCAGGAATCTGACTAACTGGTGGTTGTCTCAGCTGAAAGTTGCTGTCACTTGGAAAAGAAGTAATCCCTTGGCTTGAAGGAGGAAACAACGAGCTCAACGAAGAACCTACAGGAAAACTCTGCAACGATGGCGATGAAGACAGCTGTGGCGCAAAGGGTATCGCAAAGTTATCATCTCTCTGCGTCTCGGATCCTGTTCTCTCCACCATTGGTGCTCTGTTTTTGATGGTGTTAGCTTCTCTCGTCATCTTCTGTTTCTGACTCAACTTTGGAGCTTTGATGGCCAATACAACGCTCTTCTGATTCGTCACGGTCGCATTCTTCTCAGTTTGCGCAACAATCCCTACTTGGCCTTGTTCCTGTTGCTGAAAGTAGTTTCTGCCTAAACCGCCTTGACCGTTTTGAACGATCTTGAGAAACATATTTAACGGGTCAGTATTATAATCAAGTTGTTGAACTTGATCTCCACCGTTATTCGCAATCTCTAAACTCTTCTCGTTAGGTTTGTTCATCTCTTGACAAACCTCGTCCGGTTTGCTCTGTCTTTCAATCTCCCTCTCCTCCTCTTCTCCCTTCTTCTTCGTCCTCCTCTTCTTCACTGATCTCTGCGCTGCTACCGCAGCAACCGCTCTCTTCTTTGGAGGCGGCCGAGACACGACATTTTGATCCGATGATCCATACAACTCAGTCTTCATCCAATCCATTAAGCTCTCTCTAGAAGCCGTAAGTTCATCGAGCAACGTCTTCATAAACATTCCAACATCATCCGTCTCCAATACCGTTTCCTCTTTCTTCTTAGGATCCTCTGCACAAACAGCTTTCGGTTTCCTTCTCCTTACTTGCTTAGCTTTCTCGGGTTTACTCTCGTCTTTCTTGCTCCTCCTCTTCCGGGTTTTCACAGGTTGTTCTCTAGTCACTGTTTTTGTTCCATTATCTATCTGATTCGAATCAGGAACAAGTTTTGGGTCAGGGTTCGAGTTTGAATCCGGTTCATCGCTTGAAGAATCATCGAAGTTGTTCTCTTGCCTTCTGAAAGCCCATTTCTCACTAAACCTCGGCTCATCTCCCATTCTTAAAAGTATCAACAAAAATTTCCACTCTGATCCTTCAGTTTTCAGTTCTGTTTACGAATTCTCAGACAGCTGCAAGAAAAAAACAACAACACAAGTCTGTTGTAATGGATCGAAAAGGACCAACACATGACTAAACTTCGTGAAAATAAAATGAACACAATTATTAATGTTTTCAAAGCAGAAATGTTCGTCTTCGCAAACATCTAAAGAGAGAAGGCATCTAAGCAGAAATCGATTCCTAACCTCGGCTAATATCGTGACTATCTCCACTTAAGTTAAAAAATCAAAACTACTGTAAGCTATATTTTCAAGAACTAAGAAGTATAATCCTAGTTAGCAAAAATGCCCGACTCTTTCCTAAGTTCCGAAGATTAGTTTAGATTTCGGCTCGAGATCTCGCTGTTATAAAGAAAAAAAGTATAGACATAGATCTAAGAATAAACATGTAAACTAAAGTTTTTACCGGAGATAAGCATTTTTCAGGCCAAAATCCTAACCATCTTCACCATTCCCTCTCTATTTCTCTCTCACTAGTCACTATGTATATACACTATCCACAGGAAAGATATATATGTCTTTGAATTTATGTTTTCGGTTTCGCAGTTCAAAAGGAAAGATATATGTTTTTGTCTGAGAAAAAATATTTTCCATAAGAAGAGGTATAATGGGGTAATGGGTTTGCTGTGCTATGTGTGCTGTGCTGTGACCCCCAGTCATATTGATTTTTGGTTCTAGCTTCTAAGATAATAATGATTTAAATTTACCAAATCTAATTTTTATCTATTTTTATCCATTTTTCTATAATTTAAGAATTTCAATCTTATGTACGTAAAATAAAATAGTAATTTTGGATTCGCATTTTTTTTTCCTTTCAATTTTTTTTTTGATTCGTCTCAAAACTAATAAAATATATGATTCGAGAACTTCCAAAAAAAAAAAGAATGATTCGAGATTTCTACTGCGATTTCAGTTATAATTGGTTTATGCAAACTTTAGAAATGACATAGACCATAAAACTAATTTAAATTTTCTCACTGATATTAAAAAAATTTGGTCTATGCAATTTTAGAAATGACATGTATATAGACCGTGAAAACTAATTTGAGTTTTCTCACTGATATTAAAAAAAAAAAAGAGTAGTAACATGCTAACATGGGTTGATAATTAAAACATAATAAGACAATACATTATTTATTTGATGGGTAAATTATCAATGGAAAATTATAAATTAACTTGGTCAACGCCTTCGCAACATTAAAAATATTACAGTATTTATTTTTATTGATTTGTAATATATCATTTATAAGCCGGTTAGGAAAATTGGTAATGATGCTACTTAATTTGTGTACCTTGTCATAATTTATTACCCTTTAATCCTTTATATTTGAAAGTGCAAATATGTAAGTAGAATCTCATCCAGTTTCATGTGAACCATTTGACCACTAATTTTTTTTCACATTTATGGGTGTGAACTAATAAGAGTAACAAGAAGATTTTCATTATTTCTTCTTCTTTCTAGTTTGTTCCTTTTAAATAAAAATAAACAAAATTTATTGGTGTTTTCTATTGGTGGAAAACCAACTGGATTTAGAGTAGTTGTACTTTTCACTGAAATTTTGACTATTATACCAGTCACACCCATGTTTACCAATTTTTTTTTTTTTAACCTTCATGTTTGCCAATTTTTTTTATAGGTTAATTTGCTTACTAACCATGTTAGGCTTTAAAATTAAATTTATAGCCATAAGGAATCTGAAATAAAGAAACTAACCAAAAACTCTAACCTCTCTAATTTTTTGGACGAAAATACCCTTATTGACAAATCTGTTCGCTAGAAAAAGAAAGAGTCGAAAATTCTATACTATTTTGTCATTGTAAAATAGTCTATTTTGTCAATGTGAAATAGTAAGTAATTATCATTCTATTCTATTTTTCAATACAACAACATGCACTGCTATTTCACATGGGGATGTTTATGTTATAGATAATACACTTCAAATTCAAAATTACAAGTCTTACAAATAATCACTTGCAAATTTGAGAAAAATGCCTTAGTACTAAAATAGTTCAACCAAGAAATTCGTTTGAACCATTCTTTTGGCAAGTTTATCTACTTCATTCCACTGCTCACGTATACCGCATAGTATAGGGGTGGAACATGAAAACTAGTATAGCCCTATACTGCTGCATGAAAAATAGTATAACATTACACTGGTTCAACTCCACAATTAATAAACTCCATGATTTCCATACTAACAAATCTACCCCCACTCGTCTTCCTCATTTCGCTGCTTGCTTATTCATTTCAATTCAACCTTTGTCAGAAGAAGATAGAAGAAAAAACATCAACTTCGGTAAGCACCTCCTCAAACTCGTAAGTCTCCGTATCCCAATTGTTTTTCCTGAGTTTCACCCTTTTAAGCTAACACAAAAAGAGAATCAGAGATTAACATCGACCTGGGATTAAGACACTCACTCAATTAACAAAGAATTGGAGACAAACCCGAGGCTGCAACTCAACGCAATCAACAAAGTCAATCACTAATTTCAGTAAAAATCAGAGATTAACTTCGGTAAGCACCTCCTCAAACTCATAGATGATAAGGCTCCTCCACCTCTTGTTCTTCTCTTGAGAGGCATCCCAACATTGGCAAATCTTGTAATAATCAATGTTAGAATCTGATAATCGTTGTACTATACAATACCATCACAATCTCGTTTGTACTATACTCAAACTGACTATACTATACTATACCATCACATAGAGGAGAAGCTCATACACGAAAACATAGAGGAGAAGCTCATACACGAAAACTTTTAAAAAGCAACATATTCGATCAATTTGTATAAGAGAAGAAGGTGGATTTTCACAAACTCACATCGCAGAACTGCAAGAGGCCAAGATCGCCGATTGTCCATGATCAAGCTCTTCCGCGGATGCTGGTGTTGAAGGATTTGGATCCGGATTCACATTTCAATTTCGCGAATCTGACGTTTCCGCAACTGGAATAGGAGATGGTTATGGCGGTTGTGTGTGACGATGAGGAGGAGGGGATAATAGATCTGGTGGCGATGGTGGAGGATGAATATGAAATTGCAGAGGAGGTTAAGAGCGTAATCATGGCGAAAGACTCGCGGAGCGGGATCGTGGAGGATGGCGGTTATGGCGCAGGTCTCTGGGTGCGAGGAGAGCGGGGAAGGGAATGAGGAGAGTTTTATTTTTCTCCGATCGCGAGGAAGAGAAAAAGACGAGAAAGAAAATAGAAAAAAGAGATGAGGGTAGTTTCGACATTAATACATATTACACACAGGATATTTTAGGCAAATGTTTGTTATGATTACTTGTTTAATTCATTTTTCAGTTATTGAATGCAATTTCCCTATTTTTATTTTTTTGTTAAAGGGCCTTTGCCAATTATTTCGCAAATTTTCTTTTCTTTTAAACCAAAAAACAAAAAAACAAATATCAAAAGAATATTCAGTGTGATTAACGACTATATAAATCACTTTGAAAATTATCTAAGTTGTGACTATTTTTAATTCACCGGTTAATCAAAATAATCTACCCTCAAAGAAAAAATACTCATAGTTTTCGGTCTTTTTTTTGTTTCTTCACCTACGTAACCAACCAAAAAAAAAGACACAAAATTATAAGGTTTTTTTCATTTTTTGTTTACATGAATTCCTAAAGCCCGGCTTGAAGAACACCTATTATTAGAAAACCTTACCGGGGAATATTTGCTAATAATATAAAACCAATTAGTCTTCAACAGATCCATGCAACCTTTTGAAGTGCCTCTTTGATCATTCCTGGTGTCGCCATTTTTGAACCCTTGTGCTGAAACCAACATTTCACAATATGTCAATCCACTGTTAACCAAATCTCAGTTAAGCAAAAATTAGGTTAAAGGTTGTACCTTGCAATTGACGGTTAAGCAGAGTAAATCATCTCCTTTCGAGGATTGTACCGAATGGGAATCCAAGTTGAGATCACTAATCACATCCATTATCTCAAGCAATACTCCTTCTCTCCAAGCACATCTAAGCTCAATAACGACCTCATTACCAAACGAACCGATTCTTAAATTATCAGTTAAACCGGTATAACCGGTTTCTGCCGGCTCGGCTTCTCCAACCTGAACTCTCTTCCCGTTTCCGGTTTCATCGTTTGTGCAGTTAGCTGATGTTCTTTCCCCTGCGTCGTGCGGCTTCTTCCTCTTCATTGTCATTGTCCCACGGGTTTCTGTATCGGTTGATTCTCTGCAAGTTTCTAGTTCTTGAACCCGTCTTTCGAGTTCTTGAAGATACTCTATCGTATCGTCAAGAATTGATACTTTATCGTTCTATCGAAAATGTTAAACCTAAAATTTGTTAACCCTGGTTACATAATATGGATTGAAATTTTGAAGATTCGGTTATATATATACCTTATTGATTGATGGAATGAATGATCTCAAGATCATGAACCGTTCGTTCAATTTCTCACGCCGTTTCTTCTCTAAAACCGCGTGGTTCGCGGTTTCATCCCCGACCCCTGGTGAATCCAACAACAACTTCTCTTTCTGGTGCACTCGAGGAACCTCGAAAAGAATCTTCTTCAACATTCCTTGTGACGGTGGTACGACTGACGCGGTTCCAGATGATGATGATGACGATTTCTTCCACCTCGTGAAGCTCGACCGCTTATCACAATTTCGGAACTGCGGTCCGAGAATTAACTGATGATTGGTCTTAAAAATTGTGGAGATCACACTTTGGTAATGAACATCGTCCTCTCTTGGATCAAAAGACAACATCTTCACATTTCTCTGCTGCTCTTGTATATGCCCTAACCTTTGAACCCTACCCTTTCTTGCACTGCAAGAAACCCGTCCAGCCGCTGCTTCAGCAAACGTTTGAGAGACGCAATCACTGGAATTCAGCGATTGGTAAACGCAGTTACTAAGCTCTTCGTCCATGAGCTGCCAGCTTTGCACCTGAGAAGCTCCTCCATTGATTCCTTCGGCCATGAACGAGTCATGATCTTCTGCTAATTGCTCGTGTTCAGGATCGAACCCGTTGGTAGTTCTGCTTGGAGAAGTCGCCGGAAATGGCTCAGTACCAAACATAGGCGCGTAAATCTCGTCACCTAGAATCTGTTGCGGATCGAGAACGTTGTCGATGTGATAATCGGATCTTGTTGGTAATAGTGAAGCGTATGGATCAGGAGTTTCGAGGAATGATGTCTTCACGCACTGTATTACATTCATGTCCTCTGTAATCTACGGGATAAAACACACAAGAAGAAACTTATTGTATCCCATAAATTATTAACATTTAATTCGTCGGATTGACGGGTTAGTTCGTAATGTTATAAACTTTATGGTAGTTTTGTAATTATTCTCAAAACTGTGGCAGAAAATAAAAATTGTGGCTTACATGTTCTGTGGTACCGATCTCAACGACTCCTCCAAGAAACGGGAAGCAAATCACGGTCATAACCGAAGCACTCTAAACCAGCACACAACACACACAAAACGATCAATTTTAGCGTTTTCAGTCGTAAAAAAGAAAATTTATATAGCAAACTACAATACTATACAACTAACTTTTGCCAGAAGAGAGCGGCTAAAAACTTTACTATCGGCGGTATGAGCGTTGCATAGCCATATCGGTTCACCATCCGCAAATGTTCGTCCAGGCATTCTGTGAATGAAATAGATTAACGTGAAAAGACGAAAATATCATGCATAAAACCGAACTGAACTAAATCGAAATTTATTTTATTAAGCATTTACAAAATATTTAATATTGATTAAAGTTAATTATAATTTTTCATTTTAATTGATTAAATTTTTATTCAAAACCAAACCGAATCCAACTATCCAAAATCAAAATTATAATTTTTCACTTAACCAAACCGAAGTAGAACCCATTTCTCTTTCCGATCTCTTTCCCTCAAGACCAAAAAAATCTTAAAATCCAAAAAACCCTAAATTGAACCGAAAAACAAAATGGCAAACAAAATATCTAATGTCAGAAAAAAAAAGGCAAAGAAAATATCAAATGTAAAAAAAAGTAAACATAAAAGCCAAATGTCAAAAATTAATAATTGTTGGATCTAGGTAAAAACCTCTTTTAGTTTTTTCCCAAAAAATCTAATGTCCAGACCTACATGTAATAAAAGGGTATTTTGTCTTTCTATCTAACACTGACAAGATCAATCTGAACATGACACACGTAATAAATGTCAATGCCGAAAGATAAAAAGACGGAATTACCCTTCACCGATGTTGAAGACGAATGACATACAAACCAAGTAGTACCACTCTGTGTCGGCGAGATCTTCCGGCGAGAGTGCGGCGGCAGAAGCTCGTCTAGTGACCTGAGATCCGGCGGCGACGCCGGAGGAAGAAGATTCAGCGACGGAGAGAGACTCGTAAAGCTCTCTAAGTTGCTCGCTCCTCCGTAAACCAAGCTGATCAGCTTTGATCTCCGATGCTTGAATCGTCTTCCTCGTTTTGATATCTCCATTATAGTATCCATCTCCCCATTCTAATACTCTTGTGGTTCAAACAAAACAAAACAAAAATCTAATTGAATCAGTGAAAAACTTCAAGAACATTGTGTTGAGCTAATGAAGAACTTCAAGAAGAAGAAGAAATAAAATCGAACTTTAGAAAAACCCATAAAGTTGGTTTTGAGTTTTCGATTTGAACTAATAAGGTCTCATTGTTTTCACTTTTAGAATTTCTAAAAATCTCCAAGACAGTAACAAATTAAAAATAAATCGAGTTGATTAGAACTAGAGAACATCATCTTAGACTTGAAGAACTTCATTGATGGAACTTAGAAGAAGAAAAAAAATCTAATTTTGAAGTAAACCCATAAGCTTTTTTCAGATTTTCCGATTTAAATCAGTAATCTTTACACCAAATGTTTTTGGTAATCTTCAAGACAGAACATCATCTTAGAAGCTTCTAGCTTCAGACAAAAGCTTTAGAAATGAAGATTCATAATTACTCTTTATTTTTGTTTGTTTCTCTAACAGAGATTTGAAACTTAAAAGCTAACAAAATTGATCAGTTTCAAGGATTATATATGATTACGAAACTTACCCAGATTGAGAAGCAGAAACAGACCAGAAGATTGCATAACTCCATTGAATTCTTCGAACTGAAACTGCGAGCTGTTTTTTCAGATTCTCTGGAACAGATGTTCTGTTTTGTCCGGTAACCATTGTTTCTTCATCCCTAAACTTTCATGAAACCACACACAAAAGGGAAAATGAAAACAAAAAAAAAAGATCAGATTTTTTTTTGTTTTTTGTCCTGATTTAGAAAAAGTGAGATACTTTTGGAAATATATAGCCAAAAAAGAAAAAGAAAAAGAAAAACCTGTAACTCTTTACATTTTTTTTGTTTTTTGAAGTATCAGAGATGAAACAAATCGGATTTTAAAGTTTTTGAGTTTGTCATTACATCAAATGGTTTCGGTTTCCGCCGGCAAAAGACAAATAAACACAGAAGTGTCTGTGTTCTTTCTTTTTTTTTGGTCACTCCATTTTCTTTTAAAATTTTGTTTTGACTATTATTTTGTTGTTGTTGTTGTTTGAGCTTGAACTTGAGAGACTAGACTGTCTACGAATCTAATTTTGTTTTTTTTAATCAGTATGACGATATCATAGTTGTGTAGTACAGAACACTGAAATTTATGACAAATGAAAAGTAAAAGATTGTTTTCTTTTTTAAATGATAAGTATACGAGAATAATTAAAAAAGAAAAGAAACAAAGCTAGAGGAGAATAGGCAAAACGGTACGTAGAGTACCTTGATTTTGAATTATTGATTGATTGTTTCCTCTTTTTGGGAAGAAGAAAATATCGAGACGAAACCCTTTCTTAATCCAAAATATCATATATTTTGTCATAGAAATTAAATTAAAAATGTCGATATTTTGGATTAAGAAATCCTTTCTTGCACATATATGATGTTTGACTATTTTAATTCAAAATATATAAATGGTGTGGGACGAGACGAAACAAGACGGCAAGTGCGGAATGGAAGGAATAGTAAAATTTTATATACATGTGTTTTCCATTCCTCACCGTTTACAATCAAATTAAAGTATAAATTTTATTTACAACCATAGAAAAATTGAGGAGGGAAAAAAATATAAAATCAGTCTTTACTAAAATTGGGAAACACAAAGAAGGACACGAAATTAATGTTTGGCCTCGAGGAGTTCCCCCGATACAGACAGACAATCTTAATTTTTACAATCACATCTTCGAAATCTGCTAATTATCTAAGATATTTTTTTTAACATGGGTACCTTGATTTTCCCTTTCCTCTATATAATTTTTATGCAATTGTTTAAAACAAATAAGTTAATAAAACCCTGCAAAACGACCATTAATAATTGTTTTCTTTTCTGGCATCTAGAGAAGAGAGAGATGTTAACGTTAAAAGTTCAATAAGTTCAAAAGAGACGCGTTCGGTTCCCTACAAAAACGAAAGTCTGTACAAACATTTGTTGTTTGGTGTTGATCGAAGGTTAGGTAATTAATAGGGTGTTTAGATGTTTGAGGGAAAATTGTTAAAATATGTTAGACTGAAAGTGAAAATGCATCGAACATCGAATATAAATGATATAGATGTAAAAAACAGGTATGTATATATATATATCAGAATCTAATGAATTCAAATAAACAGCACTAATCCAAAAAAAAAAAAATTAATGTTTGAGATGAATGAGCCAAACACTCACAATTTCGAAGAAGTGTGTTATAATATTTTACATTAAAATTTAAAATAAATAGAATATAAAACATGAATAACATAATATAATAACTCTTTCGCTGCAATAATTTTTGATTAAATTTAATAAATTAATTAAGTTTGCAAATGGTTGTATTTGGCTAATTAATCGGAGGTAGATTAGATGGTGGGTTAATATAATGAGTAGAGATATTAATATATTAATTACATATTTAGGACCAAAAGCTTTCTGTCCAGTGCATGGGTTCTACTTCTTTAAAGATAAGGCGAGCTTCACATGTTGGGTTCCAATTTCATTGTAAGGGTATTAATTTACGTGTTATAGTAGTCTGATCCACTGAGATGCACGGGTTAAAGGCTCCAAAATTCACAGATACTAAAAAAACTTATAGTACATGTTTAACAATAGAAAATTTAATGATTAGTTTTACGTCAATATACACTTTCTAGAAAGAAACTCTCGCTTACACGAGGAAATTGCCCTCACGCACCAAGGCATCTTTAAGCAGATTGATCGGTGTATTAGGGACATCATCCTCGGACGCATCCACCGGAGGAGCTTCACCACTCTCGTTTCTTTATGGTTCTCTCATGAGTAATTGTAAAAATTGATTAATTCAATATCCTTCACCCTGTTTCGATTAGGCTTTTTTATTTCTTTTTTGCCCTCTTGAAACGTTGTAGTTTCGCCAAGCTTTTGTAACTGAAACTGTTCCATGGTATATAAATTAACAATTTTTCAAAAAAAAAAAAAATATACACTTTCTAAACATCCTAAATATCGTCGTAGTTTCTAGCAAATTTGTTTTGTTAAAGAACTACTAACAATTTTCAGATCAGTGGTTTAGTACATTATGCATATAATAGAAATATAGTTTTACCACTATTTATGCAATAATAGAAATATGTTCTGATCCAAATTTATTTGCTACTATTAACTAGAGGAAGTAAAAAGAATACTTATATTTACTTTCGTTGACAAGAAAAAAGAGAGATACCTAGAAGATGAGATTGGGCATTTACATCTATTTCCATTTACATCTATTTACATCTATTTGTTTTGACATAGACGGCATGATGAAATTAATGTTATATATGAACAAGGACATTTAAATCATAATTTTGGGCATGTACGAGAAGATGAGATTCAATGCTATGCATCTGACACTTTGACAGTGGAAACATAACTGTAATTTGCTGTCTCCTTTTGTTGGTATTCAATACTGTTCTAATTTTTTTTCCGTCTAGATGCTTAGCCAAAACTATTTGAGCATTTCAAATTTATGATCAAATCGGTCAACTAAATGTCAACGGTTTTTTCTTTTATTTTACTTGGGATGTCTGATTAATGATTTTAAATGCAAGTTTTAATTATGTTTTATATATGTTTTTCCTTTTTAATGAAAAATTCCTACAAAGGAAAAATGTACTAAAAATAATCTATACTCCTACTAATTATAAAACCAAATCAAATCGATTCAAACTAAGGCATAATGAATATGATATTTTCTAACATCCAACAATCAAAAGTAATTTATAACTGAAACCATACAATAACTCATATGCCTCTCAAAGTTTTTTTGTTGACAAACAAATGCCTCTCAGAGTTCAGAAAATGCTAGATGTTTTAGTGCTTTGGTAATCTAATAAACGAAAAGCAGCCATAGTTTATTTGAGTCATCATCAATGGAAGTTTTTAGAGTCGAAATCTCAAATGCCACTTTGGCTGAAAAAATGATCTCCTCTGCCACTGAATAATCTAATGCCACTCATAAATGTGAAATTCCGAATAGACCCTTAATGAATTGTTTGTAGATTCAGTAAATTAAAAAAAAAAAAAAAAAAAAACCAATTCCCCCTAATTGAACCGTAACCCATCCCGTAACCGTTTCCCGTCGACATCCCATCGCGACTGAACTCCTCGGCGGTTTCCGTCGCTCTTCCCTCGCTCTTTTTCTAGCAGAAGCGGGCTCGTCGCCGGCGTAGATCATCACGATCAGTTTTACCAGCTCCTCTCTCCCCTGACATTGTTATAGCTTCAAGAAGTGAGTTCGTATCCCCGTTTTTCTTCATTGGTTTTTATTTGGGGATTTGAAATTTAGGGATTTAAATTTGAAATACGGTATCTACATTGGGTTATTAAGGATTGATTAGGCCTTAGGATGGATAGTTTGACGATTTTAGGTGGTGAATCGTAGTTAGTTAGATAGATTAGAATCGAATTTAGAAACCGAGTTCGCCCCCAAATCTGCAGATAGAGGACAACTGATAGAAAAGGTTCAACTGAGATATAGAGGACAATTGGTACAAAAGGTTCAACTGAGAGATATAGGAAATCTGGTACAAATGGTACAACTGAGAGATAGAGGACAACTAGTACAAATGGTACAACTAAGAGATATAAATCAACTACAAATGGTACAACTGAGAGATAGAGGATAAATGGTACAAAAGGTTCAACTGAGAGATAGAGGACAAATGGTACAAAAGGTTCAACTGAGAGATATAGGAAAACTGGTACAAATGGTACAACTAAGGGATAGCGGCCAACTAGTACAACTAGTACAACTTATGTATCTGAGATATTCAGGTCAACCGGTACAAATGGTACAACTGTGATACCTTTTGTTGTGTAATTGCGCTAACTGAGTATTTTTAATCCATTTTCAGGAGACAATGAGCATGAAACACACAAACATACATTTTGATTATGGAGGCTACTATTCACCGAAAGGAGAGAAGCTAAAATGGTTTACAAGAAATTACACCTACGCTATACCGTTTAAGACCTCATCTTTGGAGGAGATAACTTACTCGGCGTTAGTTGATAAGATTTGCAGGAAGATTGTGATAGATAGAGCTAGCTCGCATATGGTATTGAGTTACATTCCGTTGGTAAATAATCCTGCTAAAGAGTGGGTTATTTGTGATGATGATGACGTATATGTTTATTTAACCACTGTGGATGAAGAGGGACTAAGGTCTGTTTTGCATGTGGAGGTAATCAATAATTTGGGAATACATCAGAGGAGCGACCAATTTTCAAAAGTGCCGCTAGAGAGTTCAGTTGGTGTGAATTATGAAGAGGGAGTTTCAAATGGCAGAGCTGCTGATGATGATGTAGTTAATCATGGTATTCTTACTATTTACAGAGCGGACACCGCACATAGGGAACCGATTATTGAAGAGGTGATGGAGACTGATGGTGAGAATGGAGCCGAATTTGTGGATAACCATATGGATAATGGTATGCATGAATTTGTTGAGCTTCCACGACCTGATCAAGAAAGTCAGTATGCTGAAGAATGGGAAGATGGTACGGGTATTGAAATAGGTCAAGAATTTTGTTCAAAAGAGGGATTGCAAGACTTGGTTGATAGAGCTTCGCATAAAAACTGTTATGGGGTTCATACTTATAAGTCTGATAGAGGACGACTTATTCTGAAATGCCTTCAAGCGAATCAAGGCTGTCAATGGTATTTACGAGCTGCAAAGATTAATAAATCAGATTATTTCAGTGTTACAGTACACAAAAAGATGCATACATGTTCTAGGGCTGTTGCGAGTACAAGCACTAGTAGAAGGAGAGGCACTCCACGATTAGTAGCATCTGTGCTGCAAGAAGACTATCCAGGTCAATTCGACACCCCACCTCCTAAAAATATTGTCAATCTTGTTCAAGGTAGAGTTGGTGTGAATTTGTCCTACTCTACAGCCTTGAGAGGGAAAAAACTAGCTGTTAGTGATGTGCGGGGCAGTCCTGAAAAAGGCTATAAGATGTTGCATTCTTATCTGTATATGTTGGAGAAGGTGAATCCTGGAACAGTAACAAGTGTGAAATTGGATGCAGAGAAAAAGTTTCAGTACCTATTCATTGCTTTAGGCGCTAGTATTGAAGGGTTTGCAGCAATGAGAAAAGTGATAGTCGTGGATGCAACATTTCTCAAGACTATATATGGTGGACAGCTTGTTTTTGCCACCGCTCAGGATCCTAATCATCACCATTACCCCATTGCGTTTGGTGTGATTGATAGTGAGAAACATGATAGTTGGAAGTGGTTTTTCAAAATGCTGAAAACCGTTATACCGGATGATCCTGAGTTGGTTTTTATGAGTGACAGACATAAGAGCATAATACATGCAGTGCGTACGGTCTATCCCCTCTCTCAGCATGGATACTGTATTTGGCATTTGTCTCAAAACGTGAGAGGTAAAGTTCAGCATAAGGTCAACAAAGATCTAGTTGCGGCAAAATTCATCCAATGCGCTCATATATATACTGTGAGTGAGTTCGAGAGGGAGTATGCTGATTTTAGGAAGAGGTTTCCTACAGTCGCTGTGTATTTGGATGAGACTGTAGAAGTTGATAAGTGGGCAAGGTGCTACTTTAAAGGAGAAAAGTACAACTTAGATACCAGCAATTCTTGTGAATCTCTTAACAGTGTGTTTAAGAAAGTAAGGAGCTATTCTCTCTTACCAATGATTGATGCGATTGTTGAGAAATTTGCTTATTGGTTTAACAAGCATAGGAAGCTATCTGCTAGTATGCCGATCACAAAGTATGTGGTGCCTTTTGTGGACAACATACTGCACAAACGATGTCCAATTGCCGCTTGTTTAATTGTGACTGAGCTAAACAGCTTCCAACTTGAATACAGCGTTATTGGACTGGATGGGAAGGCATACTTGGTGGATTTGTTGAGCAAAACTTGCTCTTGCAGAGAGTTGGATATAGACAAGTATCCTTGTGTTCATGCAATAGCTGCAGCCACAACACAGATGAAGAATGTAGGGAGAACAACTAATATTAGTGTATATGACTTGTGCTCTAGATATTACTTGACTGTGACGTGGGTATGCGCATATTATAAGACAATTTATCCAGTGCCGAATGAGTCTAGCTGGAGTATTCCTGAGGATATACTAAATATGTTTGCCTTGCCGCCCGAGTACACCAAAACGCCAGGACGAAATCAAGAAAACCGCTTTCCATCCACTGGAGAACGTCGTCGAAAGACGAGTAACAGATATGTGCGTGGCACAAGGCCAAGCCTCGCTGACTATTTCCAGAGCAGTCAAAGTGGCAGCGCAATTTGATTTGTGTGTGTGTTTTGTATTTCTCAGTTTTGTACAACCATGTTAGACAATGTACGACTATGAACCTTTCTGTGTTTTAGTTTGGCGTGTTTGTATTACCAGGTTAGACAATGTACGACAATGAACCTTTCTGTGTTTTAGTTTGGCGTGTTTGTATTACCAGGTTAGACAATGTACGACTATGAACATTTATGGTTTCTCGAATTCGCATTACCATGTGCAACTAGGTACAAGTATGACAATTTCTGTTTTACTTTGTCGAAAATGTAAATCGTATCAATTTCGTACGTATATGTAAATCGTATCAATTTCGTACGTGTACGTATATGTAAATCGTATCAAATTCGTACGTGTGCGTATATGTAAATCGTATCAAATTCGTACAACTGTGTTCCCGTGTTCAACTATGGTTCAACATGATAAAAAAAAAAATTTAAAGAATATTCAAAAAAAAAATTTAATACCAAATCAACCATTTAAAAACTCTAAACACACATATTCAACTCCAAAAAAATAATAAACATAATGGATAACAAAGATTTATCAGTTTCATAAATAAAATAATTAATATCATGTTTTCATATCAAGCACCCCTTACATTATATGGAAGACTTATGGAATGTTACCCTTCTATGATGCAAAGTAAACAAAATATTAGATCTTTCACAAGTTGTACTACGAAACCGTTGTAAATGATAATTAAACGTCCATGATACTTTGTTCAACTACACCACAACAAATTTTGGGAAGGTTCAACTACAAATACCCTAAAATTGCAAATGTACAACTATTAGGACTTTTGTCCAACTCTCTGCTTGGGGACAACTAAGTTCATTTTTTCAGGAAACTTTGAAAAAATTTCATTTTTATACCGGCGGGAAGATGAGTAAACAATTTTTATTTTATTTTTTAATAATTTATATAATATCACGGTCGTCACTTTCCCAATTATAAGAAACCCTAATTTTTAATTTTCCCCATTTCTACTATTTGATTTCGCGACCGAGAGAGAGAGGGCGACGGCGAGGGCGAACGAGAGGGCGACGGCGAACGAGAGAGAGAGTTTTTTCCGATTTCCTTTGGATCCGTCATACCAGTTCGAGGTAAATCTTCGATTCCTCTGATTTCCAACACTACTGTCCTGTTTTCCGTTTGACGGACCGTTTTCTGATTTCCAACGGTCTCGAATTCGAGTCTTACTTTGACGGACCGTTTTCCATTTTCATGGCACACAGATATGGGAAGGTTCAGCCAATGTGAAAGTGATTCCTCCTCCGAAGCAAGTATTGATCCATGTCTCATAGCAGATGGTGAATATGGTATGCCTAAGAAGTGTTACTGCGGTGGAGAGGTGTTTATGCAAACGTCATACACAAAAAATGATCCTGGGAGGAGATACTTCTCCTGCCGCCGAAGTGAGGTAAATATCAAGTTTGTGATTCCGATTTGCGTTTTTAGATTTTTGGTTGCAATATGTTGAGAATTTGTGTGTAGAACGAGGGCTATCATATTCGGAAATGGTGGGATCACGTGGTAGAGGACGAACTTGAAATCCTGCACTGTGACATTGAACGTCTGCGAGAGAAAGTCCAGAAATGTGGTTCAACTGGACATCTCAATTACTTAACCACCGACTTTCGTAAGGCGGAAGAAACAATTGCGGAGCTGAAGGAGGGGCAAGTTCAGAATGAGGACGACTTTCGTAAGGCGGAAGAAGCAATTGAGAAGCTGAAGGAGGGTCAAGTTCAGAATGTCGAGCAGATTGCAAAGCTGGATAAGTTAGTTGGTGAAGTGAACAAACAGAAAATCTGTGCGGAGATGATGTTTCTGGTTGCTGCACTTGTTCTTCTACTTGGTTTGATTTTAATATGGTTTAAGTAAGTGTAATTGTTCTTGTTTTAAGACTTTCGGATGAAGATCCTCTATTTTTCATTCTCTGAAGAGGTCTTCTAGTTATGTGATATTGTAACGGATTTCATGTTCTCTTTAATTTATGTCATTTGGTGTGGATTTGTGTTTGACGAATGTGTTATTTGTATTTAATTTTGTCGACTACCACGTGCAACTAGATACATCTATTAACATTTTCGTGCTTTAGTTTGGCGAATTTGTATTACCAGGTTAAACTAGGTACAACTATGAACTTGTATTTGTTTGTCGAATTTGCACTACCACGTGCAACTACGTAGAAGTATGACTACGTGGTACAAGATGCATTTGGGTACAACTATGAACTATTTTAATTTCACTTATCAGTAGTACGTAATAAAAACCCAGTTGTACCATTAATTTTATCACATAAAAAACTAGTGTTTAGAACCAAGCAAGCCGGACCTAATCAACACAACACCGAAACAAGTTCATAAACATGAAAACAACACCGACACAAAAAGAAATCATCAACACAAAAGCAAGTTCTTCAATCTTTGCTTTTCCTTTTGCCTTTGCCTTTGCCTCTGCCTTTTCCTTTGGTTTTACCTTTACCTTTTTTCTGTCCAGCGTCAACTGGAGTGTAACAAACAGGTGGCTTTGTTGTCCTTCGACTCCTCTCTTTCTTCTCTACGAGACTTTTTCTTCGTTTCTTTTTTGGAGGCTCCACACGGGTCTCCTTCTCTGCGTCACTGCCCGTCTCCTCCTCCTCACGGGTCTCCTTCTCCTTCTCTTTATTCGCATCAGATTCATTCCCATCTGACTCACTCTTCTCCTTGTCCTCCTCCTCCTCCTCCTCCTCCTCCTCTTCACTCTCTACGGGAATTTTTCTTCCTCTCTTTTTTGGAGGCTCCTCACGGGTCTCCTTCTCCTTCTCTTTATTCGCATCAGATTCATTCCCATCAGACTCACTCTTCTCCTTGTCCTCCTCCTCCTCCTCCTCCTCTTCCTCTTCACTCTCTACGGGAATTTTTCTTCCTCTCTTTTTTGGAGGCTCCTCACGGGTCTCCTTCTCCTTCTCTTTATTCGCATCAGATTCATTCCCATCAGACTCACTCTTCTCCTTGTCCTCCTCCTCCTCCTCCTCCTCTATATTTTCATGCCCTTTGCCTCGTTGCTCCTTCACAAAACTTTCAACCACTTTCAGTCTCCCATCAAAACCTTCAACCACATCTACCAATTCCTTCACCACTTTCTCTATTCTCTCCATCGCTTCCTTCATCCCCAACAATGATGCTGCAGTCTCAGGTTCCTGTTCAGGGACTCTATACACATTCTCAGTTACATCTCGAGCAGCCAAGTCCATATCATACAAATCCTTCCACCATATCTTCTGCCCTTTTACGATTAGATGGTTTCTCCACCCCTCAACGATTGGATCAATATATCCTATCCCATCATCACAATCATCAGCTATGATGCGCTCCATAAGAGCTTCCTCGTCGGAGTCAGGTTCCAAGATACTAATGATATCCTGCAAATATTAACACAAAAATAACTTAAAAATTCAAACTCATACCAAAAATAACCATCTACGAGGACTAATTCTCACCTTAGTTGTTCCAATCGCCTCGTTTATGTCTTCCAATGGATAACCTTTCATGGAAGTCTCGGCGAACTTGTGCTTGCACAACCTAGGACAGTCCTTCTCTGCATCTACTTCAACTCGAAATCTCCGTCCAAGCGCAGGAATACACTCAAATGCAAATGCCTACATATTGACTTACAATATCAGGACCTTTAAATCTAAAAACTATTACTTAATATCACAAATAAAAGTTACCTCAAGAGGAAGAATGAAACCAGAAAAGGTCCATGAATCTTTGTCTCTCACGATGCCCTTCTTGAACTTCTTCATTTTGCCCTTCACCTCATTAATACAATCATCAAATGTGTATCGCCCCCATGGAAACGTTTTACACAACCCCAAATCATCAACTACTTTAAGCAAGAAGGCCTCTATGTTTCCTTTATTCCTAGACTTCGCTTTCAAAACGTTGCTTAAGAAATACAAGACAGCCATCTTCTTCTTGTCTACACTGCTCCGCAACGACTGCAGTTTCTCTTCCACATCTTCGATTTTTATGTTCTCTTTCCTTCCAAACATTTTTTCCACAAACCTAAAATCCCCTTTTTTCTTATCCCTCATTTCATTATAGTTGCTCGGGTAGTCATGACAGTCTAACCCACTCAACAACGCATGCTCCCTAATGGAATATCTGATAGGGACTCCATTCACCACAAACCATAACTCCTTTGTCGAATCCGTACAAGCTTGATGAAGTAGCAGCATCCATAGCCCCATAGGCTTCCGGTTTGGCTCCTCTGCCATGTGAAAAATATGCCTAAACTGAGGATGATTTGTGAACCATTTCAATTCAGATGAATGCTTCTTTATCTCGTTCACAGTATCCTTAACCAAACACCTCGACCCAATCTTGCAAACCTTGGTATATTGCTCTGGACCGAAGTAAAACTTCTCTGGTTGCAGTGGTGTAGCATCATCCTCGTTATCCTGCAAAATCAAATAAAGTTTTAATAAACGGTTAAACAAATTAATACTTAATTGAACATACTATTACGTAGTTGAACATAGCAAAAATCGTAGTTGAACATAGTAATATCAGTTGAACAAAACAATTCGATATGTGCAAATACTATTGCATTTCGGAGTGTACTATTACCTAGTTGAACCTAGTTATAAATTCTTATCCAAAAACTACTTAGTTGTACCAGTTGTCCAATGTTGTACACACAATACAAATTCATCCTAACCTTTTCCTCTTCCTCTTCGTCGTGACCAGAATTATCCTCCTCTATCTCTTCATCTGCGTTATCCTGCAAAATCAAATACAATTTTAATAAACAAAAGCAACAAAATTTAATATTAAGTTGAACCTACTATTACGCTGTTGAACACAACAAGATGAGTTCAACATAGCAAGACGTAGTTCAACCTAGTTGAACCTAGTAATACATTCTTAGCCAAAATAATACCTCTTCCTCTTCCTCTTCATCACCCGATTTATCCTTCTCCATCTCTTCATTTGAGTTACCCTGCAAATTCAATTTCAGTTTTAATAAACGGTTGAACATACCAATTCGTAGTTTAACCTACTTGAACCTAGTAATACATTCTTAGCCAAAATAATACCTCTTCCTCTTCCTCACCCGATTTATCCTCCTCCATCTCTTCATTTGAGTTACCCTGCAAATTCAATTTCAGTTTTAATAAACGGTTGAACATACCAATTCGTAGTTTAACCTACTTGAACCTAGTAATACATTCTTAGCCAAAATAATACCTCTTCCTCTTCCTCACCCGATTTATCCTCCTCCATCTCTTCATTTGAGTTACCCTGCAAATTCAATTTCAGTTTTAATAAACGGTTGAACATACCAATTCGTAGTTTAACCTACTTGAACCTAGTTATACATTCTTAGCCAAAATAATACCTCTTCCTCTTCCTCACCCGATTTATCCTCCTCCATCTCTTCATTTGAGTTACCCTGCAAATTCAATTTCAGTTTTAATAAACGGTTGAACATACCAATTCGTAGTTTAACCTACTTGAACCTAGTTTTACATTCTTAACCAAACAGCTACTTAGTCGTACCAGTTGTCCGATGTTGTACACAATACACAAATTCTTTCTAACCTCTAGCATTCGGAATTCTCAATCTCAAGGTAACCAAATTGCCAAGTATATGTAAACAATACCTTTTCAATCTCTTCATCTGAGTTCTTCTCTTCTGGAGTTTGGGTTTTTTCGGCTTCTGGACTTAAGGGGTTTTCTGGACTTATTTCAGAACGAGTTTCTGCTTCTGTTGTTATTACTTCTGTGGTTGCTGCTGTAGTTGTTTTTGGTCCCTCGGTTGCTACTTCTGTGATTGCTGTTGTGGTTGCTGTTGTTTCTCCTTCGGTTTCTCTTTCTCTTGGTGGTTCTGTGATTATTGATGTTGCTCCTTCGCTTTCTACTTCTGTTGGTGCTTGTGTTCTTGCTGATGATGCTCCTACTGTTTCGTCTCCAACTCTTAGACCTTCTGTTGATTCATATTCTCCGTTTGCGTCTTTCACCTTAGCCATCTCTGAAAACATAAATTCCAACCTCGACTTCATTAGCAATCCCAATAACTTATTTATGTATTTAACAAGTCACAGTTGAACGAGGAACGGCCCAGTTGAACAAGAAGATATTATGAATTCCGATTCGCGCTTTTTACCTGCCTTTTAGAAGAAATCGAGCGAGGATGAGGAAAGGACGGAACGACGGAAGAGGAAAGAACGGAGGAGCAATTCGAGATTAACGGAGGAAAGAACGGAGTTCCTCGGGCTGCCGGCGATGAGATTTTGGTGTGTCGGGATTTCAACTTCGTCCGTTTAACTTCACGTCGCAGTCGGCCGATCCGATTAAACTTGGTCTTACTTTTTTTTTTCCGAGAGTAAATGTGGAGTCCGTAAATATTAGGGTTCGGTTTACTGGGTACACGGTTAGGAGGAGTTATGATCGGTTAAAACAATGGTTGGTTTGTAAATACACTGATTTTTTAAGGATACTCTTGTATTTGCCTTTGTTTTATATTTAAAATAAATGGTTCAGAAATTAATTTATTAGACGGTGGCATATGAGATCCCTTCTTTAGCCAAGTTTTTATCCAATTTGTAGAACAGATGTTTTTCGAACGTTGATATATACATAATACATCGATATATCCATGCATGATGCATGTATATCAGTGTACGTTTAAGTAAAAACAATGTGAATCAAAATTACATTGTGTATGATTTGATCCAAGGATCATGTTGAAGATTAAAAGGTAGATCATCGAATCACATGAATTTTGGATGTGAATCCAAAAAATTAGACTTGGCTTGATGAGATATAATTAATAAAGAAGAAACCAGGAGTCATTAATGACACTGGCTACATATGTTAATTAAGCTTTCAATTATATAAAACAACTTGTCATTCCCCAAAATTGTCATTAATACTTGTTTTGTTTCCATGACAATCATATTAGACCGTGTTTATTTAATTGCATTACATTAAGCCCGTATCCTCTTTTGTTTTATCCGGCCTGCTTCTTATAATAGCATTATTTTAATTACTCTATTCATTTAAAATGGAAATACATATAATATAATTTGCACCTACAGTATATAAATTTTATACAATCTTTGTATACAGAAAGTAATTTTAACTGCGAGCGAAATAATTCATTGTATATTGGGTGCAGAAAGACCATAAATTAAACAGTTTGGCATTTTGATTAACCTTTCTTTTTAAAAAATCATATATATGTATATATAATATAATATATATTTTAAAGATATCTTTCAATTTAATTTGTACAATATTTAGGTAAATGAAGATAATACTAGTAGTTTACATAGTAGTTAATTCAATTTCAAGTGGACCATGGCATCGAAAGTTAGTTCACAAAATAGACATTAAATTATACTTATTCCGTTTACAGTTTTTTATTATATTTCATAAAGATGAATCTTTTTAGGTTTTATACATTTTTATTAATTAATGATAAGGAATTGTAACTTTCAAAACGTATTACCTGAAAATAGTTAAATTTATCAAATCACTATTGGTTTACAGTTATAGAAAATTGTTTAGTAAAATTAATGATGTATTTATAAGCAAGCATCAACTTTTTACTAAATGTGAAAATTATCAATTAGAAATAGAAAGAGTATATTTTATTAATTAATGATAATGAATTGTAAACTTCAAAACATATAATTATTATAATTGAATGTACTAACTTTATGTAATGGAAAAATGTTTAGTAACAAAAGGGTATTTATAATTAATTAATTTTTTAAAAAATATTTGTGAAAACTCTAAAATATTTATCAGTTAAAAGCAGTGAGAGTATAACACTTTCAATGTAGAAAAAAATACAACTGTTGTATATGAATATAATGTCCTACAACTACAAGATTAGGATACTTGTTTTTTGTTTTAAATAAATATTTGTGTGGGTAAAGTGATTATGTTAGTCGTTCGTATAACTTATTACAGTGCCACAACAACTCCTGCATAAACACAAAAGCATTCTCAACGACATGCATTTGTCTAAATTTCATGTCTTCTATTGTTATCAATCCAATTAACCCAAATAATGATGATAGAGAGTATATACTGAAAGCAAAACATATAGAAATAATTAAACTCACGCTCATAGAGATTCGCCTACTAATAAATTCGATGGAACAGTCCACTATTTTCATGGTCCACTATAATTAGCATTAACTACATTGTCAGCTCGAGCCAATCTCAATTATTTTGTTCATAAAGTACACACACTAATTATAACACTTTCGATGTAAAAGTGAGACTATAAAACTGTTGCATAAACTGATACTTCCTCACCCGTTTCACAAATAGTGTCGTTTTAAGATTTTATTTTTGTTTCACAAAAAGTGTCGTTTTATGTTTTCAATGCAGAAATTTGAATAAAAATTCAATTTTAACCCTATTCATTTATTGTATTAACAAAAGAAATAAATTTATTTAGAGTATTAATAAAGGGTAA
Organism: Alliaria petiolata; assembly: GCA_020283515.1. Classification (NCBI taxonomy): domain Eukaryota; kingdom Viridiplantae; phylum Streptophyta; class Magnoliopsida; order Brassicales; family Brassicaceae; genus Alliaria; species Alliaria petiolata. The sequence continues at coordinate 35,046,955 of JAHZTW010000004.1, read as the reverse complement.
AATAGAACTTTTTATGGTTTTCTTAATATGTGTGAAAACCTTCAAAGTGACACTCTTTGTAAAACAGAGGGAGTAAACATGTAAAAAACTAATTTAATTTAGTATTTTTTTTCAAAACTAAATTAATTATCTTCTGATGGAAAAAATAGTTCTCTGGGAAGTGGAAACCAAGGTAACCTTTTGCATTATACATAATTTAATACATATATACATAATTTAATACGTATTTCTTACGTGTATTTATGCATGAAGCTAGTGTCATAAATTGGTAATGCATGTCATTGTCTCATTCATTCAACTTTCTCCCTTACGTATCCAACTATCCATAGCCCTCAAAATTTCGGGAATCGGAATGAAAATTTACAGGTAGATGACGGAAACAAAAAATTTAAGAATTGAAAAACAATTTTCAAAAAAGAATTCATAAAAACGGGACGGGTTTGGAAAATTCTCTTACCTAAAATATTTTTCTAAACGGGTAATTATTCGAGAAAATTCGAGAAAATTAGAGAAATTTCGGAAAAAATTGGGAAAATTCAAAATTTTTTGGAAAATTCGGGTATATGATCTCATTCCCGTTCTCTTTCCATACCCATTTGAAAAAAAAAAAGTTTCGAACGGAATTTTTTTTAAAATAAAAACGAAAATAAAACCGAAAATTTAAAACGGATATGGATGGAAACCGGAAACCCATCCCAAAATTTGCAAGGCTACGTATCCATATTCAACCACGCACGCGTTAATCATATAACATGTATATATACACAAAACATGGTTGTAAGTCTGAACTATTCTCTCTTTACATAATTTCACCTTTTAAGAATCAATGTACATCGTGTTTTGTTTTTTTCGCAATGTATTGCTTTAAGTTGTAATTATCAGTGATTATATGTAATTGTGTACTTCTTTAAGCGAAGGGATTGATTATCTTCCACATAATTACCATCAATTTAGATGAAAATATAGACGGCATTATTTTTTGTTCTTTTGACAAATTGATTTGCGTTACAGTATACGCCACGTGCTTGGTAATCAAAGAATTCTGAGTTGTGTTTTCTTATTTATTTCAAGACTATTATTATATGGCGTAGTTAATGCGAAAGCACATTCTCTTACTTTTCAAACATTTAATAATTAATATTAATCATATTTATAGCACTATTTTACTCCACCACTCTTTTCCACGATCTATGGATGAACAGCGTGGCGCCACGCATGAACAAACAAAAACATATTAAAACAAAATTTTAAAATAATCTTAAGAATTCGTAAATACTAAAACTGACGGATTCACTGAAAAACAACTACTCCAACATATTTCTGATTTTTTCGACCAAGTGGTGAATGAAAGCAATTACTAACAATTTCTGAGCTAAAAATGTAAATACTCTCTCTATTTTCTAAAGAAGGATGTTTTGAGTTTTTCATAAATATTAAAAAAATAAAAAAAAGATTTTGAACTTTTTTTATTAGTTATTACTTTAGTTTTCTTTAAAATAATAAATATTATAAGAGTAAATTATGTAAAAATGAACAATAGGTACACCTAAAAAATTGAAAATATTATTATTTTTAAACAAATTTTTTTTCCAAAACAGTTTTATTTAAAGAACAGTGGGAGTAACTATTTTTTTCTTTTCTTACTATCTTAATTACCATATACAATGTAGTATTTTTATAGTACTCTCTCTGTTTCTAAATAATATATATTTAATTTTTTTCACAAATATTAAAAAAATTTAAAAGTAGCTCTTCTAACCTTGTTTTTATTAATTATTATTTAATATTTTTTTATTAAATAATAATATTGTAAAGGTAAACTAATTACAAATAAGCAATAACTACACTTTAAAAATTGAAAACATCTAAATTTTTGAGATAAACTTTATTCTAAAACATATATCATTAAAAAACTGAAGGAGTAGTACTTTGTAGTTAACATAATCACAACATTATATTTATGAGTCAACAAATTAGATTTTGTCATGTGTTAAACGAATTGATTTTATCTAGTTAAAAAAAAGAAAAAAGAAAAATCAAATATAATAAAAAATAATAAAATATAATTGAACATGAATAAAACAATTAATTTTTCAAAGTTTTGAAAAACTAAATATATAAATAGCTAATAATAAAAAGTAAACTAAATTCAAATAAAGTTTTTTAAAAACTCTCAAAATTTTGAAACATCTGATACTTTTTTTTTATATTAGAAACCAAATAATAATAAATTAGGAGAATCAAAATAACTAAATAATTATATTTTCTTTTTGATGGTTCATGCCAGCATTTTTTATTTAATTTAGTTCTTACACATGTTCTAATTGTTTTTAGTTGTCGAAAATTATAAAAAGCTTATACATGTCAGATGCGTTAACGTTTTTCTTTTTTTTGGAACAAAATTTTCAATTAAATGGTTAACGTTGTGGTCAAGTAGCGATTGACTTCGAAAAATAGTATGGATTCTTCTACTTTGGGTTTGATTTCCGTTTGGAACAAAGTCGTTAACCGGAATTGATGACATATCTAGTCTTGCGATAGTCGAATGGTTTAAATCGTTTGAGATTGGACCATAAATAATATAGTTACAGATTTTCCGTCTGACGCTGTTCAAGTTCACCTAAATTATATATTATTTTGGTCTTATTATAAATATTTAATGTTGTTTACATATATTTTAAAAAGAATTAAATTTCTGTTTTATCTTTATTAAATTATCAGTACACTATACAATATGATTAACTAATTAATAAATTAAAGTAGAAGGAATAAAACTGAATTGTTTTTTAATCAAAAATCCGCATTTAAAAACGGAATTTATAGTGAAACAAAATTTAAGTCGTAAAAAATACTTAATATGAAATAGGAGGAGTATATATATTAAAAAAACTACTAGATGTTGTTATTATTATGTATATAAATTGCCAATAATTCATTTGGTTGATTAAATAACTATTGAAATGTCGATGGGCCTTTAGCCCATAAACGTATATTTTCCTAATCTACTCTCTTGTTCTTTTTTACTCTCTCTCTATGATAATTTTTTTTCTTTTTCTTTAATTAATGTACAATTTCGCCTTTCACTCTTTCAGTTATTTTGATTAAAAAAATGGCAAAATCGAAAGCAATGATAGAACATGAGATACAAGGCGGGAATGTCTTTGTAGAGTTACTATTGGGCCCGCATATTTGCGTAAAGCAAACTCAAACGTAATTTTCATTTATTCTTTTAAGTTTCCCGTAATTTTTTTGTTTCTAAATATAAACTATAATAAAATAATGGGAAATCAGGAACCAATTTTGTTCAAAAAAAAAAAAAAAAATCAGGAACCAATAATAGTCTTGAAAATCTTTACCCCGTAATTAGCCTTTTCCCTTTTTTTTTTAAAAGCTGAAAGAGAGAAAAAAACTGGAAATTTTGAATTTTTTCTGGCAAAGGATCCAGCTCCTCTTATTGAGTTTTGAATTTTCTTCGAGACCATTCCTGGGGCTTGGATGTTTTCTTAGAGTTTTCTTATGTCTGCGAAATCTTTGGTACCGCATTTCAGAATTTTAGCTAATTCTATATAATCTCAGTTGATTTGTTCAGCTTTATAGTATTGTTTAATATAAATGATGTTTTCTTTCGGAATATTATTTCTTTTCTTTTTTTTTTGCGAAAGGGTTTCGGAATATTATTTCTTTTGTTTCACAAAATTGATGTTTTAATTAGGCTTTTTTGTGTGTTTCGTTTCATATAGATGTTTTGTAAATTTCCTTGCAGGTTTACACGATATAATTCTCAAATGTATATATAATAGATATTGTTTAGTTAATACTAATATTGTGTAATGTTCAAGACTAATAAACGAATTAAAATGGTATGTTAGGTCATTCAAATGTTTTCAATATGTGTGAAGATCGTTTACAATATCATTAAAAAAAAAAAAATTCTGGAATCAAAATAGTTTGCTTATTAAAAGTCAATTTGGTATAAATTTTGAAAGTTTATTGTGGTAAAGTCATGCTCATGAAATGATGTATTTGATTTATAGGTCTTGAAATGAACAACCGAATCAAAGAAGGATCCAGCATGATTTTTGTTTATGGTCGATCAGATGGATCAAGCAGCATTATGAGTTTTGATGGATCAGAAAGTCGTCAAAGTATAGATGATACTAAGCAAGGCAATGGTTTTTTTTTTAACTATCTTCTTTGATCTTTTTTTATGATAATACGTTTTTTTTTAAAAAGGTTACCTCTTTTGTTGTTAACCACATTTAATTTGGCTTGTACGTATAGGTCATCAAAGTTTAGTGGAGTGGTTAAATGAGACACTTCCTTATTTAAATCTACCATGGGAAGCTTCAGAGGAAGAACTGAGAGCATGTTTGATGGATGGCACTGTCTTTTGCAATCTCTTGAATCAGCTTAGTCCCGGTTCAATGAAAATGGTACTTGATTTTGTGTAAATTTATTGTTTTTTAAAATATATTTTTCATTTATTTTCTAAGTCATTTTCTGCCTGTTTAATATTCTTTGGTCTTCCTGTAGGGAGGTGGTTTTGAGCTTGCTTTTGTAAATATTGAGAGATTTTTGACAGCTATGGAGGAAATGGCCTTGCCTAGATTTGAGGTTTCAGACTTACAACAGGTTTGTTTTTTTTCCTTGATAAAATGCTTCATTTTTTATTTGAAATTTTCGGTGGGTGTATTCGACCAAACATTTAAAATGATATCATGTTTGAAAAGTTTGTTGATGATTTTAGGTGAATTTAAGAAAGATTGTTATGATTATTGATGCAGGGAGATATGGTTCCAGTTTTACAGTCTCTTAAGGCGCTTAAAGCAAGTTTCTCTGATGATAGATATGATAAGAATACAGTTTGTGCAATGAGAAGATGGAGTTTGCCTGAGGATCATTCAAATTCAAAGGGACTTGATAGCAACTTTAATGATGGACTACAGTCTAAGGAAGGATCCGAGATCAATATATCTCATGCCAAAATTTTGGACTTACTAAAATCAAACAATTTACAAGTAAAATGTTCTAACATTATTTTAGTTAATTTTGTTTCAACTTCGCTAATTAAGATTGATTTCCTTAAACCATGCATAAAACCTCATCTTGTAATTCAGACTTCTTTTTCCTTTCTCTTGATAGAATACTTCTACTCGATCATTGTTCGATATGCTCGATAAGCTTCTTGACGAGAGCCTGCCGACGATGAATGTGGAAGTGTCTCATGTAAGGAGAGGATTTTGCATAGTTCATGAAAGTTATCTTTCTCTATCTTCATTTTTGTGTGGTTGCTCTGTTTTTCAGGCTTTTGCATCTATCTTGAGAGGCATTGTGCAAGTAGTGGAACAACGGATCTCAAATCAAGCTGAGAACCTAAAGAATGTATTATAAACTCAAGTTTCTAAAAAAAAATTATTTCGTTGACATGATCATACTGATTGACACAATAATGAAACATGCTTTTGCAGCAAAATATACTCTTTAGGGTTCGTGAAGAAAAATATAGATCAAGAATAAAAGTATTAGAAACTTTGGCATCTGGAACAACAGATGAGAAGGAGGTACTAATTATCATTTTTTTTTGTCTCTGGTTGCAAAAATATATATCCCTTTTTTTTTGCCATTTTTGTTAAAATTTTCAATTGTTTTGCTATGTTGTGCTCTGTAGCTAGTGTCAGAAGAACAAGAAATGCTCCAACTGAAAAAAGAAAGAGAGCGCAAGGATGCTGAGCTTTCTAAGTTAAAGCAAGAACTTGAACTTGTGAAAGAGACACATGAAGAACAGTTTTTGAAACTAGAATCAAATGCTCAGAAAGCTAAGATTGAGTTGGAGAAGCAATTAAAGGACTCAGAGTTACGTGTATTAGAGTCAACCGAAAAAGTGAAAGAACTCGAAAATTTATGTGAAACTAAAACTAAAAGATGGGAGAAAAAAGAGCAAACATACAAGAGTTTTCTACATCACCAGTCAGAGACTTTGCAGGTTAATTGACTTTATTGCTAATTTTGTAAATATGATTAGCTCTTGTAAATTAATCAGGTTCTGAATATAAATGTGCGGTTGAGAAAAAGAACAATTAGTTCTTGTAATTCCTTAACTATCATCGAGTTATGTGATTTCTGTAGGAGTTGAAAGCTACCTCAATGTCTTTGAAACAGGAAGTCCTAAAGACAGGAGAAAACTACTTTCAAGACCTAAATTACTACGGTAAGATCGATTTTTTTTTTTTCTGTTTCTTTTTTGGCTTCAGAGTTTTTTTTTATCTTTACTTTTGACTTACACCTTAGGTTTAAATCTCAGTGGAGTGGTTCATGCAACAAAAAATTACCAGGTAGTTGTTGAAGAGAATCGAAGGCTTTACAATGAAGTGCAAGAACTAAAAGGTATAAATTGCATAATTCATTAAAAAAAAAAGAAAACCTGTTTATCTGAAAAACACTATTTTATAATCCATATATTATACCAAATTATCGCAACTAAAAACTAAAATTGAATAACATTTTACGGAAAAATAAAGTTCAATAAACTATTTCATTAAAAAATTAAATTTGCGACCAAAAAATGTGTTCAAGCATTTGTAGACTGATAAGTTTGCTTCTTGCCATCTTTTTAAATTTGTATTTTACGTTGCTTGCACAAAGGAAACATTAGAGTCTATTGTCGGATAAGACCATTCCTTGAAGGGCAAAACAAGACAGAAACATCAATAGAGTACACAGGTGAGAATGGTGAGCTGGTGGTTGCAAACCCCTTAAAGCAAGGCAAAGATACTCATAGGTACTTTAAATTCAACAAAGTCTTTGGCCCTGCATCAACTCAAGGTTTAAGCCTCTTCCGCTTCTTCTTTTTTTCATACAATGAATAAAAATAAAAGTTAAGGAATTGTACTCATGAATCTTGTTCAATCATGCAGAGGAAGTATTCTTAGATACTCAACCATTGATTCGTTCCATTCTTGATGGCTATAATGTGTGCATATTTGCTTACGGTCAAACGGGTTCGGGAAAGACTTATACAATGGTAAGAAACATAATCTGGTTTCGTTCTTTATGAGTTTATGTCAAACATTCTTTATTTTTAATTTTGTTTACATAGAGCGGACCAAGCATAAATTCTGAAGAAAAATGGGGTGTAAACTATCGAGCTTTAAATGACTTGTTCCACTTAACTCAAAGTAGTCAAAACACAGTCATGTATGAAGTTGGGGTTCAAATGGTTGAGATTTACAATGAGCAAGTTCGTGACCTACTTTCTGATGATGGTCCCAATAAAAGATATCCTTCTCTAAGACTAATCTAGTATTCAATATTTTATCGTTTCTTTTATGTTACAAATGTACATTTTCCTTAACTTGCATACACTTGGGATTTGGAATACCGCCTTACCAAACGGCCTCGCAGTTCCTGATGCAAGCATGCATTGTGTAAGATCAACTGAAGATGTTCTTGACTTGATGAATATTGGTTTGATGAATAGAGCTGTTGGTGCCACAGCTCTTAATGCAAAAAGCAGTAGATCACACAGGTTTAGATAAAATTTTCATTAAATATATAAACATTGTTGGATAGATATTTAAGCTAAAAGAATGTTTGGTTATCTTATTTTTTGCAGTGTTATTTCCGTTCATGTACGCGGTGTTGATGTCAAGACTGACTCTGTATTGCGTGGTAGTTTGCATTTGGTTGATCTTGCTGGAAGTGAGAGAGTCGATCGCTCTGAAGTAACCGGAGATAGACTCAAGGAAGCTCAACATATAAACAAGTCATTGTCAGCTCTTGGAGATGTTATTTTTGCACTAGCACATAAGAATCCTCATGTACCTTATAGAAACAGCAAGCTAACACAAGTTCTCCAAAATTCTTTGGGTACTATATGATATACACTCTTTGATGATTTTTTTTTTAATTATTCGACATTTTTTGTTTGTTTTAATCACTCTTTTGTTTTGTTTTTGTTAGGAGGACAAGCCAAAACTCTTATGTTTGTTCAGATTAATCCTGATGAAGGTTCATATGCTGAGACAGTAAGTACTTTAAAATTCGCGGAAAGAGTTTCTGGTGTCGAGTTAGGTGCAGCGAGAAGCTATAAGGAAGGACGAGATGTTAGACAACTCATGGAACAGGTGCTTATAACATATATTTCTTATATGATTTAAACCCTAAATACAAGAAATAAGTAAAATTAACAAACACACACATAAAGATGTCCTAAGTAAAATGTGAGATATTTACACGATAGTCAAATATAAAAATGTATTTATATTTGATAATCCTTGAATCTTTATATTGCATGTAGGTATCGAACTTGAAAGATATGATTGCCAAGAAAGACGAAGAACTTCAAAAGTTTCAAAACATAAACGGTATCCAAAAACGTGGTTTAAGCAATCTAAGATTTGAGTCTCCTTCACCTAGAAGACATTCTTTAGGAGGAGCTTCACCAAATGCTTCAAGACGAAAACAAGGATCTGGTTTACTTGAAAGAACAACTTCAGATTCAGCTAGACATCAAAATGAATCATCGTCTAAGTTTTCTGGTGCGGCTAAAAACAATAATATATCTCAGAAAAATTAAGTGATATATCTGATAGTTTTCTTTCAATGGGAACAGAAGAAACAGATGGCTCGATTAGTAGCAGAGCAATGGAGTTGAGTCTCTTCTCAAATCTTTCTGAAATGTCTGAACAATCTGAACAAAGTGAAAAGTGAGTATATATATATCCAAATTACTTTCACTTTTGAATCCTAGAATTTAGTCAAGAGTTAAAATTTTGTTTAGTGTTAATTGTGTATCTACTAATTGCAGAGCTAATGTTGGAACATCAAAGCTACTGAAGCATACACCTAAACCAGACCAAACCAGACCTTCTCGTCTGTCCATTTCCACATCCTCCTCCTCCAAGGCTTTAACAAGTAATCTCACTATCGACTCTTCGAATACATTTGTCCTTAGAACCAAAGCTTCTTGTCTAGTTATAAAGTAAATAAACATGCATGAGATCCTGTTTGTCCATAGTGTTTGGCATGAATCATGATGCGTTTCTCTTTTGATCTCAGGTTCTAAAAGACCGACCAATGGCTTTTCATCTTCAGTAAAACCTCTCAGCAGAAAGCGATAAAGGATATTATTGCGAGAACTTTATTTTATGCAAATCCAAATCAGTGAACAAAAGCTTTCTTTCTTCTACACATCAATTAACCTTGTTTTGTTTATCCGAAACTTGTAAGTAAGTCCGGTTTGATCAATGAAAAAATGCTTGTAATAGTGTGTTTGGTATTCTTTCAAGCAGAATCTAACAACCTTGATGAAGGGGACTTAAATGTGTAGCATACGTGCTAAAAAATTCATCTTAGTGTTCCCGCTAACGTACACGTAATGATCTATTGTTTCAAATTGGCGGCATTTGTTCTTGTGGCTGATATTTTATTTGTTACTTAGGCCAAAGACTTGTTGTTTTTTAATAATCCGTTTCTGCCGGAAGATAGATTAAGAACCAAATCAAAACCGACCTGAACACAAATGTTTTTTTTTTTATATGGTTTCAGATTTTATAAAACCAAAAACCTGAAAATCCTAAGAAATCGAACCGAAACCAAACATTAATTGAACCGGAGTGCCCACCCTCATAATTTATGTTCCAATAGGTTTGGATTTTGTTTAGTAGTATATAACTATAAACACAAGGCCTCTTTATCATCTACTCTGTATAATAAAAATATTTAACCCATCATTATCTTATATACATTGCTCACTTCTAATCGAGAACTGCTGCGAGTCGGCGGCAACGATGAATTGTTGGTATAAAAACTCACAAAACATTTGGGAGTCCAGATCACATAGCCCAAAGCTGATTACTACAACAGTCGGTGATTTCTTACAACGCAAGTTTCGGACATGTGGTACAATATTCAGGATCCAAATAAGGAGTACACTGAACAATAGATTCAAGATCATACAAGTCATCGAACCTAGTCGTACCCACAAGATAATATGGAGTAAGCGACGAAGGCAACCTAGACGATCTAACGATAACTTCTCCTATTTTATCAGACAAACTCTGTCCAAATTTGCCAAATGATTTGAGTAATGGATCGGTATAGACACCACCGATAGGTAATAGGCTGAGTCTCTAATGTCGAGAGGAAGAACTTGTCTGACTAACGAACCATACAATCGAAGTGATAAATAATTGCTTCTCGATGGTTACTAAAACACACAAATAAATAACTGAGTGGGAGCTACTTCATGCTTCAACATAACCACTCATCATCACCATCTTCATTCTCTGATATTCTCTTGCAGTCGAACTCGTGCATGACCCGATAAAGTAAATGATCACCTTCTTCCATAAGGTCTTGAATGGCAAGGAGAGGTTCCTTAGTATAACAAAATGAGAGACTGCCTCAACCTCTCTTCAACATTGTTAAAACTATCTATCAACTTGTTAAGATCTGCTCTTAATTGATTCACTACAAGAAAAATATCATAAAAATTCGTTTCTAGAATTGATAATACATATAAATGTTTTAGTTACGGTGTCTTGAATGACAAATTTGGCATCATTAAGTCTCTCACGAAAGGCCTTAAAATCTTTCAAAACACAATGCTTGAAACATAATGCTTAAATCTTCACAATCGCCATCTTGTGTATTGGGAGCAAGTGTAGTACCCGACGACTCGGATGACATTGCTACACTAAAACCTTGTTGCTCAGCCTTTGTTGGTATCACCTCCAGTTGCCGAACAATAACAACCCTAGGCGACAAAGAAAAGAAAAGAAAAATTAGTGTATTTGATAATGTACTCTTTAACAAGAAAGATAAAATTAATGAATTTAGAATCTTTCAAGCACCAAATGCTAACTTAGGAAACATTAGTGTCATCTGCATTGCTTAGACTAAAATTCAAAAACATTCTACACAAATAAACATGATGAAAAAGATCCTAGGATCCTAGCTTTGAAATCTCGTATGCTAACCTACACAGTTCCTTGTTTCTACTCATTCAAAAAAAAAAAAAAACTAGCGTTATTTACCATCGATGCTGGATGCTTATACAAACGAATCGAGTGAGCCGAACAAGAGAACCGGCCTGAAGAATCCCTCGTTTCACATATCCAGTCAGATGAGCCGCGAGCAATGCCCTTTGCAAATGCGTCCCGTCCCATAACGACAACGCAAACCTCTCCGGTTGCGTAGTCTTGCTCTGAACAAGCTTTAAATCCATCACTTGCAGCACCGGAATCATTTCTTTCTCGGTGGTCACTTCTCCATTTATGATCTTACCGATTGCTCCTGGCGTCAACGTTACCCCCATCGTAGAGAAAAAAAAAGGACCTAGAGAAATGCGATTACACAACAGAAATTTTGTATAATATGAGGAAGGAGAGGAAAACAAAAAAAAAAACGTAATGCTCAAATCTTCACAATCACCATTTTGTGTATTGGGAGCAAGTGTAGCGCATGACGACTCGGATGACATTGCTACACTAAAACGCTGTTGCTCAGATTTCGTTGATATCACCTCCAGTTGCCGAATAACAACAAGCCTAGGCGACAAAGAAAAGAAAACAAAAACTTTATGAGAAATTTGATTTTGGTAATGTAATCTTTAACAAGAAAGATAAAACTTTATTCTCTTTCAAGCACCAAATGCTAAGTTAGGAAAACATTAGTTTAATCTGCATTGCTTAAACATTCAAACTATTTCTACATAAATAAATATGATGAAAAAGTTTCTAGGATCTTAGCTTTGAAATCTTGTTTGCTAACCTATTTACATCCAAAACGATATTCAGCACAATTTTTCACATGACTCTAGATACACATTTCCTTGTACTAGCGTAATTTACCATCCAAAACCGTCGATGCGATTACAAACGAAATGAGTGAGCCGAACAATAGAACCGGCTTGAAGAATTCCTCCTTTCACATATCCGTTCAGATGAGGAACGAGCATTGCCTTTTGCGAATGAGTCCCGTCGGATAACGACAACTTAAACCTCTCCGGTTGGGTAGTCTTGCTCTGAACAAGAAAAGGACTTAAATCCATCACTTGCAGCACCGGAATCATTTCTTTCTCGCTGGTCACTTCTCCATTAATAAACTTTCTGATTGCTCCCGGGGTCAACGTTACCTCCATCGTACAGGAGAAAAAGAAAAAAAGACCTAGAGAAATGTGATTACACAACAGAAAATCTGGATTATTTGAGGAAGGGCAGAACCAAAAAAAAAATAGGGAGAGAATATTCGGTTCTATCCTACGCAAATAGTGCAAAAATCACACAATCGAAGATGAGCGTAAATTATTACCTTGACGAAGAACAACGTATGGTTTGAACTTGAAGAGAGAGGGAGAGAGAGCAAGAGCTCAAAGTCTCCCCGTAGTAGGGTTTTCGTTCTTTTCTCTACCAAAGTCTCGATTCTTTGTCAGGTCCAAAATTATTATGTCTACACATTTATGCTAAAGCCCAAACTAGGCCCATTTTACGTGAAGCATCTCAAACGAACCGTTACCACTTTCAGGGTTCTTCTCTTCTTTTATTTATAAACTTTGAGAAATTTTTGGCAAATACCATTTTAAAACTAACATTAGATTAAAACATTTTCAAAACATATCATTAAAATTAAATGATATTTCAAATATACCATTAGTATTAGATGATATATTCAGAATATCCTCTTTCAAACAAAAAAAATTGTACTACAAAATTTGTTTATCCAATCTCTCGTATTTACTTATGGGTGCATGCAGCTTTTCGATCACGTTGTTTCACCATCGCTGTGATCTCGTCGTTGATGCGATCTTTTTGTCATTACGATATATCTCACCGTCACCGCAATCTCATCATGCATGTACGCGATCTCGTCGTGACTCCCCAGTGCTGATCTGGCTTATACATATTTTTTTTTGTTTTGGTAAAAATGTTAAAACTTATACAGATTTTCCAAGAGACAAACTGTTTTTACTCCTGGGTATCTATCTGTTTTGAATCTGAATTTTTGGTGATTTTGCTTGACAAGTTACAACTGTAGGAAATATAGCAAGTAGATATTAGATTGCATATAATTAGGCTCTCTCTTAATACCGTATATCAGCTTACCTTATTCATGTTTGTAATCTCTGTATATATTTAGAGTTATCTCTATCAATGGGGTAAGCAATTCTACAAACCTAATATGGTATCAGAGCTTTAGGCGTTAATTTTTATCGTCGCTCCTCTCCTCTCTTCTTCTTCTGTCACTTTTCTATTTTCCCTGTGATACTTGAACCTCTCCATTCTTACGCTTCCTTTCTTCTTTTAATCACCCATTCTCTCTCTCTTTCACTATGTCTGATTCAACAGCAGAACGTACCTCTGTTTTTAACACTCAAGATCCACAAAACACGCTTCTCTCTGTCAACATGTCAAGCATCACAAAGCTCACAAACCTCAATTACCTGAGGTGGAGTCGTCAGGTCCGTGCGTTACTTGAAGGCCACGAGCTTCAACACTTCATCGATGACACATATTCCGTTCCGTCTCAGACGGTTATGTTTGTCGGGATTGCAGCACCGAATCCTGCTTTTGCCCCATGGAGAAGACAAGATCGCCTTCTCTACAGCTCCTTGATTGGCGCGATCTCTTTACCGATTCAATCGGTAGTCTCGAGTGCTACCACAACAAAAGAGATCTGGTCCATTCTCGCTACTACCTTTGGAAATCCATCTCGTGGTCACATACGTCAACTCAAGTTTCAAATCAAGCAGTGCGTCAAAGGCACACAGGCGATCAGTGAATATCTTCGATCCATCAAATCCAAAGCCGACGAGCTCGCTCTTCTCGGAAAACTGTTGGATCCAGAAGATCTAACTGAGCAGATCCTTGCTGGTCTTAGTGAAGATTACAAGCCTGAAATTGACGCTGTTAATGGACGTGATGTGCCGATCTCCTATTCCGAACTTCATGAACGCCTCCTCAATCGTGAAGCCATGCTCATGTGCACTGCGCCAGCAATGGTTACTCCAGTTGTTGCAAATGCTGCCGACACACGTTCACGTCAACATTGGAGAAACAACAACAATAATCAGAATCGGTCAAATCAGAACAACAATCACCACAATAATCAACAACCCTTCTCCAAACCTTATTTGGGACGTTGTCAAGCTTGTGGAACTCATGGCCATAGTGCCAAGTACTGCCCAGATTTCCGCATCGTCAAGGGATCAGCTCCTCCAACAACGATGCCTTCACAGCCACGCCACAACAACTGGAACCCAGCGCCTCACTTTCAGTCATGGCAACCAAGTGCAAATCCAGCCGTGATGTCAGACTCTTCCACGTGGCTTGTGGACTCCGGAGCGTCTCATCACATGACATCCGACTTAGCCAATCTCTCTCTGCACAATCCTTATAGTGGAGGAGACAACGTCCTTCTCGGTGATGGTTCCGGTTTGCACATCTCACACTCTGGTTCATTAGCTCTCCCTTCTTATAATCGTCCATTTTTCTTAAATAATGTTCTTTGTGTCCCTGCTCTTGATAAGAATTTAATTTCTGTTTTTCAAATGTGTACCGCTAATGGTGTTGCGGTTACTTTTACTCCAACCTACTTTCAGGTGAGAGACTTAGAGACGGGAGCTCTTCATCTAGAAGGGAAACCTAAAGACAGAACATACCAATGGCCGAAATCAACAACCTCGACACCACCATCTCTTGCATTTGCATCTGCTATGAAGACAACATTGTCGGATTGGCATTCACGCTTAGGACATCCTGCATTTCAAATTCTTCAAAAAGTAGTTTCTCAATTTCATTTACCTATCGTTTCAAACGCTTTATTGGCTCAACCTTGCACCGCTTGCTCTATTAATAAAATGAATAAGTTACCTTTTCAAAACTCCACTCTTCAATCTACTCAACCACTTGATATTGTGTTTTCAGATGTGTGGACATCTCCCATTATTTCAATCGATGGTTTCAAATATTACGTGATTTTTGTCGATCATTATACTCGATACACTTGGTTGTATCCTTTAAAATTAAAATCTCAAGTTTTTGATACATTCACACGGTTTAAAGCATTGGTTGAAAATCGATTTCACACCAAACTTCGAACCTTATACACCGACAATGGGGGTGAATACATTGGCTTACGTGATTTTTTGTCTATCTCACATATGACTAGTCCACCGCATACGCCAGAGCATAATGGCATTGCAGAACGTCGTCATCGACATATTATAGAAACGGGTCTTGCCCTTCTTTCTCATGCGTCTATGCCAAGGTCTTATTGGACCTATGTATTTGCAACGGCTGTCTACTTAATTAATAGAATACCTACCTCAGTTCTTGATTTCAAATCCCCATTTCAAAGTCTTTTTGGACACGACCCTAATTTTCAAAAATTAAAAATTTTCGGGTGCTTGTGTTTTCCATGGATTCGTCCGTATGCATCTCATAAATTGGATGCTCGCTCGACATCGTGTGTCTTCCTTGGATATTCAATTACCCAAAGTGCTTATTTTTGCTTAGATCGTACAACATCGAGAATTTATACTTCTCGTCATGTTCTTTTTCATGAAACCGTTTTTCCATTTTCTATTCATACGAATCTTACATCTCAAGCATCTTTAGAACCTGAGCATGCATCACATTCACGGGTTACAGTTTTGCCACCAATTCTGCCTCCTCTGGCTACAGTCACTCCTCCAATCGATCATGTCGCTCCTACATCCTCACCGGAACAGTCACCTTCAGCGTCTCCCGTCCCGGTGTCTCCAAGTCTCTCGCCAAATCCATCGTCACAAACTCCCACAGAGGCAACTACGACACAAACGGAAACGTCTAATCAAACGAGATCACCAACAGCTCCATCAATACCTCATGCACCAGTGGCTCCACCACCACCACCGCAACCTACACGCCAAAGTACTCGTTCCAGAAAACCAGTGCAGAAATTGAATCTGCACACCACCGTTGCTCAGACCACTGAAATTCCCCCAACTTCAGTTGCCCAAGCTCTCAAGAGCCCTCATTGGCGTAAAGCCATGAGTGAAGAATACAATGCCCAAATGGGAAACAGATCATGGGATATTGAGAATTTGCCTAACGATTCAAATTTTAATGTTGTAGGGTGCAAATGGATCTTTACAATCAAGAGACATCCAGATGGAACGATTGCGAAGTACAAAGCTCGTCTCGTAGCCAAAGGATTCAATCAACGCCCATGCATCGATTATCATGACACGTTTAGTCCTGTTGTAAAACCGGCGACGATACGGATTGTGCTCAGCACGGCGGTCTCTCACAATTGGCCACTTCGTCAACTTGACGTGAATAATGCGTTTCTCCAAGGCACCTTACAAGATCAAGTCTACATGCGCCAACCACCTGGTTTCATTGACCCTGACAATCCCAACGCTGTATGCCGTCTCCGCAAGGTCATTTATGGCTTAAAGCAAGCTCTGCGGGCTTGGTACAACGAGCTTCGGAATTTTCTTCTACAATCCAGATTCACCAACTCCTTAGCGGATGCATCACTCTTCATCTATAATAAACAGGGAGTTCTCATCTATATGCTAGTATATGTTGATGATTTAATAATCACAGGAAATAGTTTACATCATACAAATCAATTTATTGCTTCCCTTTCAAATCGCTTCTCGTTAAAGGATTTAGAGGATCTCTCTTTCTTTCTAGGCATGGAAGTTCATAGAAATCATGTGGGATTACATCTAACTCAAACACGATACATTGCAGATTTGCTTCATCGGACAAAGATGGAAACGTGCAATCCAGTGTCCACACCCATGTGTTCGAATTCACGCCTTACTCTGTTCTCCGGAACATCACTAGACGATCCAACAGAATATCGGGCAGTGGTCGGCAGCCTTCAATATCTTTCACTTACTCGCCCAGACATCTCCTTTCCAGTCAACAAGATGTCCCAATACATGCACAAACCAACGACGGATCATTGGAATGCTGTCAAACGCATATTACGCTACCTTGCTGGCACTATGACGAAAGGAATCACGCTTCATGCCAACAACAAACCATCGCTTCATGCATTCACGGATGCGGACTGGGCCGGGAACAAAGACGACTATACATCAACGGGAGCTTACATTGTGTACCTCGGACGCCATCCGGTTGCATGGTCTTCAAAGAAACAAACCGGAGTTGCTCGCTCGTCAACTGAAGCCGAGTATAGATCACTAGCTTCCACCACCTCGGAAGTTATCTGGGTACAATCCTTACTCTCTGAACTTGGCATCAAATCACCCACCAATCCAGTGATACATTGTGACAATATCGGAGCTACATACCTTGCTGCGAATTCGGTTTTCCACTCGCGAATGAAACACATTGCATTGGATTACCATTTTGTTCGACATTACATACAAACCGGACAGCTGCGAGTCTCTCATGTTTCTACTCATGATCAGTTAGCCGATGCTCTTACCAAACCTCTGTCTCGGGCACGGTTTGAGACACTTTCTGTCAAGATTGGACTTTCCTCCCGTCGTCCATCTTGAAGGGGTGTGTAGGAAATATAGCAAGTAGATATTAGATTGCATATAATTAGGCTCTCTCTTAATACCGTATATCAGCTTACCTTATTCATGTTTGTAATCTCTGTATATATTCAGAGTTATCTCTATCAATGGGGTAAGCAATTTTACAAACTTAATAACAACTAGACGAGAAGCTTTGCTTTTCAAGACAAATTTATTCGAAGAATTGATAGTGTGAGATTACTTGTTAAAGCCTTAAAGGAGGAGGTGGTGGAAATGGACAGACGAGAATAATAGAGTTTTAGAGAAACACATCAAAAACCTCGAATGAATCGTGATGTATTGATGTGTTTAATTAATTATTGTTCGCGGATTTTACAATGTTTTCCAGCCCACATGCGTCATGCATGCATCAAAATCAAAAAAAAAAAAAAACCAAATCATTATAAAAATAATCCATTACAACAACTGAATAAATAACCACATAAATGGAGAAAAAAAAGAAAGACATAAGCATGCAACGTAATTAACGAAACAATTATTTTTTCGCTCTCTGAACATGCAAAATTGCAAATTTTTATCATAAACCCAAAAATGCAAACACCAAAGCGGCCACAGGAAGAACCATTCCCCCAAGTATTTTATTATTTCCTGTAAACAAAAATATTCCAAACATTACAACATTGACCATAATACTAAAAGAAAAGTACACAAGAGAACTAATGGTGCAATTATTATTATTTGTATTTCTAATTATTTGAAACAAAAAAAAAATCTGATAAATTTAAAAATATGTCTTGTATAACCTTAAAGTTACTACTGTTATATTCTAATAAATTGTAAGTACATAACATGTTAACGGAACGTATCATCTACTCTATATAACTAAAAGTATATAACTCATCATTTTTTTTATATACATGCTCACCTCTAATCGAGAAGGAATCGCTACGACTCGGCGGTGGAAGCGGCGGCAACGATGAATTGTAGGTATCAAAACTCACCAAACATTTAGGAGTGAAGATCATAGCCCAAAGCTGATCACTACAACAGCGAGTGAGTTCTTGAAACGCAAGTTTCAGACATGTGGTACAATTTTCAGGATCCAAATAAGGAGTACACTGAACAATAGACTCAAGATCATACAAGTTGTCGAACCTAGTCGTATCCATAAGATAATATGGAGTAAGCGAGGAAAACAACTTAGACGATCTAACGATAACTTCTCCCATTTTATCAAATAACCTCTGTCCAAATTTACCAAATGATTTGGGTATCGAATCGGTAGACGACCAAAAGGTACTAGGCTCAGTCTCTAAAGTCGAGAGGAAGAACTTATCTGAGTAACGAACCATACAATCGAAGTAGTAGATGATCGCTTCTCGATGGTTAGTACAGTTTTTGGCGATCTCGATCGTTGCGGTCTTGACGCAGGCGTTGCAAGTTGTTCTGTTGACGTCTCCTGTGCATAAGAACATCCCATGGACTGTGTCTGAAGCTTGACCTGTCGTGAGGTTGTAATAGTTAGCGAGAGATGACTGGTTGCTAAGAGTGGTGAGAAGAGTGTTGAGATTTGTGTGGTAAGTTGAGTTGCGAGTGAAGTTTCCGGATGATTTGATGCAGAAAGTTTCCATGTGGTCGGATTCGGACATGGTTTGGTTAGTGGTGAAGAGAAGACATAAAAATAAAGAGAAGCAAAAGAAAACAGAGAGTTTCTTTGTTGTTGCCATGCTTGTACTTTTGTTGTTAGGAGACAAAAATAAGAAGATGAGAATGATATATATTGTAGAGAGAGGGAAAGTCGTTGATTTAGCAAGTTCATTGGTCTTTCTTTAAGTTTTTTTTCTTGGTCTTTGTTGAAGTTGTATACTTCTTGTAATTTTATTGTTCTTTAATTTCCTTCGATTCTCCCAAAAAAGAGTTGACTAATGGGTGAGGATAGTTCAAGTGGGGATTAATTAAGGGGAAAGTTTAAGTACGAGATGTAAAAAAAAAAGGATAGCTATGTGAAAAATAAAGAATAAAAATGGCATTAAAACCGATAATGTAGTTTATAGGAACTTATAGCTAGAGTCATATAATAATCTCATAATCCTTCAAAATTATATTACTGAAAAATGTACATATGCTATACAACTACCGAAACTTTCGACGGCCAATTTGATAATTACTATCGGTTTTTCAAAAGAAAAGTGAGTTTCATACGTACGTGCACTTGCTTTTTTCGAAAATCTACATTGTTGCTAGAAACAACCCTTAATTATGCAAAGATGTGGTGATAGTAACTAAGTGGTACTGGTAGTAGTAAAAAGTTCACGAACATGGTGTAAACTAACTTTCTCTACGGTTCGATTTTCATTGGGAATAGTAGAATACTTTGATTTCTATTTGACCAGTCCAAATTGTGTTATGGTTTACACTCGTTAGAAAATCTGGTGAATACTTTATTACCAGTGAAAAAAAAAAATTAATGCATGCAAACTTATGTGGTGAACTCAATTTTTTTGTTCGGTTGTTTGTTCCTGATTGTTTCGTGGTTTTACTATTAATTAATGTTTTTCAACCCGAGATATATGTAGGCAAATGAAAAAACAATCATTTAAAAAAATCCTTACAAATTACAACAACTGAATATATATATAGCCACATTAGCAATTTAGCAGAAGCATGAAACAAAATTAACCGAAATAATGAATTATTTGTACTCTTCTTAGGCTTGAACATGCAAATCTTATCATAGAAGCAAATTTTAGAATACCAAAGCAGTCACAACAACAACCATTGCACAAAATATTTCATTGTTTCCTGCAAAAGGAAACTCCAAACAATACAACATTGACAACAAATACTATTATATATGCAGACATTGTTGCAGAATTTATACATACTATATATAAGAAATTTAAATACATTTGTTTTAGAAATAAGCTTTTAAATGAAAAGTTTAATAAATTGAAGAACAAACAGTTTATATAATATTTCAGAGCACCAAGAAGTGGCAAGAACAAGTCCTGGTTTCATCTAGTTTCGCTAAATGGAGAAAGTTAGATTACGGATGGCTCAAATGCAACTACGATCATGTATCCTACCTTGCAGGAGATCACGACTCAAGACTTGGATGGATTTTTTGCAACAGCAATGGGTTATTTATTGAAGCTGGTATGGGAAAGTATCAAGGACGTTTTATCCCCTGAAGAAGCAGAATGTACAACGTTAATATGGACCGATGCAAACAGCTTGGTATTATGGAATTAAAAAAAAAGAATTTTGAAGACGATAACCTCACTGTTAATCAAGTCCTAAACAAGAATGAAGAGGATTTGAAACTTCAACACTACTAGTGTATGTTCTCTAAAGTTAGTTTCAAATTCCGCCACCGTGAAGCTAATTCTTGAACAGATAAACTGGCCAAATAAGCTACTAAAAGCAATTTAATGGTCTATGTTTCATTCATGTTCCCGGTTTCTGTTTCCATTTGTAAACAATGATATCACTCATACTCTTAGACAGAAAAAAAGGAAGTATAACACGTCAGAGATTACTTTATAATATTATATATAAGTATATATATGATGAAAGTTTTGTAGATATCAATATAAACAAGAATATTTTGAGAAATTATTTGTTCCAGTTTCGAGCTTGTGGATGATTCATGAAATTTGCGAATAGGTCTTCGTAAGATTTTTCGTTGAGAACATTAAGGGGATTGTTCAGACTTATTCTTGAAGGTGGTTTTGCAGAAATTGTAACTTCCACTTCTCACAGAGATCATCTAAACTCCTAAGAGCGTTATCACCGTCCCAAATCAGTTTCCTTGATGGAATAATGAGAGAATATCTTCACACTCAAACAATGGACGTAAGAATAACGTCTAATGAAATGGTATGTGAAAGAAGACCACTCCCATATGGTAAGTCCTAATCCTGGTGGGGTCTATGTGGAATAAATATGTGGTCGATACATAAAGGAAGACTTGCACAATTTCCAAGTCAAGCTGGACGTATAATTCGAAATCCTCAAGACGTAATATTCACGTCCAATTGTAATTATGAGAAGCAAACAGAATTCCAAAATGGTCTAATTGGGTCTCCTTTCTGGGTCTCGGTCTTGGTCTTGGTCGGATTCCAAAATGGTACGTTTTACAAGCCAAGCAATGTGACTTTGACTCTTATCATCGTTATATATATATATATATATTGTTAGAGCTGAGTCAGCTGACTGCAAAAACAAATCATACATTACCGATTCCTTCCTTTGTTGGAAACCTTTCTTTCAGATGAAGATGAAATTGCATTTGGCCCATTTTTTCATCATTTGTTTCTTTTGTTGCGTCTTCCCAGTTTCCCCAGTTACCACTCCATCAGATCCTCCTCGTCCCGACCAAGTAGAGATTCTTTTGGCTTTCAAGAATGAGTTTTCATCCCGCAACTGCGACCGCATGTGGGACACGCCGGATATCATATACGATAATGCAAATATAAGCTCTTGGACTAAACACGGTGATTTCCATTTTGGGGCTGACTATAATGATTCCTTTTATGGGGTTGAATTTGATGACAAAACAGGTGTCGTTACACAGCTAGACCTTCGTGGTGCATGTATCAGTGGCACCATCCAGGCTAATAGTAGCCTCTTCAGATTCCAACACCTCAGGTACCTCAATCTCTCTATCAACCACTTTGACTCGTGCACGATCCCCACCGAATTTGGCAGACTCACCAACTTGGAAACCTTGATTCTTAGCCAAAATGGTTTTATTGGAGAAGTTCCATCCTCAATCACTAACCTGAGCCGTTTAACCGACTTGAGGCTTTCCTATAATAAGCTCACAGGTCGTTTACCCCATGTTCATAATTTAACCCTTCTTTCTTTTATAGACCTTTCCTATGGCATCTTGATCTGCGCCAAAACCATCTTAGAGACCCTCTTGAAAATATAAATATGACTTCTTCTTCAACATCTGAGCTTGAGTATCTAGACTTGGCCAGGAACCTTTTGAGTTTTGGAATCCTAGAACCTATCTCAAACTTCGCCAACCTCACGTATCTCGATCTTTCTTTCCAGAACACAACCTACACAATCAACTTCGATTTCTTGCTCTTCAAGTCTCTAACAGAATTGCATCTTTCCGGGAATGTTGTATCAAGGCTTGTTATCGGTTCGACAGATTTGTCGTCTACAAGCTTGTCAAGCTGCAACATCGCTGAGTTTCCCGCGTTTATAAAAACCTCACGGAACTTGAAGAGATTAGACCTTTCCAAGAATAGACTTAAAGGGAAAGTGCCTGAGTGGTTATGGAATCTATCTTCTTTAGTCCATGTAAATCTCTCTCACAACTCCATCAATATCTTGGAAGGTTCGCCAAAACTGCTCCGTTTCTTGCCTCTTTCCGAGTTAGATTTGAGTTCAAACACCTTCCACGGCTCTTTTCCTGTTATTCCACCTACCCTCGAGGTCATGGCTGCATCAAACAAAAATTTTACTGGAGACATACCTCTCACGTTATGCAATTCAAGTGAACTGTACCACCTCGATCTATCGAACAACAATTTCAGTGGTTCGATTCCTCGATGATTAGAGGAACTTGTAGGAGGAGTGTTGAGACTCAGTAACAACAACCTCACTGGGGGACTTCCCCACATAAAAGACATCTCCGAGCTAGATGTTGGCCACAACCAAATAAGTGGGAAGCTTCCAAGGTCTCTTGGGAATTGTTCATCCCTACGGTTTCTAAATGTGGAGAACAATAGAATCACTGACACCTTCCCTTTCTGGCTGAAGGCTATACATGGTCTTGAAGTCATTGTTCTGAGATCAAACAGATTCCATGGTCCCATATCTTCTCCTGAAAGCTCTCTTTCATTTATGGCACTGCGGATAATTGACATATCACGTAACAACTTTAACGGGAGTCTGCCACCAAATTATTTTGTGAATTGGAGTCCAGCTTTGGTTAATGTTCCTGAAGGTTATCGCTGGCCAAGGTACACAGGAGATTCGAACACTGATTCTCCGACTAGGGCGTGGAATAATCCATCCATTTATTTAAGAGATAAAGGACGAAACATGGAGTTCAAAAAGATTATACAGACATACACAGTCATTGATTTCTCTGGGAACAGATTTAGAGGACAAATACCAGAATCCATAAGTCTCTTAAAGGCAATGATTGTGTTGGACTTATCAAACAACAGTTTCACAGGCCATGTTCCATCATCTTTGGCCAAACTCACACAACTCGAGTCATTGGATCTATCTCGAAACCAACTTTTTGGAAAAATTCCTCAAGAGCTAAGAGCCCTCACGTTCTTGGCGTACATTAACATGTCACACAACAAACTCACCGGCCAAATACCACAGGGTACACAGATTGTAGGCCAACCTAAATCTTCTTTTGAAAGGAATACCGATCTTTGTGGTCTTCCTCTTCAAGAGAACTGTTTCAGGGAAAATGAACCACCATCAACACCACAGACACAAAAGCCACAACTGCATAAGAAAAAACAATTGTTGAACTGGAAAGCAGCCGCAATAGGTTATGGACCTGGAGTGTTGTTAGGACTGGCGATCGCACAAGCCTTTGCTTCATACAAACCGGTGTTGTTCTATAAGTTGTTTCGCCTTTGAGATATGAATCATTTCCCTTTTCTACCTTTTTTTTTTGTTTGAATCATAAGTACAAGAATTAGTTCCCTCTCTTCGCTTTTGGCTTTAATAAACGAACAACACAACTTTGTTTCTCTCAAGCTATATTTTTGTTCTCTCTCGAAGAATTATTAGTCAAATCCTTCGTTGAGAACATTAAGGGATTGTTTATAGTTCTTGCCTCTTGGGGACTATGAGTTTTCTGTAAGAATTATGACTCACTTCTCACATAAATCACCAAAACATCTAAAGTTAAAAAGGAACAAGAAGAGTATCAAGAAGCATCATTGCATAAACAAAAACTTCTACAAAGAGATATATTTACTCTGCTTTTCCCCAAAATTTTCATTTTCTTGCCAGATATAAACATCAGATCACAAGAGAAATGGTATCTTTAAGTTTGCAGCTCTAGAACTCTTGTTTGTCTCAGCCATCTCCTTCATACTCGTCCACGTTTTTCTCTTCCTCTTGTTAGATCCACCAGCTGTTTTCTCAGAAACGCTTTCGGGCTCGATCGGTTTCTTACTTTTGGATTTTCTTATTCTCCTATCCCTCTCCAATGTAAGCATTGGCTTTGGCGTATTCACAACACTAGTCTCGACCTGATCTTTCTCAGATCTTTCGGGTGAAGAAGAAAGCATGCTACTTTGGGTTTCTTGAGGCAACACCATCTCTTTCTTGATCTCAGGACGTGGACGAATGGGTTTTGGCTTGTGCGGGCAAATCTCTTTCATCTGACCTTTCGCAGTTCCTCTCTTGAGATTACGGTGAGAACAGAAATTGCAGTGGTAAACTACATTGTTCTGAGGCAAAGAGAAGTTAGGCTTCTTGCAACTAATGCGTTTCCTCTTCTTAGCGGAAACCTTTTCGATTCTGACATTGCAATTGAAGCCAGGCTGAAGAATCGTCTCACACCTACAGAAAACCTTTGAATCATTTACCATAATCCAGTTTTGATCAAACCTGACATTAAAATGGAAAAGATGCTCTCTTTGTGAACATTAATCACTAAGGCAATCAAGAGAAGTCACCTTCCTTTTCCCTTTATGCAACCACGAAATGAGATTTCATCTTCTCACTTTGTATAATAAAAAGTTAAGAGGATTCTAATCGCAAACCATTTTTAACAAAATTACTCTTAAATGCAACGGAAACTGTTGATTCTAAGCACAAGAAAGGGTTTCTTAGAATTGATTCAAAAACCAAATTGTACTTAAGATGTATGGTCATTCTGATCATCAGAAACCCTAAATAGCTAGCACTAGTATTTGAGGAAGAGGCAAAAAATACCTTTGACAAGTGACGAGGTCAGGATTATGAGGAATCCCCGAAGCTTCACCGTCGGCAGCGAGACGCCGGCCGAGCAAGGCAGATAGCGACGGGATGGGAGTGTCTCCGCCGGTAGACCAGAGAGCGAGGTTCTTCAAGTGGTCATGTCTTAGCTCAGACTTGAGATTAGGTCCTCCTTCAGCTCTTGTAAGCTTCTTAGCTCCTCGTTTCCCCATCTTCCTAGGTCTTCGCCGCAACCTCAGAGAGAAAAAGAAAAAAACTTTGCCCGGAGAAAACTCCGCTTCAATCTTTTCCGATCGGAGCGATTTTCTCAATTCAATCTCCGGTGGGCTTTTGCCGGCTTCGGACACAGGAAGAGGGAAATTGCGAAAATTAGGGTTTTGTTGGAATTAAAAAAACTGTGACAACACTTTTACTAAAGCCCACGAAGTTGTTGGGCCTAAACTTTCGCACATATCGAAATTATTATTCAGTAATATTAACCATTAAAATCAATATTTTTTCAGTTGGGTCCATAGCTCAGTGGTAGAGCATTCGACTGCAGATCGAGAGGTCACCGGTCCGAACCCGGTTGGGCCCTTCTTTTGTTTTTTTTTTATGAACGGCGTATTTGTTTTACAGCTGTTCTTATTCACTGTAATCCAAATTATTCTTCACCAAGAATAATGATCGGAGAATAAACATTTGCAAATTTCTTACAAGAAAAAGAGTTGCAAACATTTGAAACACAATAACACATTATTCAGTTTTGTTATCAAATCTCCCATCACAATTCCTTTTCTTCTCTATAATAGGAGGAACCGTCTGTACCATTGAACCAAAAACAACTACAACAACAAAAACAGTCCACTCGCTGAAATTGAAGACAAACCCGTACGGGATCTTCCGGCAAACTAAAAGAAACCAAAATTATGCAGAACGGGCACTATGAGAGTGAAATAAAAAAAAACCAGACTAAGTAGGGATGTGATAATGATCAAGGCTTTGGAAAAGAAACAATTTTTTGTAGTAGACTTGTACAGTTTGATCTTAAATCTGCAGAGGCATGGATACATACAGTGTTGAGACGGTTGTTCTTTGGTTGCGGGTTAGCGTAAAGGATTGTGTTTCTCTTGTACTACTCCGGTTTCTCCTCTTCGTGTTATTTATGATGATCACAGTGTGTTTCTTTTGCTTTCGAGCATTGCACCGTCTTTTAGAGAAGCGTGTGCTTCGTTCTCTTGTCCTAGAGCTGACAAGGCTACAGCTTGGAGATAGGATGCGATATGCCAAGCAGGAGATATGACTTGGGCCTGCATCGCGTCGTTTAGTGCTTCTTTAGGCATCTCGTTCATTAGGTAACACAGACTCCTCCTTGCATAAACAGTTGGGGAAACCATTGTCCCTACCTCAATGAACTGCAAAACAAAATCCTTAGGTCAGAAGCGTAATAGCGTTTCCAAAATTTACTTGCCTAGAGAGAAAAGAAAGTAAAATGCATAAAGACATCTAAGGATTTTGAAAACCATATGAATAAGGTGAATATGAGAGACCAAAATCACTAGCAGTGAGCTTTTGCTAATGGTCGGGGCTGACTGAATCTTACAACAGCATAAGAGATTAACCTGAGAAAAGCATTCGATGGCGTTTGCAAAGTCTTTATGCCGGAATGCAGAATCTCCCTTTTTCTTAAAGATCAGTGTGTCCTGCATCTGGTTGGTCCACATCTGGAAAGAAAGCTAAAGAAACAAGCGAAGATGTATCAGATTTTTAATAGTGAACAAGATAGCCACAGATGCACTATAGAACGCAAGGTTGGAACTAAGAAAGGAACCTCTGTGGCTGCACCCTCGTCATCCTTATATCCAAGCTTTTCAACGATCTCATGTATGGCAGTTAGATCTGATCTTAGGCATGCTTCTCCAAGTGGTGAAAGAGCGGTGGTCGTCGCACTGTTGGGTATGCCCATCAGTTGATGAGAAGCAATCTACATGATCAAAATGTTCTTGTTAGTGTCAGAAAATATATGTAAGAAGCATCAAGCTTATCTTCCTAGTTGTGCAACTGTTTTCTGATACAAAAGTAGCAGCACAAGGTAATAATATAGGCCTCTATGACTCAGTATTAATAATTAATGATAAAAGCTTGCAAAAAGCACCTCAAGATCCTTCTGAAGAGGAACCATTGCAGCGACTACCGATTTTGGGTTAGGCCGCTCTCGGGCCTCATACTGCAAGCATCTCGAAGCTAACCTTATTAGTTCAGTCCCATCGTCGCTTGAAAATTGGCCTTCCAAGCATGAATCCATCAACATCTGAATGTTCCTGTCCCGTATGAGGTCCAACGCCTATAATACACCAGGTAATTGATTAGCAAGATACTATATTCTTCAAGGATATTAGATTATAACATGCTTCTCAGTTCTCAATATGAGTTCAGGGAGATTGCTTACATGGCTTGGAGGAATGTGCTTTCCACTGAGAAGGTCAAGCAACAGGGTTCCAAAGCTGTAAATCACACTTTTTGGCGTCACGCGGCCTGCAGAAATAAGCAAGCACACAGCCAGGTTACAAAACCGAAAAGCAGCCAAAATCCGTGTAAAATATAGGACTGCAAGTAAACAATTGCACGATAGTTTGTCAAACTATACCTGTTCTCAGATACTCAGGAGGAGTGAATGCCAGGTTAGTGCTGTAACTCTTTCCATCTCTACTGTTTTTCATCAAACCAAAGCACGAAAGTCTTGGATTCGCATCCTAAGAAACGAAAACATAAATTAATTTCCATATGCACTTGACAAGAACCAAAGTTTAAAAAATATGTAAAAAACTTACATCATCAAAGAGAACTCTATAAGCATTTAGGTCATGGTAAAGTGCACGCCCTATGCCAGTACAATACTCTAGCGCCTGAGCAATATGTAAAGCTACTCTCAGTCGCATCGCCCACTTCATTGGTTGCGACTCCCCTGAAACACATAAAATAATTCTTTTTGCTAAGCATCCATCCATTTAAACTTTCATGTACCACTTATTACAAGCATAACCAAATAAGAGAGAAGATGAAGTCACGGTAAGTTAGGGACTTACAGTGGAAAAGATGTTTAGCCAAAGTTTCATTAGGCATAAACTCTGCAACAAGTAGTCTCTCTTCACCTTCAAAGCAGCATCCAAGTAGATTTGCCATCCTGTGATTCCGTAATTGACCAACAGCTCTGGCTTCTTCCTACAGATTAAGGCCAAAGAGGTAAAGAGCTTTTTTTTATTGAAAAGGGATAACACAAAACACAAAGGATCATTGAGTGCAACGAAACACTCAACATGCTTACCAAAAACTGACGAGAATCAGGCCAAGCTTTCCTGTTAAACCTTTTAACAGCAATTCGTCTATGGTTCTCAAGCTTCCCTTTATACACAACATTTGGAGCTCTCTCTCCATGCTCTGAAACTATATTCTCTACTGCAAATCCTGAAGTGGCGTTCCTTAAAGTGTCGATAGAGAATTCACGAAACTGGGGCAAATCATCCGATTCACCTCTCCTTTCCTCGTCTGGATAAATCCAAGAACAACAGAATAAGAATTTCAATCATCAAAACAAAAAAACCTCAAAAGTGTCAGTGGCTACTTACCTAAGCCTGTAACATCGGGATTGGATCTTCCAGACTCTGAAACGCAGCAGAGTGCAGATAGCTTGGAGACCTCGCAGCCCATTTCCCGAAAATTTCAATCAAACCATAAACCGTAAACCACTTTCTCTTCTCAATCGAACTTCTCACAGATCAATCCTTACAAAACTTGGTCAGAACTCCAGAAAAAGATCGGAATTTGAGATTCGATATCCTTCAATCAAAAGAGAACAACACTAAAAATAAATCACAAATCGAGATCGAATCGAGAAAATGACTCGTCAAAAGAGGAAACATAAATCGACAAGAACAAAAGACGCCAGAAAAAACAAACGATAAATGACGAATCGAGCGTTCGTGCGTGTGTGTGCTTAAGCTGAGCTTAGCTCGAGAAAAGAGAAATCTGAAATTTTTCTGCTTGTCTGCTTCAACTTTCTCGGAAACAAAAAGCAGAGAACTTTGCCAGATAATATCTTTTTATTTTTTCTGAAATAAAGTTATGATTTTTTTAATTCCCAACAAAAGAAAGAAAACAGCAAAGCAGCCTCTTCAAGTCAACTCAACAGTGTGGGTCAAAAATACTCTGTTTCTTCAAAAACCACATCACATCTCTTCTTTGGGTGGGTTGAAGAAATCAGAAATGTAGCAGATGAACACAAAATGGAGCCTAAAGAAGACTAAAGAAGGGATCTTGATTTTGTTTGCAGGAAAATTACAAGCAGAAACGCAACAAGTCAGAGACATCAGGAAAACTAATTGGGTCCATCATCATATATGGAGGAGAAGGTTTCGGTATCAATCCCAACATAAGCCGGAGCATCCGACTCAAGAACTAACCTCCTTTTCCAATGTCACAATTTTTCTTGAGCTCGAAAGATATCAGTGTAGGTGCGAAGCCTCTTCATTTGTTACGCTAATGCTCAATGCTAGAAGTGTTTTTTTATTTGATTTGATCAAATTTTAGTAAACGTTAGGCTTTTTTTTTTTTTTTTGATAAAATTTAAATATATTACCAAAAGCAAAAGGTTCGGTTACAAGAGCCGTTACTTTAGCCGTTACATTAGCATTTGCACTTCTATGGCCAAAAAAAAAAAAAATCCAGAGAGAAACGAACATTTTAGAGATGAATGAAATAAAAAGATAGAGTAATTATAAGTAAATCATCATTCCCAATTGGCCACACGGATATAGGCCTTTGTTTTCGGCCCATTTGAATACTCGGAGAGAGGGTCTATCCATGGGCTGCACCTCTCCCAGGAATTAGTCTGGACCCTTCCATAGGTCTGGGATTCCCTGAGTTATCAAAAAAAAAAAAACTATAAGTAAATCATTCCGACAAAAGAGTAGAACACCCCTTACGATACCGTCTGGCAAGGAGAGTATCTCTGATCACACGGTCAAGCAGCTGCTGGAATAGCTGAGGCAGAGCCAGAGAAGACGTTAGGCTTTTATGGTGATTGTGAAATCTTTGTTTTTTGTTTTGTTTTTGTGAATAGTCTTTTTTTAATAACACTGTAATAAAATAAGAAAAAATTAATGTAGTTTCAAAATGATTTAATAACAAATAATCTAGGATAATACGACCTGTTTTGCTAAATAATAGTAGTAGTATTAATGAATAAACTTTTGTAAAATCTGGCAAATAAGTCGTGTAGTTTTTTTTGACAAAGGACATGACTAATTATTTGAAAAGTACTAGACATAACTGCTTACTATTATTTGAAAAGTAATTTAAGTGAAAATGCTTCTTTTCTAATTGGCTTTCACAAATAAAAAATGATTACATGGGCATAGACAAAAATATGACATCATTTGAGTTAAAAATAATAATAAATTAAAACTATTTCCAAGGTGCTGATTTTTTTGGTATATTAAAACTTTGAAACAAAAAAAAATAAAAGATAAAAATAAAAACTTTGGTATAAATCTCAAACCCAAAAAATCCAAACAAAAAAAAAAGGTTAATAATCGATTAGATTTTGATATGTGTTAATTAATTTAAATTTTCCGATTGGATTTGTATTTAAATCAAAATCTGGCCCTCTATCAATTTGGTAGTAAGAAAATGATTTAAAGTTTTAAACTATCTAAGCACAATATCAAACGTTTTGGTTTTTTTTTTAATAAGTTTAAATATATTTTATAACTGTTTTTCAAAAAGTTTGAGATCCATGAATCGGATTAGATTCTTTATCATCTTCGGCAATTTCTTCATCATCTTTGATACTTTCTTCATCATCTTCCACAATTTCTTCAAATTCTTCATATGCGATCTAATTATATACATAAAAAGAAGAGCATTAACCTAGCAAGCAACATTGAAATAAAAATATGAGCAAATGCCACAAACCTTAAACTTGAGATTTTTTCTTGCGCGATTTGGCTTTTCTTTAAATTGTAGATCCATTGGACCTGTTTTCATGCCTACCAAGAAAAATTCATTGAGGAGATGTTCCGGTTTTATAGAGCACACATTAGATGTATTGAAAACTTTTTTTCTTGCAGCGCCAACTTCTATCATCGTTACTTATGCAGAAACTAAGATGTATCCTTTCTCCCCAATCTCTTCACCATTACTACTTTCACATTGCACCACCATTTCCTCATTAATTTTTCTACAGTCAAGCATTAGTATATCGTGTTCAACAATGTATTTAGCCCCTTCCTTAAGCACTATAGATTATAAAATTTTACAATCCTGGAATAACATTAATGATGCACCAACATGATAAATTTTAAGATGGAGCAAGTGTCGTGCTTAAACACATCACTTATGTGGTACATTTTTTTCTCGGGATCTTATGACCTTTCAAAATTGCAGTTAAATGTCACCTCCCTCTCTTTTGGTGTGCCGGATTTTTTCACTTACGACAATTAATAATGCAAACTAAGCCCATATCAACTATGGATCTTCTCATCATCTAAATTTGCATCTTTAGGGACATTTTTCCATAATTTTCTCGATCTAAATCATCGTACAAGTAATGCACGCACATCGGTGTATACTCTTTCTCTCATCCATATGCAACACCAAGAAAGAACTAATCATGTCGCATATTGTGTACAACGGCTTATACTTGTCCTCATAGCCATGCAATACCAGTGACGAACTTACCATATCGCATATAACATATGCCCAGCACAAGGGGTGAAAATGTTGGTTTTGAATTTTGCCAGCAGCTAGTGGATAGCAACTATGGACCTCGTCATCATCTAAATCAGCATCCTCACTGACGTTTTTCTGACGTTTTTTCCATAAATGTCTGGACGAACTCTCTCACATAAGTACCGAGGACACAACGGTTTATATATGTCTTCATACCCATGCAACACGAGCGAGGAACTTACCAAATCTCCTATAACATAGGACCAGCACAAGAGGTGTAGAAGTTGGTCTCGGATTTCGCATGAAGCAGCTAAAAGACTTTCAGTGGTTTTTTTCTTCGAAATAAGTTTTCGATCTAAATGCTTTGGCTTCCAGAATATATTCATTAGCCCAGATTTATCAGAAAATAAGAATTCCTTCTGTGGTTTTGTCTTCAACAAGAGACGATACCTTTCATCGCCAAGGCATGCCTTTGCGAGTGTACGGGAGAAAGACTTTGGTTTTGCAAGCAACTCAGGACATTTAGCTAGAATTACCGATCTTCTGGGGCTTCTCATAAGAATATCATCATCTACTTCGCTCTGCTGGCTATCATCAGAGACTTCTGGATCATCTTCTGTTGGTTCATCGTCTGAAACAGATCTTGGCATTCCACTTAGTTTCCACAAAAGTGTAATCGGGTCATCTTGGTCATTGCTAATGTCCATGTGGTCAAAGTCGTCGCCTGCACCAACCTCATAGGAATCTCAGATCCCAATTTAATACGGAACAAGCAAATAATTATGTGTTCTGAGGATAAGGTATACCTCCCAAGAGAGCCTTGAACACTTCGTTATCGATGCTCAAGACACTGACATCAAAGGTACATCCACCAAGGTCAAAGACAAGGATGTTCTTCTCAACGCCCTTCTTATCAAGACCGCAGGCAATAGCAACAGCAGAGGGTTCATTGATGGTTATAGCAACTTCGAGACCAGCAATAACACCAGCATCCTTTGTCGCATGCCTCTTCAAGTATTTCCTCTGCAGCGCATCGTAGACGCCTAGATTCGAAACAATCATCAAAGATAACACAAGGATACAGAAATCAAAAGGAAGTGTCGAAATCGTTAGTGTAGAAAACCTTTCTCCATCCAGTCAATCAATCGGGCGTCCATAAGAACCGATTTGTCGTCGAAATATTTCTCTGATGTTGAGGATACGGAGCAAATTCCTAGTCTATTTCGACAGAAGGAAGAACAAAGCAAAGACGTCAGTGTTTAACGCGCATCATTGAAGAAACAGTTCGCCGATTTTTCAAATTTAAGCAACAAAAATTAACGTTTAGCAGTGACGGAAAACAGTTCGCCGCAAACTCACCGGAGGAAACTCCGCTTCAATCTTCTCCGATCGGATCGATTTTCTCAGTTCAAATTCCCGTGGGGTTTTAGGCGGGCTCGTCGGACTCGGGAACGGAAATCGCGAATACCTTCTTCTTTTTTTTGTTTTCTTCCCTAAATCGCGAAAACTTTATTACTCCTTTTCCCCTTCTTCTTGCTTCCGTACATATCAAGTTATATGGGCTTCTAGTTGGGCCTTTTTTGAAGTCGCTTAGAGAAGACACTTGTGCGAAGTGTGTGTGTAAAGAAGAAGACCACTGACACTCTTTCTTATGTGTGTAATTTGTATAAAAAGTTGAACGGTGAAGATTAGCCATTCGTGGACCCCATCCTGCTTCATGTTTTCCTTAAACTCAATCTCAGCCGTCCGATCTCAGCATCTACCCTTCCTTGCTCACCATACAATTATTGAAACGTCTTGTTGTTGTTGTAAACTTGAAACTAAAAAAAAAAAAAAAATCGTATATGATGTTAAAAAATGGCGTTGGGCCAAATAACACATGTAGCGATGTGTTAATGATGTAAATGATGTTAAAAAAAAGGTGTTGGGAAAAATAAATTCACTAACGAAGTAATGTCCGTCACAGGTAAACACACTTACGTGAATGGAGTTTAAAAGGAAAATGCGACCATGGCTTCAATTACAGATTATTTACGTGAATGGAGGAGTCACTGCCGCTTCAGTGAGAGCAATAAGGTGCAAGTCCTCTACGTAAAAACCAATAAAAAAATTACATTTGAAACCTCAGTTTATGACTCGCGGGATCTCTAAAGAGTTACATACAACATAAATGTCTCCTTCTACATAGTAATGAAAATATGGAAAGGAATTTTTGAAGCAATAAAAAAAAAAGAATTTAAAGGACTTGTGAAAACATTTGAAAAATTTGGTACATACTTTTTAATTTATGAAATTGTCATTATTTATAATTTTATAATTTATTAAAAAATAAAAAATTATAATAATTAAAAAATATAAAATAAAATATTTTTAATGAAAAGAAAATTATTAAAACAAATAGTGTACATGCATTTGCGATCGGCGTTAGCAATCAGCGTTTGTAATCTGGCGTTTGTGACTAGCGTTTGCAATCGGCGTTTGTGACTAGCGTTTGCAATCGGCGTTTGTAACTAGCGTTTGCAATCGGTGTTTGCGACTCAAGTTGCAATTGTGTTTGCGACCAGTGCTTGCGTTTAGAATTACGGTAGACTTTTGAGATTTTTTATTGTTATGATATGATTATTTGTATTATAAAAAATATAACATCATTGGTGGTAGATTTATTTTAAAATAATGTTAAAAATAAAAAATAATGTTTTTTTCCCACCAACACGACCATGTGTAGCCAACAAAAGAACAAATCCATCTCAGATAAAATAAGTATATCATATTGAATATAAAACACTACCACTACATACAACAATAAATCTACCAATCGAATATTATTTGAGTAATTGCAAATTTGGTCATTTCACCGCCAGATTTGGTTAATCTGGTTTTCGGCTAATCGAAGGCAACGAAGGAAGAGTTCCGATCTCGTGTACGCCGGAGAATTGGTTGAGATACCTTTTCCATCCCCAGTTTCTCTGCTTCCCTCTTTGTCATTAGTTTTTAGCCTATTCTATTTCGTAAATCTTTTGCAAGTTTGTTCAGGTTCGTTTATCGGCGATTGTAATTCCAATCCTTAATTTTTTGAGTTTTTCAAATATTAATATATGGATAAATTATATATATATATATATATATATAATAAATAAACTTCAATAACAAAAAAAGAAGGAGAAGAGTGATCCCAAAGTTCAACCGCATCCTGGTGCAGAGAGTTATCCAACCTGCGAAAACCAAAAGCGGCATTCTCCTCCCAGAGAAAGCCTCCAAGCTGAATTCAGGCAAGGTGATAGCAGTGGGACGTGGTTCAAGGGAAAAGGACGGGAAATTGATTCTGGTCTCTGTCAAGGAAGGCGATTATTAGAATGTTAAAATGTCTCACATTTATTAAAATGTTAAAATATCACACATTGGAAGTTGTGACATTTCTTAACTAGTATATAATGTTCGTGGGCCAATCCACTCATAGCCAATTGGTTTTGAGTTGGAAGCACATGATTCCTAATATGCTATCAGAGCCCAAGGTTCTAACTATTTCGATTGTGGCCCGCACTCATGGTTTCACGCTTCAGATTTAGAATTCTGAGCGTGGAGAGGGTGTGTTGGAATGTCCCACATCGATAGTTTGGTAGATTTGTGGACAGTTTATATAAGGATGTGTCAACCCTCTATTCTTGAATTAGCTTTTAGGTGTGAGTTAAGCCCATCTCTTCCGGAACGAGGACGTCTTGGGGACTTTGCACGAGGATTGAAAGGGCTAAGTTCGGTAACTCAGCTACATGAGTTCTTGTTGGCGTTTGTGTTATGGGGGGGGGGGAACAAAAGTCATTTATAAGCTAGTTATCTTTTAATATATTATGGTTGGACTTCGTCGTTTAACATTAAGGGTTAGAATGGTAACCAAAAACTTTATCATAAAACTCTTTATAAGACTTATACCGTTTTAATAGTTACCAATCAGAAAATCTGTATAGAAAGCGTTACCAACAATATTACACTCAGTTTTTTTGTACCGCTTTTGTTTACAGCTCTTTTTTTACAGCTTTTAACTATTTCATAAGCACTTATCTACTTCAGCTTACCGCTAAAAGATCCAGCTTACCGCTAAAATTCTCATACCGTTTTAGGTTACTAATCAGACCCTAAATTTTTTTTATCTTTAAGAGCATTAGTATTGGAGAACCTATGTGTGGTTTTTAAATGAAAAAAAAATATAAAAATAAAAAAATTATGTGGCAAACTCATTTTTGAAAATGATTCTTTGGTAAGAGTCCACATAATCGGTTCTAAATATATTATTTAAATTAATAATATATTTAATTTTAAAATATGTTTAAGAACCCCAATACTGCTCTAAAGACTATCTTATTGTGCAATATTGTTCTAAAATACTATCTTGGTGTGAATGGTAACCGCAGAAACTGGCGGATTTTTTTTGTGATTTTTAGCTGAATCTAGTGGAATAACTAATAATGTAAATGGTAACTAAGAAATTGCCGAATTGCTGATTTTTTTTTTAAAATAATTAAAAAATATGGATTAAATGTATAAATAGATGAAAAACTAAAATTATTTTAATGTATTAAACAACCTAAAAATACAAAAAACAAAATCAAGAACTACAAAAGTTAATAAACTAAAAATATATTTATTCTTAGATATATTAATACACTAATGATATCTAACCTATAATCGTTGTTTGATTCTTTCTTGTATTGTATGCATATGTGCTCCATCTGTTGTTCGTTCTTGTTCTTATAAGAAACTTAGTTCAATACTTTCTCTATCTTACCGATTAAACTTATTTTTTAAAAAATATAATTAAAATATATAAATGGTTAATTAAAAAAATGGAAACTTACTCGATCTTATTAAACGAATCATTAACTTTACGTTGATGGATTGTTTTTTCTACAAGAAATCAATTAGCACAACAACAACAAAATTCAACAATCCAACACATTTAGTCTTTTTCTAACTTTTCAATTATTAACTGATTTGACCGTCAGAAACCCATTAGAAAACATTATTCCATCGTGTTTTCAGGATACCACATTCTTTTTTATAAGATCTTACCTTCTAGAGAAATAAAAATCTCTTAAATACAGATCTTAAAATCAATATTTTCAGATTTATACTCGATCTTGTTGATATGAGATTTTACTATTCGGATCCAGATCCGACTCCCTCATATATCCAATTTTTGAAGCAGATTTAGTTTTTCGGATAATTTTTGATGGTTCCTAGTATTTTGAATTTGATTTTCTTATTATTTTATTAGCAAACTCAAATGAAAAAATTTGTTTGGAGAATAATTTAAAACTATCTGATATAATAATTAAAAATTAGTATATTGAATAATTAAATATAATATGAAAATTTGATTAATTAGTGAAATAGTTATGTTATTTTAGGAAGGATCATTTTTAAAATAATATTTGAAGAGAATTTTATTTAAAAAATTATAATATATATTGTATTAACTATTAAAACAAAATATTAGAAAGATAAAATACTTACTTTATTGAATAGTGTTCTGCAAACTCAATTCCACAAATTCAAATAGTGTATCTTAGAATTTTCAGCTGTTATTTCACAATTACTCTACATTTCACAGAACTCATGTCACCATTTAGAGTTTAGACCCTTAATCAATTAATCCCCTTCCAATCCCAAATGGGATATTAAAAAAAAAAAAAGGAGAACAAAAGTCTTGTCTGTCTTCCGAGAATGCTTTTAATTCAAAAGCTCTCTTCAATTTTCAAAATTAATTTTTAATATTTCCTCTTACTCTCTCTCTCTCTCCTCTTTTGTCTCTTCTGTCATCTTCCCCCTTTTTCTCCTCTGATGTGCATTGCGATTTACATCTCAAAAACCCTAGATTTCGAAATCTAGGGTTTGTTCTGTGCTCTCTTTTTCTTTCTACTAGACTGTAATCGTAGGAACAGCTTCACCTATTGCCTTGACTCTTAGCCCTGTTCTTGTTCCACCAGTCATTTCGCAGTTTCAAATCTGCATTTATCTCGAGTCCTGAGCTCAAGATTTGCTTCTTCTTCTTCTACGTTTCTAAAGATCAAATTGGATCTTGAGATTGGTCTAGGGTTGTCGAAAATTTTATGGGCTTTAACTTACAAAGATTAAAAAAACCCCAACTTGATTCTTGGGTTTTCTTCATTTTCCTGAAAAAAACCTCTGTAAAACCCTAATTTAGCTCTCCGATTTTTTTCGTTTTTAATTGTGGCGGAAGAGAGAGTTTAAAAGCTTTTTTAAAAAAAGTTTCCTACTTTGATTAGGACTCTTATCTTAAAAAAATCTGTTTTCCTAAATCTATCCGAGAAAGGAATTTTAGAATTAGGGTTTTAAATGCATGGAAGGTCGAGAAGCAATGTCATTCCCAGGAGCACACCCTCCTCCTTTCTACTTCAACAGAGGAGCCTTCACTTCAATCCCCGCCTCTCAATCCGCGAGTGCCCTCCACGCGCCGCCAGGTTTCAGGCCAATGTCGAACCCTAATTTGCAGCAGCAGCAGCCGCCGCAGCAGCACCCTCTTCCTAACTCCGGCCATCCGTTCCCATTCGGCGAGCAGAGACACCATCAGGATTTCAGCCATGGGATTCACATGGGCATGGCTTCTTCTTCTCCGACTATGCAACCGCCGGTTCCTCCTCCTCTTGCTCCTCCGCCGGTAGCTGCGGCGGAGCCGGTGGTCAAGAAGAAGCGTGGACGGCCGAGGAAGTATGTGCCTGACAACAAGATTGATCTTGGGCTCTCTCCGATGTCTTCTTCTCACAAGCCTAGGAACTCTTCTTCAATGTCTGATCCTAATGCACCTAAACGAGCTAGAGGTCGGCCACCAGGAACTGGGAGAAAGCAGCGTCTCGCTAATCTCGGTGAGATTTCTAATTAGAGTTAACAGAAGTTTTCATAGTGATTCATGTTTTCGTATTTTGATAATTGAAATTGGGATAATAAGAAATCAGAATGTGGTTAGTGAGCTTGGTATTAGGAGTCATAAGATTGATGGTGTGATGTGAACACCAAGTTGAAGAAGTTGCTTTTAGCTCTGTTGTTAAGGGACTCAACTTTGGTTAAAGCAAACTGACTGATTCCATGTTGCTGTTATGTGAATTTGGGATACAGAAAGTATGTGATTGAGTATGCGGTTAATTAAATTTAGTATTAGGAGTTGTAAGATTGGTGGTGGGATGTGAATCCGGTGGGTTTTCGTTGGCTTGGGACCTTTGATTAGCTGAAATTAGGACACTTGGGATATGATTCTATGTTTGAGTTAAGTAGTTATTTAAAAAACTTAGCTTTGGTTAAAGCAAACTGACTGATTTCATGTTGCTATTGACTCGATGGCTTGTGAACCTAAATAGGATCCTATATTAGAGTGAAGCTTTTAGCTCTGTTGTCAAGCTCTGCTCAACCTTGGTAACTGAATATTTGTGTTTTTTTGTTATGTGAATTGACTCAACTGAGAATTGGTGTTTTTTTAGCTCTGTTGATTTTTTGGTAATTCAATTGAGAAGTAAATGGGATCCAGAATGTGGTTAGTTAATACAGAATGTGGTTAGTTAACTTGGTATTAGGAATCACAAGACTGTTGGTATGATGTGAATTCCCGGTTCTTGTTTGCTTGTGATACCTTTAGTTTTCTTCACTATAGAAGTACTTAGACATGAACTTGATATTGAGTTTCTACAAACAGCTTTTAACTTGGTTGGTTTCATTGCTTTTGCTTTACTGTTTTAGGTGAGTGGATGAATACTTCAGCTGGACATGCTTTTGCGCCACATGTGATCACTGTTGAAGCCGGAGAGGTACTTTTAACTCTCCGTTGATTCTTTATTTCTACGAGTCTGAGTTTTCTCAATATATGATCTTAGATAAAAGATCGTTTTTTTTTTCGTTTGTAGGACATTGTTTCAAAAGTCCTTTCGTTTTCACAACAAAGGCCAAGAGCCCTTTGTATAATGTCAGGAACCGGAACGGTTTCTGCAGTGACGCTACGTCAAACCGGGTCCTCAGCGGCTACTCTGTCTTTTCAGGTCCAATCTTTTCTCAAATTCACTTATTTCCTCTCTTGTTTCCTCTCAAACAGAGTCCTTATTCATTCTTTTTGTTGTTGTATAGGGGCATTTTGAGATGCTAAGCTTAGGAGGATCTTTCCTGGTGAATGAAGAAGGCGGGCCTAAAAGCCGAACAGGCGGTATTAGTGTCTCTCTCTCCCGTCCTAATGGTTTTCTGTTGGGTGGCGGAGTTGGAACGCTTATTGCGGCCAGTCTCGTACAGGTTTCAAATTTCTCATCTTTAGTATTAACCAAGCCACTGATACATTTAGAGTTGCAGCCACTGAAACTTAAACCTCAGAGAGAAACTTAAAAACTTATCATTCAAACTTAAAACCTCAGTCACTGAAATTTAGAGTTGCATTCACTGAAACACCACAATAGAGTTTGCTTTGATAGCTTTGGCTCTATGTTGTAGAGATCTTGTTTGAATGGTTTTTCTCAACTCTTGATCTAAAACCCGAAACATGCATTATTGTGGGTTTTGCAGGTTGTGGCGTGTAGTTTTGTATACGAAAGTGCAAAGGCTAAAGCAATCAAGCAAGAAAACGGCTCAAAGGAAGACAAGAACAGCAAAAACAACAGCAACATGGAGACGCCGAAGAGTGAGCCGCTGCAGCCGCTGCAGCCGCCACCACCACCGGCAACAGAATCAGAAGCGGAAGCGGCTCAGACGCCACCAGACTTCTCTGGTCCAGGATGGTCAGGATCTGGTGGTGGCAACAGATCAATTGACTCGAGAAACCATAACCATCTCACTGATATTGACTTGACACGAGGATGATGACTCCACCTGTCTTATTCTTACTACTTAGATCATTGCAGCAGCATACAGAAATCGTGGGTGCTGTACATAAACTGTTGTTGTAGATTTCTTCTTCTTACTTTTGGATTTTCTTGGGATTAAGATGTTACCAGAGAGATTTCAGGATTTGATTTTTTTTTTCCCCCCTTCTAGCATTTGCTCTGTTGTAACATAGTCATAACCCATTTTCAATTTCTTTAATGAATTTATTTATATAAATTGTTGGTCACATAAAGGCAAAGCTTCTCAATTTGGTATTCTGATTCTTAGTTTGGTTTTAAAAAAGTTACATTGGTTTGATCACAAAATCTAAACAGTAGTATGATCACAAATTCTAAGTAGCAGTAATACAGGTGACATCATTTTGTGTTTACCAACAAACTTCTGGGCCCAAAAGCCCATACATATCATTGGGCCTGGATTAGCATTTCAAGACTCTTCGCAAACATCCGAATTCAGGAGGGAGACGACTTTTCTCACTCCTTTAACTAAACTATATGGTTTGATTGTAATCGAAACAGGTTGGTTCGCCTTAATTAGATTGAAACTAGCCCTGCAAATTTTGGGACGGGTACCCGGTTCCCACCCGTATCCGTTCAAAAAAATTCCCGTTCGAAACCATTTATATTTTTCAAACGGGTACGGGAAGGGAACGGGAATACCCGAACTTCCCGATTTTTCTCGAATTTTTCCCAATTTTCCCGAATTTTCCCGAACTTTCCCAAAATTTCCCGAATTTTCCCGAATTTTCCCGAATTTTCCCGAATTTTCCCGGATTTTTCCGAATTTTCCCGGATTTACCCGAATTTTTCCCGAATTATCCAAAATAATTACCCGTTTGGGAAAAAAATTTACGTAAGGGAATTTCCCAAACCCGTCCCGTTCCCGTCCCGTTCCCTTCTTGTTTTTATGAATTCCCTTTCGAGAATTGTATAACAATTCTCGAATTTCCCGTTCCCGTCCCGTACCCGTAAATTCCCGTCCCGTACCCGTAAATTCCCGTCCCGTTTCCCGAAATTTTCAGGGTTAATTGAAACACTCCATCCTTGCAAAAAAAAAAAAAATAATAAATAAATGAAACTGAGATTCAGAGCTCTTAAGTCTAAGACGTAATTATGTAACTAATATTTCCCAAAGTTGGTCATAATCCGGATGTATTCAATACTTAAGTTTGATGTTACGGATTTACAATAAAGAAAACATAATTGTGATGTTTCAACAATCGACTAATTAACAATATATAATATAGTAATGTGTTGTAAAACATACGTTTTTTTTTCTTTCTATAAACAATATCCAAGACTCTTACATATATTGACTAGTTAGAATGAGACCAACTATCATTTAAGAACCGAACACTAGTGTATTTTGGTTATTTGGTATATTTTTCTTAT
Source organism: Alliaria petiolata (assembly GCA_020283515.1). Classification (NCBI taxonomy): domain Eukaryota; kingdom Viridiplantae; phylum Streptophyta; class Magnoliopsida; order Brassicales; family Brassicaceae; genus Alliaria; species Alliaria petiolata. The sequence continues at coordinate 35,004,550 of JAHZTW010000004.1, read as the reverse complement.
ACTTCGCAAAATTCATAACCGAAAATATCTGATTAACTTAGGATGAACGTCCAAAAGAGGCTTGTACTAACTTAATATCGGATATACTACCTACTATATATATACATAATTTAACAAATTTTCTAATATGACCAAAAAATGTTAATTTGAAGTGTTAACGGAAGAAAATCCTTTTCCATTTTATTCTATGTTTAACAACTAGTTGAAGTTTTGCATGTGTTTTGTTTTGTGTATTAGGTTTTCCATGGAAGAAGACAACAAATATCTACTGTTATTTTCATTTTGACATATTCTACTCTTTTTCTTTTGATTGATAAGATTAATATGGAAACATTTTTCAATCTTTTGTTTGCATTATAAGTTTCGCCTGTCATACTCTAATGAATCTAAATTAAAACCAAATCAGAATTTGAAAACGATAACCGATATTTGTTTAGACATTTTCCGATTAATTCTCCTAATGGAGTGATAATTGTAGAAAGCGACCTCAAGCCTAATGTAGATAATTATTATTTTCTCCATTTTCATTCTTCATTTTCTTGTCTTTTTCAATTTTTAAGCAAAATGATTAATGTTTCTACACACTGTACTTGACCATATGGTTAGACCTCTAAATTTTTTGTTTTCTCTTCTGTTATGTAGATCTAAGCTGTTATAAGATTTCTACGTTCTAAAATAGTTTTTTATTTAATAGAGGTGTTAATTTGTTATAATATTCACTGTAAGAAAATGCTGTGGCACAAACATTAGAGGACTAGATAATCAATTATTGAATCAAACATTATAGGACTAGATAATTTGTTATAATATTTACTGTAAGAAAATGCTGTATCTTACTTGTTTTTTAGAATGTCTTATTACCCCTGATCTTAATTTTAAAGAACATATCACTTTCACATAACTTAGATTAACATGTTTTTTTTAACTTTTAATAATGTAGACATATATAGTTTTAATACCTTTTTAAGTTTAATGATATAATCTCTCTATTCATTGCATTTGTTAGTTTTGGTTACATATTTTTACAGAAAATATGTAAAATTAAGTATCCCACACCCTGTGTGTGTATTTTGTAAATTGACCTATTATATAAAGATAGCGTGTGTAAATCCGATAGGAAAACAAACCAAAACAGAAGAAATGGAAAAATGGTCTCAAAGAGAAAGTCAAGATCTTCAAAGAAAGAAGATCCTGGTATCTTCTTCTGTACCAATCTTTGTTCTACCTTCTTCAGATCCATTCTCTATCTAGCTCTTCTCACAATTCTCTTCTTCGTTCTTATCTACCTCTGGTTATCTTTCACCACTTTAATCTCCGACAACATCCTCCATATCTGTGTTTTCTCTCGGAAGCTTAACGATCCTTATTGTCTCACGGCTGGTTCTAAACCCGGTTTTCAAATTCCGATCAACCTTACAACTAAAAGTGATGTTTTTAGTAAAGATGAAGAGATTGATTCTGAAAAGAATGAAAGTTTTGCCGGAGCGACCTCCGGAGATACGAACAAGATTCTTGGCAGTCAAGATGAAAACTTAAGTGATGATGATGAAGATGGAGAAATGGGTTCTCTAAAAAGTTCAAATCTCGCCCGAGAGACCGCGGGAGATAGAATTTCCGATAGAAAAGAGTATGATGTTCTTGATCAAGAACACAGATCCAAGAATCTTGATTCACTTCTTGGTAATAAAGATGGAGAAATGGGTTCCCAAAACAACGATACTTTGGCCGTAGTAATGGCCGGAAATAGAGTACCTCATGATCCCACCAAGATATTTGAAAGTGAAGATGAAAAGGAGTATGATGCTCTTGTACCAGAAGGTCAACCCAACAATCTTGATTCAGTTGTTGATCAAGAACCAAAACCCACCAACAAGGTCGATCTCAGTTCACTCATTGACCTAAAAGCCGATGAAGAATACAACAAATACATCAAACCTAAGAGTGAAGGACAAGGATATGCCTTAAGGGCAGTGATCAAGTATCTTTACCTACAAAGATCATGGCTATCTCTGGGAAACAACAGCGTTAATAAACCGCGATCATGTGAAGGTGAAGGAGTTTATGTTTATGATTTACCATCGAAATTCAACAAAGATTTGTTGGTAGAATGCAACGATATTCTTCCAGGGGTTGACTTGTGTAGTTACTTCAAGAATGAAGGCTTTGGAGAAGCTATTGAGAATCTTGGTCAATGTTGGTTTGGAACGCACATGTATTCTCTTGAGCCGATCTTACATTCTAGGTTTTTGAAGCATCCTTGTAGGGTGTACAACGAGACCCAAGCTAAGCTCTTTTACGTCCCTTACTATGGCGGTTTTGATGTTTTGAGATGGCACTACAGGAATGTTTCTGATGATGTAAAGGACCGGTTGGGGGTCGAGGTTTTAAAATGGCTTGAATCAAAGGAATCGTGGAGGAGACACGCCGGAAAAGATCACGTGTTCGTCTTAGGAAAGATTACTTGGGATTTCAGGAGAGTTAAGGTTCCTTGGGGCTCAAGGTTCCTTGAGCTACAAGAAATGCAAAACCCTACCAAGCTTCTCATCGAAAGACAACCATGGCAGGTCATGGCAGGTCAACGACATCGCCATTCCTCACCCCACTTATTTCCATCCCCAAACAGATGAAGACATCGTCAACTGGCAGATCAAGATCATGACCAAACCTCGCCGGAGTCTAGTAAGCTTCGCTGGAGGTGCAAGACCCGATAACCCTGATAGCATCCGGTCAACGCTAATCGAGCAATGCATATCTTTATTTTCCGATGACCAATGTCGATTCTTGAATTGTACAAACGGAAGCTGCAAGAATCCGGAGAATGTAATTGATTTGTTCCAAGACTCAGAGTTCTGTCTACAGCCGCCAGGAGACAGCGCAACGAGGAGATCGGTCTTCGATTCTTTAATCTCCGGTTGCATTCCGGTGATCTTTAATCCGTACACGGCTTATTATCAGTACGCCTGGCATCTTCCGGAAGATCATCGTAGATACTCAGTGTATATAAGTGAAGAAGATGTGAAGGAAAATAGAGTAAATGTGGTGGAGAAACTGAAGGCAAAGACTCTAAAGGAGAAAGAGGATATGAGGAGTTACATTGTTCATGAGCTTTTGCCTGGTTTGGTCTATGGAGACTCTAATGCTAAGTTTGAGAAGTTTCGAGATGCTTTTGATATTACTTTTGATAGTTTAGTTGAGAAAATCAACAAATCGAAATAAATATGTGTTTGATACAATATATAATCTTAGATGAATAAGCCATGTTGAATTGTTTGTTCATCATTTTAGTCTACTTTTGTTCAACATCGATTTATTGTTCTTGAATTTAACTACATATAATAAAAAGAACTAGTAGGATAAAAGAAAGAATAGTTCTTTAAGTCAACATCCATTTAATATTTATTTTTCTTTAATTCAACTACTAAAGTTTTATTTTCGTTAATAAAATATTTAATTTTCTTTAATTCAACATATGATAAAATATTACAAAAAAACATTTAATCTATCTCGTAATTCATTTGATTTCTTGTTCATTTCTTTCAAAAATAATTATATATATATATATATATATAATTATCTTCATATAAAATTTTAATTTGTACATAGAATATAATGAACTGTAAATTTGTCATGGTTGTTGGCTTTATTAAGAATGATATCTGGGCAACTTAGATGTTCCCCCTAAGGAAAAAGATCATAATTTTTTGTTTTTGTTTTTAAGTTCCCAAACCAGAAAATCTTGTAAATCACAAGTGAAGAAAATAAACAGCGAGTAAAAATGGCTATCTTGGTCTCAAAGAGAAAGCCAGCAACGCCCAAGAAGACAGAAGAGACGAGGATCTTCTGTAACAGTCTTTGCTCTATCTTCAGCAGATCTCTTCTCTATCGAATCCCTCTCACAATTACTCTGCTCTTTGTTCTTTATCTCTGGTTATCTTCAAGCATCATTATCTCCTCGAGGAAACTCAACGATCCGAGTGTTGTTCTTCATAAAGATGGAGAAATGGAGTCCCAAAAAAATGATACATTCGCCGGAGAGATTGCCGGAGATAGAGTTCCCGGCAAAGATACAAAGTGGTATGATCATAAAACTGCGAAGGAATTCGAGGAAGAACAATACAAATACGTCAAACCTAAGAGTGAAGGAGAAGGATATGCGTTAAGGGCATTGATTAAGTATCTTCAGGTACAAAGATCTTGGGTATCGATTGCAAAAAAAGGCAAAAATCCAAGATCTTATGAAGGAAAAGGAGTTTATGTTTATGATTTACCGTCCAAATACAACAGAGATTTGTTGGTAGGATGTACTGATATGGTCCCTTGGACTAACATGTGTAAGTTTTTCAAGAATGAAGGTTTTGGAGAAGCAATTGAGAATCTTGGTCAAGGTTGGTTTAGGACACATCAGTATGCTCTTGAACCGATCTTACACTCTAGGGTTTTGAAGCATCCTTGTAGGGTTTACAAAGAAAGCCAAGCTAAGGTATTTTATGTCCCTTTCTATGGCGGGTTCGATGTTTTGAGATGGCATTTCAAGAATGTTTCAGGGGATGTGAAAGATCGGTTGGGGATTGAGGTGTTGAAATGGCTTGGGTCGAAGGAGTCTTGGAAAAGAAACGCCGGGAAAGATCACGTCTTCGTCCTCGGAAAGATTTCTTGGGATTTTAGAAGAAGTACGCTTCCTTGGGGCTCAAGGTTCCTTGAGTTACAAGAAATGCAAAACCCTACAAAGCTTCTCATCGAAAGGCATCCATGGGAAGTCAACGACATCGCAATCCCGCATCCGACTTATTTCCACCCTAAAACGGACAACGATATTTCCAGCTGGCAGAACAAAATGAGGAGCAAACCTCGCCGGAATCTAATTAGTTTCGCCGGAGGTGCAAGACCCGGTAACCCTAATAGCATTCGGTCAATGCTAATCAAACAATGCACATCGTTTTCTGACCAATGCCGGTTTCTTAACTGCTCTAATGGAAGTTGTGACAAGCCTGAGAATGTCATAAATCTTTTTCAAGACTCTGAGTTCTGTCTGCAACCGTCAGGAGATAGTCCAACGAGGAAATCGGTTTTCGATTCACTAATCTCCGGTTGCATTCCGGTGATCTTTGATCCGTACACTGCATACTATCAGTACACGTGGCATCTTCCGGAGGATCATAAGAGATACTCAGTGTATATAAACGAAGAAGATGTGAAGGGAAAGAGAGTAAATGTGGTGGAGAAATTGATGGCAAAGACTCTAAGGGAAAGAGAGGATATGAGAAGTTACATTGTTCATCAGCTTTTGCCTGGTTTGGTCTACGGAGATTCTAATGCTAAGTTTGAAAGGTTTCGAGATGCCTTTGATATTACTTTTGATAATTTACTTGAGAAAATCAACAAGTTAGTAGTATAGATTTATGTAATATGTGCCCTCAAGTAAGCCGTGCGATTACCATTTTCATTATTTATTTTAAATGATGACAAATTACAATAGTTATGTAGTTTTTTTTGGTTTTAACATTAATTTCATTAAGTTGATATAAATAATCTTACAAATACATATAAAAGTAATTTTGTTGAAAATAAAAGCAAATAGTAGTATATTTTCAAAAATAATATCATAAAATTAGTAGTACTTTTGAAATTGTCTTCAACTACTGTAATTGATGGATTATTTACAGTTGTATTTAATATGTGTATTAGCCGTCGTTCTAAATGAAAATAATTTCATGTATTTTTGTTTTGTAACGACGTATCAGTTGAATTTGAACCGTATTTAGTGGATATTCTCGTTTGTGTTTTTCCGTAAGATACCGTTTGCCGTTTTTGAGCTATACAACGGCAGGGAGTTTTACAATGTATTGCAGAAACAGCAAGCGAGTTTTCTTGGTGAGACACTTTCTTCCCAGATTATCACTTCAGCGTGCTGAAACTTTCTGTTCCACAAATCAGAATCAAAAGAAGAAGAAGAAGATGAAGCTCAAAGTGTATGCAGATCGGATGTCACAGCCGTCTCGGGCTATCATCATATTCTGCAAGTAATTTCGCTGTTCGTCCTTGTTAATTCGAGATTCTTCCACTTTATTTAATCACACACATGAGATACTTTTTTTTTTTTTTTTTGTGAAGGGTTAATGGAATCCAATTCGATGAGATTTTGATTAACGTGGCGAAGCGTCAGCAATTATCCCCTGAATTCAAAGGTTCGTATCAATTTGACATGAGTGATATCGATATAAGTTGTTATTGAAGTTTGTTTTGAGTAATCAGTAATTAGCTTTTTTGAAATCTGAGCATTGGTAGATTTATTCTCAGTTGTGTGTGTGAGAAAAAGCTCGAAAAAACAAAATCTTCAGAAATGGCGAATTAATCCGTTTCCTGCTCTTGGCAATAACCGATGTTGAAGTGAAGTTCATTGTTTATCCTTGTGACTGAGTTCTACACAAGAACATGAATCTGTGGAAATACTTGTCTTCAAAACCGTAATCGAAAATGGAGATACTTTGTCTTGATTTGATTCTAAAACCGTGTGTGTTCTGTGTCTTGTTTCTCAGATATTAACCCATTGGGGAAAGTTCCAGCCATTGTTGACGGCAGACTTAAGCTCTTCGAGAGGTTACACAAGAACCTTTTCCTCTTTTTTTATAGTTCTTGCTTGCTTCTTTCTATTGACCATTGTTTATGATTCTTCTTCTCGCAGTCACGCCATCTTGATTTATCTTGCCTCGGCATTTCCAAGTGTAGCTGATCATTGGTAAGTGGTACTTTGTTCTTGATACCAAGTGTGATCATTTTAACTTTCTATCTTCACTCATTAACTTTTTAGGTACCCGAATGATCTTTCCAAGAGAGCCAAGATTCACTCAGTCTTGGATTGGCATCACACCAATTTACGCCCTGGCGCAGGTGCTTCTGAAACAAGATTTGAATACATATCGATATCGATGTTGAGTCAATTATATAATGACGTTTCTGATTACGGTTGTTTCTTACTGTTTCAGCTGGGTATGTTCTGAATAGTGTTCTCGCTCCATTTCTCGGACGTTCTCTGAACCTGCAAGCAGCTGCTGAAGCTGACAAGTTATTAACAAAGTCTCTGTCCACTCTAGAGACTTTTTGGCTTAAAGGTGATGCCAAGTTCTTGCTCGGAAGCAACCAACCATCCATAGCAGATCTGAGCCTTGTATGCGAACTTATGCAGCTTCAGGTACATATAAAATTTGTTGCTGAATTTTGAATACCAATCCAAACTAATCATATCAAACTTTCTTGAGCAAAAAGTTGCTTCCTTTGCAATGTTTTGGCTTCTGATTTAGTAAAACTGTATGCAAATTTGTAGGTTTTGGATGACAAAGATCGTCTCAGATTGCTAGGTCCTCATAAGAAAGTTGAAGAATGGATTGAGAGTACGAGGAAGGCGACAATGCCTCACTTTGATGTGGTTCATAAAACCCTTTACGGAGCCAAAGAAAAATTTCAGAAGCAGAGGGAGATGGGAACCGTATCTAAACCGGGTCTTCAATCTAAGATGTAAGAACATAACTTGAATCAATGTTATGAAAAACCGGTATTAGGGATCACTAGTTCGTTCAATAAATCGGTTTACCATTTTAATTAAATCGAGGAATGTAATAATCACTTTATCAAGGCTTACATAATTCAAGTTTCAAAATTGTGGCTTAAATTGGTTTTACCAAAACAGAGCATGGTGAGCCATCGTGACGATATATATACACAACCATAAGTAATTCTAGTTTTTTTTTTATGAATTAAAACATTTCAATTAGCTTGTTTGTGTAGGATTTGGTGCGGTAGTTCAATGAATTTACAAAACCATAAGTAACACAATTTACTAGACTATGAGTCTATATATCCGTTGGCCATTAGGTTTCTTTTCAGTTTAAAATCTGAATCAATTCCCAATCAATTTCTTATATAGAAATTTTGTTCGTTGTGAGTTGTGTCACAAGACTCACAACGAAACTATGTAAACGATCGTTAAAAGAAGTAATGTAAAATGAGTTTTTTTCCCTTAAAAATTTAGATTTTATTACTTAGAAAAATTAGAACATATATTTTTATAAACAAAATATAGTTTACCTTGCTTGGTCCAGAAGCACTTAGCATTCGTTAATAATTTGTTGAGTACGAAATATTAAAATTATTTTTGATTAAATTTTCATAATAACTTTTTTTTTGTTATGTTCTAATGAAAACACTTTAATATATGATAAAAAAAAAATTCACATGATTTATGAACATTACCATTAGGCATTCCTAATGGAGTAGAAATAAATGAATAATAAATATTCAAATCGTTTAGATTAAAATTTTGTAGTTTATAGTATTAACAGCTGTAAATAAAACTAGATTTTATCTAAATCATTTTTTCTTGTTTTGTTGTCAACTAATAAAAACAGTAAACAAATGTCATATATTCTATTGTATAAAAGGAGATTAATATTGTTTGTAATGTATTTCGAGAACCTTTTATGGAAGAATATTAATATCGTATAAATGAACATCGATTCAAATTTAAAAAGAGAGAAATGTAAGTATAATATTTAATATAAATTTTTAAATCTAAAGTTAACAAATGTGGTCAATATTAGATATGCGACTATCTAAAATTTATTTATGAATATAAATATTAAAAACTCGGATCTGTTAATAACTAAATAAATTAATATTTTATATTGCTATAGTTTTTTCAACTATATTCTGTAGAGTAGAAATTAATGAGCAATTATGTTTCTTTTAGTTGTGTATCTCTGTATAAATCTCAAATTAAATTAAATTCTTATCTTAGTCTTTACAATCTCTATTACCTAATTTTGACACATTTTTATTTGATATTACAAATTATTTGGATTTATTAACTTAAAATTTTGCTTTTAACTTGAACTAAAAGAGTATATGCGCTACGCGCGGATTTCTTTTCATACATTGTGTACTTGAAGAGCGAACAACGAATTTCTCTTTCTCCCTTCTCGTAAAGAAATTCACATCAGCCAACTCCTAATCAAAAGAAATAGACGCCAATTTCTATTTTCATATATAATTATGAGAACGTATATATGGTTGTTTGGTCGAACTATAGATTCTGAAGCAAACAAACAAACATTGCTGTGCACAACAACTTTCATCAAGAATAAATACTTACTATACAATTTTTGCAAGACTAAAAATCTTGAACGACAATAGAAACATCTTTCAAAATGAATCATCATTTACCCCCTCTAGGTGAAGGTTCCCTATAATCATTTGGCATAAATGAATCCGTAAAAAAGAGATCTTCAAGACGACTTGATAAAAAAATATACTACAATTCAAAATGACGTGAAAAAAATCCAGCAGAGAATCTCATTCTTTATAACATTTTGATATGAGAGAAAAAGTATTGAGACCTCAAAAGTCACAGTAACAATAGAAACTTGAGTAACAAAACGAAACAGCATGATCTTAAAAAAATATTAAGATTAATTGTCCTACACCTTAGGCGGTCTCATATTATTGATTACCTAAGCAACTAAATTCTAAATTAGCCTCAATAGGAATCCAGGACCAAAATGATTATCTACCGAATGGCATAAATATGGCATAGATTGTGTTTTTATAAGTTGACAGCAAAACAAGAAAGAAGTGATTTTGTTAAAATTTTGGTAACAATAAACTACAATTTTTTAATCTAAATGATTTGAATATTTCTTACTCATTAATTTCTACTTCATGAGAAATGCCAAATGGTAATGGTAATGCTCTTAGATCATGCAGATTTTTTTTTGTCATAAACATAAAAGTGTTTTCATTAGAACATAACTAAAAATTTATTATGTGTATTTAACCAAATATAATTTTGATATTTCGTACTCAACAATTACTACTTTGATCAGGAATGCTAAATGCTTCTCGACGAAGCAAGATGGATCCTGTAGGTCATTATTGTAAAAACATCTGAACAAGAAAGTCCCAACTGGCATCTGTAGTAAACCAAATGCTGACGCGTTGTGCAAAGCGTCTTGCAGTACTTCTTATAAAGGCCAATGCCTAATAATTCCCAGACAAAGTCCACATAAATCGTGCTACTGTTGGTATATGGACGCTGATGAATTTGGAAATTGCATAGATCCACCAAAGTAATTAATCTGGTGGCAAATGCCACTAATGAATCGACTAATTAATATCGTCGATAAGTGTTTTATTTCTTTTTTAATTGCATGTAATAATGAATGAAGTAATTGCTGGTTTGGCTTACTCTTCTTCACTAATAAAAAATTGACTCTAATACTTGATTTTCATTTTTCAGATCCTAATAACATAAATTCTTATTCAAAAATATTTTGATATGACACGAACTATATAGATTCTGAGGCAAACCAACAAACATAGGTATTATTGTGGTTTTTAGGTTTCGATTTACTTCTTCCTCAATCTCTGGAGAAATTTCATATTTATGCCATTATGTAAAAGATGGCCAACTCTCTCTCTCAGCTTGACATCAGCGTTTGAGAGAGTGCCACGTGGTATTTATTACTTAATTTTAAAAATTTATTTTATTTGTATTAAATTTGAATCAAACAAAATATTTTTATACTCTTATTTGCATTCATGATGATTCGAACCATAATCCTCTCAATAAAATACAACCATTTTTTTTCATTATGCTATATGTACTCTTTGACAACACTCTCTAAAAACTTATAATATTGTTCATTAATTTCTACTCTATAAACAGAGATACAACTAATAGCAACATAATTGCTCATTAATTTCAACTCTATAAAATATAGTTGAAAAAACTATAGTAATATAAAATATTAATTTATTTAGTTTTTAACAGATCCGAGTTTGTAATATTTATATTCATAAATAAAATTTAGATAGTCGCATATCTAATATTGACCACACCTTTTAACTTTGGATCTAAAAAAATTATATTAAGTATTATACTTACAATTATCTCTTTTTAAATTTGAATCGATGTTCATTTATACGATATTAATATTCTTCCATAAACGTATAAAGCTTTTCGAAATACATTACAAAAAATATTAATCTCCTTTTATACAATAGAATATATATTTACTGTTTATATTGTTTACAATACGGAGAAACCTTCTTATAGCAAAATCGGCCGGACGGCAAAATTTAAGCCCAAAATTTAAACCGATTGAAATGTCAGCCGGGCCATACCACTTGCATGTCCCGATCAAAAATCATTATGGAAAAAGACTGCAACGAGTCAAGGATACACCAGCAGAAAGCGCCAACAACAAAAGCATATGACCCACTTAAACCATCACCAAATCTACCCTCTTAAGTCTTTGTTTCCAATGGTGTGCATCTAACTTAAGCATCAGAGGACATTCGGGAGGGAAACCCCCTTTCGTCCCTCCCAAAGACCGCCTCACTTGTTTCTTAGTGATTTCAGATTTTAGAAGTTGAACACGATATTCGGCCCAAGCACCCCTCATCCCATCAGTGGACGAACCAGTGAGACAAAGTTCATACATCCCCATTTGCATCACACAAAATGCTTCTGAACATTTGTAGTACTAATAAATTGTGTTGGACATATTGTTATACATATTATAGAAGATAAGTGAAAAAATTTTTATTATAAAAATAATAAATAGAAAATATTCGGCCAGTCGCGTTTCACTATATCACGTGATATTCAGTGATTTGTTATTTTTTTTTTAATTATGTATTCCAATAATCTTATTATATAAAGTTGCATGCGTCTAAATTAGTAATTCACATGATCGTGACACGTGTCAAGTTGCATGCGTCAAAATTTTACCTTTTTAATCTAAATCGAGAAATTTAACATCTTATAATTTATTTATTTTTATGGAATTACTTTTTATTTAAAAATAATATTTTACCGAGACACATGTCAAAATTTAAATCGATAAACTTGACGCATGTCGAAATCTTTAATTTTATTTTATTTATTTCTCTTTTAAAAATAGATGTATTTTCCTTTGTCTTTTAGAATTAGTATATTATTCTATTTATAATATATTTAATCAACACGTGTCGAAATCTTATGATTAACTTGCCATGTATCGTGATCATGTGAATTACTAACTTTGACGCATCCAACTTTATAGAATAAGATATATATATATATATATATATATATATTTTCCTGTATTAATTTCTGTTTTGTTTGGTGGCATTCTATTTTTCACTTTTTCAGTTTTGTTCTGTAGTGAAGAAAGTCATTTGTGTCAGTTTTTATCGCCCGTATAAAATTTGTTTTGATTTTAATCTTAACATTTTTATATGAGAGAACAAGCATTGAGACCTCTAAAGTTACAATAACAATAGAAACTCGAGTAACAGAACGAAATAAGGAACACATTTTGGTCATGGATTCCTATTTAAGTCAGCGCTCAGATTTTGAAGGCCGCAAGCCCAAATTAAAAATAGGTTATATTTTGCATATTTGTGGTTTGAACTAGGCCTAGGATTTCGGTTAACCGAACCGAACCGACCTGTTATTTTCGGTTTCTCGGTTATTTTAAATTTTGAAAACCTTACCGAAATTAACCAAATTTTTTTACGGTTCGGTTCGGTAAACGGTTATCGGATAATTTAGATCTTTACCGAAATTAACCGAAATTTTCTGTTTTAATTGAAACTCGGTTTAAACTTAATAAATTTGGTTTAAACTTAATAGATTCGGTTAAATCGGTTCGATTCGGTTATTTGGTTCTAATTAAAAAAAAAAACTGTAAAAGTTAAAAGATCGAAAAGAAGAAGACGGGAATTGAAGAAGAAAAGGAAGACGAGGAAGAAGAGGAGAATTGAAGAAAAAGAGAATCGAAGAGGAAGAAGAGAAAGAGAAGAATAAGAGAAGAATCGAAGGATAAGATGAGAAGGAGAAGGAGGAGAAGACCAAACGAGAATCGAAGAGAAAGAAGAAGGAGAAGAAGAAACGAGAATCGAAGGAGAGGAGAATCTAAAAAGAAGAATTAAAGAAGAGAAGAAAGAAAGAAGAAAAATATGAAAAGAAGAAGAGAAAAAGAGAGACAGCGGCGGAGGCTATAGAATAGATTTAGGGTTTCATGTTTATTCGGTTAACCGTTTGGTTCGCTTGAACCGAACCGAACCGAACCGAAGTGATAACCGAACACAAATAATAATCTTGCCGATCGGTTTTTTTCTTATAAAAAGAATCATAACCGAACAGACCGAAACTCGGTTCGGTTTTTAATTCCATAGCTAGTTTGAATCCATGAACTATAGGTGATCATCACCTATCACTAGACTAAAAATAATTTAACAATTTCTATTAATTGAGAGCTGAAAATTTTATATATAAAAATAGGGCCGCAAGCATGTACTTGGTCTGTTTGTGCTCAGGGCCGGCCCTGTAGGTAATTGATATTATGAGGCCGTCTAAGGTGTAGAACAATTAATCAATATTTTTTCAGATTTTTTATTTTGTTTTGTTAAAACTTCTTAGATATTGAAGATTTTGTGTTTTCATATTTTTTTTTAGTAGTGATCTGATTTTATTTTATATTTTTAAAAAATTATTTTTAACAGATTTTAAATTTTATTATTATATAAATATGTGTATATGCGGGTTCTAATATATATTTTAATTATGATAAAAGTAGGATAAATAATTTCTGTAAAATTTTATGATAAATAATTATATATATATATATATATATATAAGACATTAGAAGTAAACATAATTTATATAAGAAAAAAATTTCTTATAGATTATCCAATTTTATTTTTACGAATTTAAAATATTTTATTAAGGATCCATATATATGCAAGATCTATTCTAATATATATAAATGACTCTATCGGTATTAAATACTCTTTTTGTAATTATAATTTATACCCATTGGTTGGGCCCCGCGTGAGGCCCATTTAAAGAAGGGAACAAAACGACGCGGTCATTAATCGGATCTACTTCCTAATCTTCTTCTTCTTCTTCTTCTCCTCATCCTCTGTATCTCGTCTCCGAACGAAACTCCATCGTGAACCATGGATCCGAATCCAACCTCTAAATGGAGTTCCATAGTGAAGAACTATCCTCCGATCACCGACGGAGCTCCGGCGGCGATTGGTCGGAAACTGCAAATCCACAAAGGGGATATCTATGGACTGTTGAAGCCAACGCCGTCATTGAAGGAGGCCAGAGCTTAACCAACTTCGCCGACAAATTCGTAACTATCACTGAAGTACTCTCCCTGACCTTCTCCTGAATCTCTCAGTAAAGGTACATCAACAAGTTTTTGATTCTGGCAACAAAGTTTTTCAGGTCGTTATTCGGGAATTCGATGGTGAAGTTTTACCCAGTTTTTGTGAAATTTATAGAAAATGTACATAAATGCGTTCGAGCTCGTTATTTTGAATTCCCTTGTGAAATTTCTATTCTGTTTTGGTGAAATTTGTAGAAAACATGTAGATTTTGGATCGATTTCACATCTTCGAGTATCAGTTTTTTTTTGTTTTTGTTTTGGTTTTCTGCAGTTATAAAATTTGCTAGAGCTACTGGTGATTTGCAGACTCTCTCTGATGTTGATCTCAAACTGATTGCTTTGACATACACTCTCGAGGCTCCAATGTGGCTAACTTGGAGGAGTGAGAAGCTTTAGCAAAACGAGACCGAGGAGAAATCAAACTCGAACTCCCAAAATCCTTCCGCTTAAGGACCTTAACATGAAAAGATATTGGAAAGAGTGATGAGGATCTTTCGTTCATCTTCAAAGATATTGAGGTTGGAGGAAGATTCATTAGAGGCTCTCCAAGAAGGGCCTAAAGAGACGAATGCTGAAACAACTTTGAGCAATGGTGAGGATGATAACGAAGCTGAAGCTGAAGCTGAGGGGATCGATGTTGCTAGTGAGGCTGGGGATACCTTTGAGGCATCATCGATGGCAGATGATGGTAGCAGCGAGCAGAGTTTGCGTTTGCTTGCACCCGAAGGAATGCAAATCCGCCAACTGAACAGGTACACTTTATGACTCAGATCTTCCTTTTATTTCTCCAAATGTCAGACACTTTGCTTTAGCATGCTTCATCAGCTGAGAAACATACAATTCTTACACTTTATCGCATTTGGATCTTCAGGTAGATCTTGAAATGCCATTCTTGCTACACAGTAACTCTTGAAATTGGAAGAATCTTCTGTCCCAAGTGCGGTAATGGTACCAAATTAAGTACTCGTTACTAAGCGAAACCACCATGTTTTGCTGTGAAACACAGCAATCTATATCTGTTCAATTCATTATTTATGATTTAATTCATTATATAATGTTCTTCTTTCTTTGTGCAGTTTTTGATACCAATGCCTAAAAGCGAACGAGACGCAATCACCAAGAATCTGGATCGACGGGAAGATCAACTGCCTCAAAAGTTTCTTCGTCGCAAGACCACGAAGAACGCAAGCAAACCGGTTAGTACATACAAACTCAAATCTTTTTTTTTTCGTAGTGGCCAATTGATATATTTAGTATACAACAATAAAAATTAATGCTTTTATTGCTTTCAACTGATAACATAGCAAGTTCTAATTAATTAATTTCACATGTAGTTGCATCATCAGTTATGTTGAAATTAATTTACACACGTCGTAAAAGTCAAGCAGTGTTGAAATTTTAAATTTTATTGTCGACTGAAGTTAGTCTAGAGAGAATATATAAAGCCGATGCTAAAACAAAAAAAAATTAAGAAAAACAAAAAGAGAGATGAGGGTATTTTATTTCTTCATTGTAGTTCTTCAGTTTCTCTCAAAATACGAATCAAAATTTTTATCGGCAGAGCCGTTTAATATATCTAGCCGAAGAAGCATCTTGTCCCCAAAACATGTCTTTGTTCTTGGTTTTTTTAAACCGTCCCCAACTTCCGGAGTAGTTGAGCGTTGGTATCTGGGGATATGGAACCGGAGGTTTCCGAAGGAAGTGGTATGGGTTGCGAACAGAGACAGCCCACTCTCCAAGCCCATCGGAACCCTCAAGATCATGGATACCAACCTTGTCCTCCTTGATCAACACGGTACACGTGTCTGGTGGACCAATGGGAGTAGCACAAATCCCATGAAATCGCTAGTGATTGGAGAGCTTCTTGACAGCGGAAACCTGGTATTGAGATACTCCAACAACCACTCCTCAGCTGGGTTTTTGTGGCAGAGCTTCGATTTTCCGACAGATGCCTTAGTCTCCGGGATGAAGCTGGGGTGGGATGCTCAGTCGAATATAAACAGAGTCTTGATATCTTGGAAAAGCCCTGAAGATCCTTCATCCGGGGAGTACACGTACGGAGTTGAAGTTCATGGCCTCGCCCAGAGTTTCGTTCGACAAGGAGGTGTGGCAAGATCTAGAAGCGACCCCTGGAACACAATGAACGACGCACAGGAAGGAAGTGACAATCTTACGTACTTCACGTATAATCTCACTGTAACCAGGGAGGAAGTCTCCTACGTATTCCGTATCACCAATCAGTCCTTCTTCTCTGTTTTGAGATTGGACAGTATGGGCTGGTTGAAGAGGTCCACGTGGCTTCAAGCGCGGATACTGAAAGAGAGTAATTTTCCAGATGATGCGTGCGGGGCTTACAATTTGTGTGGGGCTAATGCTCTCTGTGACAGAAGCACATCACCAAATTGCCGATGTATCACCGGGTTTCAGCCGAGGGACGAGGAAGCATGGGGCTTTCACGACTGGGATGGTGGGTGTGTGCGGAAGACACCGTTGAACTGCTTTGGGGATGGCTTTGTGCGGCTAAGCGGAATGAAGTTGCCAGATGTCTCAGAGTCTATCGTGGACAAAAGAATTGGGCTGAAGGAATGCAGGGACAAGTGCCTTGGGAACTGCAATTGTACAGCGTATGCAAACACTGATATGAAAAATGGCGGATCAGGTTGTGTGATTTGGGTCGGAGGGCTCCTCGATCTCCGCAAGAACAACTTTGCCGGCCAAGATCTCTATGTTAGATTGGAAGCCGCTGATGCAGGTTGGTTTCTTGACTTTCCTCTGTTGTTTTCCAAACTCTATATCGAGACGTTGACTCTTGCACCTTGTTTGTTTCTTCATCAGCGGCAGCAGAGGCAAAGAAACATAAAAAAATGAGTACAATAGTCTTTAGTGTTGATTATTGGAGTCGGCATTGTGCTTCTTCTGGGGGGTTTCATTATTGTCATATTGGTCTTCTTTTGGAAAAGAAAGAAGATGCCAACGAGAGCGACTGAACCAGCAACTATTGGTATTCTTGTGATATAACCTTTCTTTAATTTTTGTCATTCTTTTGAATTAGTGTTCATTTAAAAAACAAAACATCAATGATCATAAATAGGGGGTTTACAATGTGCACCGATGGAGCTAGTAACGATTGCCACGGCAACGGGAAACTTTTCTGACTCGAACAAGATCGGACAAGGTGGTTTTGGTGTTGTTTACAAGGTATTAAAAAACACACTAAATTTTATTATTATTATTATTATCATTTAGATTACTTGTAACTTATCAGATACGTACGTGGTAACAGGGGACGTTACTTGACGGGCAAGCAATCGCAGTTAAAAGGCTGTTGAAACAACGGTCAGCTCGAGGGATCGAAGACTTCATTAACGAGGTGAAACTGATCGCGAGTGTTCAACATATTAACCTTGTCCAGGTTCTTGGTTATTGCTTTGAGGGTGCTGAAATGGTACTCGCGTTCGAGTACCTGGAAAACTCAAGCCTCGATACTTATATTTTCGGTTAGTTGCCAAGTTGTGTATACTTTGTCTATTTATTTTGGAAAATCAGACTAAAAAATTGATTTGGTTTCATAGACAAAACCAAGAGCTCTCAGCTTAATTGGGAGAAGCGACTCCGAATTACCAATGGCATTGCTCGGGGGCTCTTATATCTTCACCAAGATTCTCGGAATCGGATCATCCATAGGGATTTGAAACCGAGCAACATCTTGCTGGACAAAGATATGGTCCCAAAGATCGCTGATTTCGGGATGGCCAGACTCTTTGGAAGCGATGAGACAGAGGCTAGTGCAACCACGATGGTTGGGACTTAGTAAGCAAAATCGAAACATCAACATTTGTGTCATTAGAATAACTCTGGACAAGACTAACAACAATTGTTTCGTTATGCAGCGGATATATGTCTCCGGAATACGCGATAGACAGAATATACTCGGTAAAATCAGACGTTTTCAGTTTTGGCGTCTTGGTTCTTGAGATCATCTCTGGAAAGAGAAACACTGATTTCTTCCACACGAACGAGGAAAGCCTTCTAAACTATGTGAGTTTGACCAATCAAATTCTACTCTTTCTTTTGTGTGTGTGTGTGATTGATAAACGCTTAAAACTAAAAAGCTTTTGTTTTGATGAGCAGATATGGAGGAATTGGAACGAAGGAAAAGGGCTGGAGATGGTAGATGCGGTTATCGTAGATTCATCGTCAACATTTCGACCACAGGAGGTTCTAAGGTGCTTACAGATTGGTCTCTTGTGTGTTCAAGAATCTGCAGAGGACAGACCGGCGATGTCGTCTGTGATTTTGATGCTCACAAGCGAGACAACACAGATGGATCAGCCCGGACCGCCCGGTTTTTGTGTCGTAAGAAGTCGGTTTGAGATTGGTTCCTCATCAACAAAACAGCCAAACCAAGACACTTGGACGGTGCCCGAAGTAACCAACTCGATTATTGAAGGTCGCTAGTTTCTCTTTTGTATGTTTTTTTTTTTGTTTGGTTTTCATGTATGGATTAAAAGACATTTGTTCTGTGTCTTCTCTGGTTTTTTTATTTAGATGAAATGATTTATGAATTTTAATCAAAGGTTGTTTTACACTAAAAAAAACAAAAACAATGTTATTCGAAATTATATTAGTATTGAAGAATTTTTGAATAAGAATTTATGTTGTTGGGATCTGAAAAATGAAAATCAATTATTAGAGTTAATCTTTATTAGTGAAGAAGAGAGTCAAACAGGCGCTGCAGATCCACAGTTCTTTGAAGGGCATTGCTCAGTACGAAAAACACAAAATAGCTCATGCATGTCATATCAAAATATTTTTGAATAAGAATAGCTCATGCATGTCAGCATGTCATATCAAAATATTTTTGAATAAGAATTTATGTTATTAGGATCTGAAAAATGAAAATCAACTATTATAGTCAATTTTTATTAGTGAAGAAGAGTAAGCCAAACCGGCAATTACTTCATTCATTATTACATGCAATTAAAAAGGAAGAAAAAAAACACTTATCGACGATATTAAGTTGTCGATTCATTAGTTGCATTTCCCACCAGATTAATTACTTTGGTGGACTTATGCAATTTCCAAATTCATCAGCGTCCATTAACCAACAGTAGCACGATTTCTGTGGACTTTGTTTGGGAATTATTAGGCATTGGCCTTTCACAGTAGTACCGCAAGACGCTTTGCACAATGCATCAGCATTTGGTTTACTACAGGTGCCAGCTGGGACTCTCCTCAGATGTTTTTGACAATAATGACCTCGAGGTTCCATCTTGCTTCCTCGAGAAGCATTTAGCATTCCTGATAAAATTAGTAATTGTTGAGTACGAAATATCAAAATTATATTTGGTTAAATATACATAATAAATTTTTAGTTATGTTCTAATGAAAACACTTTTATGTTTATGATTAAAAAAAAATCTGCATGATCTAAGAACATTACCATTTGGCATTTCTCATGGAGTAGAAATTAATGAGTAAGAAATATTCAAATCATTTAGATTAAAAATTTGTAGTTTATTGTTAACCA
Organism: Alliaria petiolata; assembly: GCA_020283515.1. Classification (NCBI taxonomy): domain Eukaryota; kingdom Viridiplantae; phylum Streptophyta; class Magnoliopsida; order Brassicales; family Brassicaceae; genus Alliaria; species Alliaria petiolata. The sequence goes on along the minus strand of JAHZTW010000004.1, from coordinate 34,984,804 downwards.
AATTTTAACAAAATCACTTCTTTCTTGTTTTGTTGTCAACTTATAAAAACACAATCTATTCTATTGTATAAAAATCACCAATGACATGGGGTTGGATTGTTTAAGAAGACAAAATTTTGTATTATTAGTGATTTTTTTAACATATTTATAAAAAGTTAAAATTTAATATTTTATAAAATATTTATACGTACGAAATATCAATGCAAACTTAAAAATAAATATGCCTTTTTCTCTTTCATTTGTATTTGTTTTTAATCAATAATTAATATTTTTTATTCTAAAATGCTAAATGTTACCATTTTTTTAAAGAAAATATACAAAAATCATAAATACAATAATCAAACATTTTGGTGAGATTCATATATTATGATATAAATTACCTATCAAAATGAAGAAACAAATCAGGAAAAGAACAAGGTAGCCAACGCCATTTACTCTCTTGGACATTTTTTTCTTGTTTTTCTATATGCTTTTTTGTTTTTTTTGTCTAGATGAAATGATTTATGTATATAACTATTCTATTGTTATATAGAAAAAAAAATTCTCAAGTAAAGAAAATCATAAGGTTATCCGTAAAAAATGCACATAGAACACTGAAAAAGGAGAGAGAAGGAATTATATGACTTAGTATTTTTCATATTTACCCATTTTAGTAAAAGTAATTATTTTTTCTTAATTCTCAAAATGTGTATATGAAATTATTTGAATACATAATTCAAATCACTAGATATCACGTGATATAATAAAATTCGATCACCTGACCAGATATTTTTTATTTATTATTTTTATAATCAAACTTTCATCACTTATCGTCTATAATATGTATAACAAAGTTTCCAACATAATTTATTAGTACTACAACTGTTCAGAAGTATTTTGTGTGATGCAAACGGGATGTATGTTTTCGGGATAGATGAATTTTGTCTCACTAGTTCGTCTACTGCAAGGATAAATGGTGCTCAAGCCGAATATCGTGTTCAACTTCTGAAACCTGCACTACAAAAAAACAGGGCAATTTCCGACGGATTTCCGACCACAACAATATTTCCAACGAACTGTAACCGACGAACTGTTTTCGTCGGATTTAAGCTTCTCTCTTGTAGTGCTGGAACCACTAAGAAATAAGTGAGGCGGCCTTCGAAAAGGACGAAAGGGAGTTTTTTTTCTCTCGAAGGTTCTCTGATGCTCAAGTCAGATGATCACGACTGGAAACAAAAACTCAAAAGGATAGATTTAGTGATGGTTTAAGTGGAGTATCCCGTCCGAGGATCGTGATACTCATCTGGTTATTTAGTGATGATCCAAGTCGGCCATGAACAGTATGAGAAGGAGTTGAAGGGCTCTCATGCAACAGGGTCAGGTTGCTGGCATTTTTTGTTGGTGTATCCCTAACTTGCTGCAATCCTTTTTCGCAATGATTTTTTTTGATCGGGGCATGCAAGCGGTATCGCCAGACTAACATTTCTATTGGCTAAGACCTCCGGATTTTGGGCTTAAATTTTACCGTACAACCAGGCCAACTTTGATCAGAGCAGGTTTCTCCGTATTTTAAACGATAATTTGCTTGAAAAATTATCTTCATGTGTCGTGCCTCTCTGGGGGATTGGATGTCTTGTGAAGCGGATTGGTTCCAATTTTCTGGATTGATTCCTCAGGAACGTCACTCGAGATTGCATATGGGAGAAGTCCTGAGACGGGGCATTGTCAATGATCCTCTAGACCTCGGGACAATTTCTTTGGACTTTTTTTGGGAAGTATTAGACATTTCCCATGATCATAACTACCACAAGATGCTTTGCACAACGCATGAGGATTTCGTTTAGTACAGCAGGTACCACCATTTGGAACTACGTTGCTTGGATATTTTGAACAATAAGGATTTTCTGAAGGGTCCACCTTGTTTGGTCGAGAAGCATTTAGCATTCTTGATAAAGTAGTAATTGTTAAGTACGAAATATTAAAACTATTTTGATTACATATGAATAATAGATTTTTTTTATATGTTCTAATGAAAACACTTTAATGTATGATAAAAACAATTCACATGATCTATGAGAATTACCATTAGACATTCTTGATGGGTTAGAAATTAATGAGTAAGAAATATTTAAATCATTTAGATTAAAATTTCTTAATTTATAGTATTAACTTGATTTTAACAGCTGTAAAAAAGTTAGATTTTAACTAAATCACTTCTTTCTTTGTTTTATTCTCAACTAATAAAAACACATGTTATCTATTCTATTGAATAAAAAATCACCAAGGACATTGGTATCTATTGTTTTAGAAGTCAAATTTTGTATTATTATAAGTGATTTTTTTTCCATTATTTACCTATTTAAAAAAATAAAAATTTAATATTTTTATATAATATTTATACAAAATATCACCGCAAACTAAATTAAAAATAATATTTTTATTTTTTTGTTTATAGTTGTTTTTAATCAATAATAAACTTTTTTGATTCTAAGATACTAAAAGTTACCAAATTATTTTTTAAAATATTAAAATACACAATAATCATAAATACAACAAACAACACTTTAAGGAGTATAAATTACCTATCGAAATGAACAAACATATCAGAAAAAGCGACATAGCCAACACAATTTATACTCTTAGAGATTTTTTTTTGCTTTTATATTTGCTCTTTCTTTTGTCTAGACTCTAGATGATATAATTTATGTATATAACTATCCTAATTACCATATTTATTTTGCAAGGATACGACACGATTCCCGTCTCGATTAAGAAAACTATGAGACCAAATTTTCAAAAAGGTTTCTTGAGCGGCAAAGAAAAATTCTTTCCAAGATTTTATTCCATTGTGATTGGTTGGGGGCAAAGCCTCTAGCCGAAGGAGAGAGTCCTGAGCTGAAAAGAAAATTCATTCAACTATGATTCTATCAAATAATTGGGGAAAAAAGAATTTATGTTGTTAGGATCTGAAAAATGAAAATCAAATTTTAGAGTCAATCTCTTTATTAGCAAAGAAGAGTAAGCCAAACCGGCGATTTCTTCATTCATTATTACATGCATTAAAAAACACTTATGTATGGATATTAAGTAGTTGATTGATTCAACATTAATTACAATTTCCGGATGCATCTTTTTCCCAAACCCAACAGTAGCACAATTTCTTTGGACTTTGTTTAGGAAGTATTAGACACTGCAAGATGCTTTGCACAACGCGTCAGGATTTCGTTTAGTACAGCTGATACCATTTGGGTCCAGCTTGCTCAGATGTTTGGAACAATAAATATCTCCTCCAGAGTTCACCTTGTTTGGTTGAGAAGCATTTAGCATTTCTGATAAAATAGTAATTGTTGAGTACGAAATATCAAAATTGTAAGAACTATTATCCGATCTAAAGAAAGAATAAGAGTCTGTGGGAAAGAGTAAGTCTTTATTGATTTAAGCCGGAGCTCGGAGAAGATACAATGGTGGTTAGGTCGTCGGAATAAGAACGCCGTCCTAAGCCTTTTGAAAGTAAATCGAGATCTAAATCTCAGCCGTGAGAGAAGTTTGCCCTAGATCTCGAGAGTAAAATTGCGGATCCTGTGAATGGGCGAGGTTACCACCTATTTATAATAGGTCTAAGTCGGCCAACCGAACTCCTTCCTTTCGGGAAAAAAGAAATCTTCCTTTTTCTTCGGGGTAAGCTCCTTATCCTCAAGGGAAAGTTTCCCCTTTTCTTCGGGAAAACTAACCCTATCGTCGGACTCCTTCTGAGGGCGGCGCCGACCTAATTTGCTGGTCGTCTAATGGGCTCGACGTTGTCTTCTTAATGGGCCGAGCTGGATTTAGGAAGGACTTTTTAGAGGGGTGCTAAACTGTTAGAGATGGGTTTAGCACCCCTCTAAAAAGCCCTTCCTAAACCCAGCTCGACTCATTTAAGGAAACGACGTCGGGCCCATTAAGCGACCAACAACTTAGGTCGGCGCCGCCCTCGGAAGATATCCAACGATAGGTTTAGTTTCCCGAAGAAAGGGGGAAACTTCCTTAAGGATAAGGAGGTCGGTCCGGAGAGAAAGGAATATTTCCTTTTTTCCGAAAAAGAAGGAGTTCGGTTGGCCGACTTATGCCTATTATAAATAGGTGGCGACCTCGCTCATGGAGGGGGATCCGCAATTTTACTCTCGAGACCTAGGGCAAACTCTTCCGACGGCTAAGTTTTAGATCTCGACTTACTTTCAAAAGGTTTAGGTCGGCGTTCTTATTCCGACGACCTAATCACCGTTGTACCTTCCCCGAGCTCCGGCTTAAATCAATAAAGACTTACTCTTTTCCCCCACAAACTCTTATTCTTTCTTTAGATCGGATAATAGTTCTTACAATTGGCGCCGTCTGTGGGGAAAAGAGAGACAAGTCTTTGAAAAGCAAGGTAGCTCGAAGATGGTCGGAACACCACCACCAGAAGACACCACCGAGACCAGAGACAAAAATCTCCCACAACACACAACGGGCGTAAACAACACGCCGCCACCACCTCCCGACATGATGACTTTCATGCAGACCGTCATGGAACGCCTGAATGAGATCCAAGCTCAACAAATCACTGATCGCGACGAGATTGACAACCTTCGACGTTTAGGGACTCAAAACGACCCCCGTACGCCGGGTCTGAAACAGCCCGTCTTCCAAACTATGTCAGGAATCAACAGGGAGCTTTTCGAAGACACCCCCACCAAAGACTTACCAGGTCAGCAGAAGGACGCAACGACCTCTAACGCCAAAACCGCACTGAAACGCCCGCCGACAATCGTCGACCTTGACTCTACGCCAACCGCGCTGACAAACAGCACGGAAGCAACAGCGATAGAGCTCATGCAGAAATAGATCAGCGATATTGGGTCGCAAGTCCACTGGGCTATATCTTCTGCCCCTGAACTCAACAAGATGCTGCAACTCACGCAACAAACCCCTTTCGCACCCAACATCACAAGCATCCCGCTGCGAAACCATGGAAACTCAAGAATCTGACATCCTACTCCGGGAACAGTGATCCCAACAAGCACCTGACAGAGTTCAACATAGCAATGGCGCGATCACGATTCTCTGATACAGAACGCGACGTGAGTTGTTGCCAGTACTTCGTCGAAAGCTTAAGCGGCAGCGCTCTGACATGGTTCTCGAGACTCAAGCCTGGATCCATCAAAACTTACGCACAATTATCCAGAGGTTTTCCTCAAACATTATTCGATCTACATCGAACATGAAGCTTCTACAACCGACCTCTGGGCTTGCGTCCAAGGCAAGGACGAATCTCTCCGGGAGTTCGTCATCCGCTTTCGCGCCATGGTAACCCGCACAAATGCATCCGACGATACAACGGTAGCCGCGCTGCTCGAAAATCTCTGCAAAGACCAGCTTTTTCGCGAGAGACTGAAAACTGGGAGGCCGAGAACGCTGGAAGATGCACTGCACAAAGCCGCCAGTTTCATAAACTTGGAAGACGAGAAAATCGCAGAGCAACGCAAAGAATCCACCAAAGACAAAAAGAAAGCAGCTCGGGACAAACATGACGATTATCAAGAACCGAGACAGCACTATGATCGAGATGACAAATCTCGAAAGTATAATGTATCCGCGGTAACAAGGACATCCCGTCGGAACACGTGGGATCGGAAAACTGATCGCCCAGATGAGGAGCCTTCCAACTCGGGCTCCTTCTGCAGATGGCACGGCAGATCGGGTCATACTGAAGAGGAATACAGAACCCTCACAGGGAGACTGATAAGAAAATGGAAGAAGGGCGAAATTGATCTCGATGGTCATCCACAAAATCCCACAAGGGACCAACGCCGACCTGAGAACGGTGGCAAACAAACGAACGAAAGAGAAAACCGTCCTGATGCGCGTCCCAACAAGGATGAAAAACCGAAAGAAGACGCCCGAAGCGAGCACATGATGAGTCGGGACCAACTCCCCCAGGGTCACCCCGACGAAGGATTCACATGATCATGGGCGGACTCCTCACCTGCACCGACTCGATAAACTCGATTAAGAAGCACGAGCGCCGAGCTGTTAATGTCACGAATGAAACCCCGCTCTACGACAACGATTTGCTCATTGCATTTACTGAAGATGACGCCAAGGACATAGACCGTCCTCATAACGACCCTCTTGTCGTTTCGTTGAGAATGGGCCAGGACGACGTCTCCAAGATCCTCATTGATACTGGCAGCTCGGTCGACGTAATCTTCAAGACGACGTTCCAAAAAATGGGCATTAAGGATAGCGAAATCAAGGTTGCGCCCAGACCTTTAACCGGGTTCACGGGAGATTCGATTTCTACGATCGGGACCATCCAACTCCCTACCCTAGTTGGAGGTGTTATGAAAATCGTCGATTTTGATGTCATCGATAGACCGGCCATCTACAACGCCATACTCGGCACCCCGTGGATAAATTCAATGCGGGCTATCCCATCATCGTATCATCAATGCCTTAAGTTTCCGGCAAAGAGAGGAGTCTTTACACTCCGAGGTGACCAGCGCGAATCGCGTCACTGCTACATAGAAAAACAGCGCGTTCGCAACGCTTTCAATATCGATAGCCAGAACGATTTTGATCCCCGCGTGATACATCACGAAAAGCCTAAAATCGATCTGGTGATCCAGATCAACATAGATGAAGCTAACCCGGACCGGTGTGTCGGAATTGGTACCGACCTACTTCCGCGTATGAAAGACGAGCTGGTCGCTTTCCTGCGCCAAAATGTGGCGACCTTCTCCTGGTCCATCGAAGATATGAAGGGAATCAGCTCGAGCATAACCAGCCACGAGCTCAACGTTGATGTCACCTTCAAACCGATCAAGCCGAAGAGGCGAAAGCTCGGACCAGAACGAGCCCAAGCGGTTCACGACGAAGTGGAAAATTATTAAAGGCCGAATCTATAGCCGAGGTGCAATATCCGGATTGGTTGGCTGACCCCGTGGTAGTAAAAAAGAAGAACGGAAAATGGAGAGTATGCGTAGACTTCACCGATCTCAATAAAGCTTGCCCAAAGGATAATTTTCCCCTCCCCCGAATCGATCAGCTCGTTGAAGCAACCGCCGGCAACCAGCTTTTATCTTTCATGGACGCCTTCTCCGGATACAATCAGATCGTCATGCACCCCGACAATCGCGAGAAGACGTCTTTCATTACCGACCGCGGAACATACTGCTATTAGGTCATGCCCTTCGGCCTGAAGAACGCAAGCGCGACTTACCAGCGCCTCGTCAACAAAATGTTCGCCAACCAGCTCGGCAACACAATGGAGGTATACATCGACGACATGCTCGTCAAATCAGCAAAGGCCGAAGATCTCATTCGACATCTGGAGGAATGCTTCCTTATCCTCAACGAATACGATATGAAACTCAATCCGACCAAATGCACGTTCGCAGTCAGGTCGGGAGAATTCCTCGGCTATCTCGTTACACAACGCGGGATTGAAGCTAACCCAAAACAGATCTCTGCGATTCTGAAGCTCCCTTCCCCGACAAACACCAAGGAGGTTCAGAGACTTACCGGACAGATCGCTGCTCTGAATCGCTTCATATCCCGACCAACGGACAAATGCCTCCCATTTTATCAACTGCTTCGGAGAAACAAGCGTTTCGAATGGGACAAGAAGTGCGAAGAAGCCTTCCAGCAGCTCAAGACCTATCTTTCAACTCCCCCGATCTTAGCCAAACCAGAAGACGGAGAAAATTTATACCTTTATATAGCTATCTCTAGTTCGGCAATCAGCGGCGTCCTCGTTCGAGAAGACCGGGGGAACAGAAACTAATTTTCTACATCAGCAAAGCTTTAGACGGGGCCGAAACTAGATACCCAACCTTGGAAAAATTGGCTCTTGCCCTAGTCATCGCACATTATTTCCAATCGCACACAATAGCCGTGCTCACGAGTGAGCCGCTTCGAACCATACTTCACAGCCCTACCCAATATGGCAGAATGGCCAAATGGGCAATCGAGCTGTCTGAGTACGACATCGAGTATCGCACTCGCACTTGCGCAAAAGCTCAAGTTCTCGCTGACTTCCTCATCGAGTTACCCCCCGAGCTGATTCACGATGAAGCACCAGTCGAACGATGGACTCTGCATGTCGACGGCGCCTCCTCGCGTCTCGGATCAGGGATCAGTATACAGCTCAAATCCCCCACTGGAGAGATCTTGGAGCAATCCTTTAGATTGGAATTCTCGGCCTCCAACAACGAAGCTGAATACGAAGCGCTTCTAGCCGGACTCCAACTTGCCCGAGGAATGCAGATCGATCATATACATGCCTTCTGTGACTCCCAGCTCGTCGCGAACATGTTCAACGGCGATACGACGCCAAGGACGACCGAATGGATGCCTACCTCAAGCTAGTCCAACTATTGGCTAAGGAATTTACAACATTCGAACTCCTCAAGATACCTCGAAAGGAGAACACGGCCGCATACGCTCTAGCCGCCCATGCCACCAGCATCGATCCCGACCTGCGACGTACTATTCCTGTCGCATTAATACCCCACGCTAGCATTATGCGGCCCAAGGAGGTCTGCACTCTGACCTATCAAGAGGACGAATATGACGATCCGATGGAACTACTCAACGAGCCGAAAATCGACGGCGAAGATTGGCGTGTTGAACTTATGCTATACTTAGCAGACGGAAAAGTGCCTGAAGATAGATGGGCAGCACGGCGACTCCGAGCTCGTGGAGCAAAGTACTCAATGGTACGCGACCAGCTCTGCCGATGAAAGTCAACAGGCATCCTACTCAAATGCATCAACGGCGACGAAATTTCTCGCGTTATCAAAGAGACACATGACGGAGCTGGAGGCAATCATTCCTGCGGCCGAGCTCTCGCCCTCAAGGTCAAAAATGATGGTTTTTATTGGCTTTCCATGATGCGAGATTGCGAGACATACGCCAAGAAGTGCGAGTTCTGCCAAAGACATGCCCCAATGATCAATCAACCCACCGAGCTACTGACCTCGGCAGTCCCGCCCTACCCCTTCATGCGCTGGGCAATGGACATAGTCGAACCCTTCCCGTCCTCAAGACAGCGCAAGTACCTACTCGTGATGACTGATTATTTCACTAAGTGGGTGGAAGCAAAGGCATACGTCCGCATTCAAGACAAGGAAGTTCAAAACTTCGTTTGGAAGTACATCATTTGCCGCAACGGGCTTCCATACGAGATCATCACTGACAACGGATCCTAGTTCATATCCAAACTCTTCGAGGGGTTTTGCGAACGCCGGAACATCCGACTAAGTAAATCAACCACGCGCTACCCTCAAGGCAACAGTCAAGCCGAAGCCACGAACAAAATCATCGTCGATGGCCTTAAGAAACGACTCGAAAAGAAGAAGGGCCTTTGGGCCGACGAGCTAGACGGTGTCCTCTGGTCTCATCGCACAACACCTCGCACCGCAACCGGCCAGACTCCATTCTCCTTGTCCCACGGTTTGGAGGCAATGGTTCCCGCCTAAGTCAACGTTTCAAGTATCCGTCGAACCCTGATGCCCGAGAACCCCGAGGTGAACGACGCCATACTCACCGAAAACCTCGACATCGTCGAAGAGCTGCGCGAGCTGGCACTCCTTCGAATGCAGAATTACCAGAGTCAAGCTGCGCAGTATTACAACAAGAAGGTCCGCCATCGCCATTTCAACCAAGGAGACCTCGTCCTTCGCAAGGTGTACGAAAACACAAAGGAATGGGGCGCAGGCAAGCTCGGAGCTAACTGGGAAGGCCCTTACATCATCACCAAGGTCGTCAAGCCCGGTGTTTACCGCCTCGAAACGATTACGGGCGACGAAGTACCACGGGCATGGAATTCAATGAGCTTTAAGCGCTTATACTCTTAGGCCCGACCTGTCAGCTCGGCACTCTCATCATCGGCAACGCCAAAAAAAAAAAGAGCTCGTACACCGAGCAATTCTCTCTGTTGTAATATGAACTATGAATGGTTTGATCCCGTTTGGGTACGTAGGCAGCCCGATTTGGGTCCAACTATAACTTAATAAAATTTTAAATTTTTATCATCTTCTACGCTTCCGAGCTGTTTACACATCAACTTCTTGTCCAGTCGTTAGATATGCCTGTAACTAAGTCTGATCAACTTAGTTCGGCACCCCAAAAAGCCAAGATCCGTCTTGCATGCGTTCCTCATGGATGCCGTGGTGAAATAATCCACAATTTAAGCCGAGCCTGTTCTCGCAACCTTTCTAAGTCATAAAAAGCATATAAGCATACCTAAGTCGTATCGATAACTAAACGCCGACCAGATCGCATATCGATATTCGTACTTAGGAATAAGTCGTATGATCCATATAAGCCGAGCTGAGCTGATCTCTCGCACGATCATATTAGCACTTATATCCAAAGTCGAAATCCATTTTGCAAATTCCTAAGTCATGTATACACTAAGTAAGCCGAGCTGTTCGACCTCTCGAGTCGTACAAACAATTTAAAGCCGATATCGTATCGCACGTTTGTATTCGAACTCCTATATACTTGTAAGTAATTACTAAAGCAGTTTGTTTTAAACGAACGAATGATTCAAAATTAACAAAATCCGAAGATCGGCAAACTTGTGCAAAAGCCTGATAACATGCATATTTTACCCATTTTTACTATCATAAGTGAGTGCTTTAATAAGCATTTCACTAAGGTTTTGATGCAAAAACACTAGATTTCGAGTATTTGGTTGTTCAAGACTCTTTTCAGGTAATCTTAGCAAAAGACGCATATTTTGGAGCAAAATGGACAATTCCGGAAACAGTGCCCGAGGACAGAAGTTCAACACCAAATGAAGGCCTTCCCACCACGAGATCAAGCTCATATTTGGAGACAAGGTAGCCTTATCAGCTGTCTTTCACCTCGAAGTGGTTTGAGAGCAATCCCACGGTTGGATCTCAAGTTATGAAGGAAGCAAGAAGGTCCGTCAAGCACCCGGAAGGACGAGCTGGCCGCGCCACGGCCGAACCAGACGACCAGTGGCCGCGCCACGGCCAGTCGCTCGCGCGGCCAGGCCACTCACGGATTCCCGAGCCCATTTGAAGCCCAACTTAAACCCGCAGCCATCTTATGCAAGCCAAGACCTAATCCACGACCTAGGGCACTTGAAGACCTATATATACTCGACCTTTAGGGTTTTTTAGGGCATCACCACTTAGCATCTCGAAATCCTCTTGTTACAACTTACTTTTGGCGGCCGCGAATCTTTGATTCGTGGTTTCCACTTTGTTCTTTGAGGGAGATTGATTTGTTCTTGAACCCTCTTTTGCTTTCATCGATTTATATAAGCTATGCATTCATCAATCACGTTTTCTGCTTCTACTTTTATGTCTGAGTAGTTTACTTTCGTTGGGTTTTCTTTAAGGGGATCTATGGGAAATTTCATTAACTGTTGTTGAAACCGATTGTTTAGGCCGAAGATTAGGATTTTCTGTCTCACCTTATTCGTTCTTATTGCATGAGTCTGGCGTCATGAACTATATTCTGATCGCAGGGTCTTGAGAACGACAAACGTCCTGAATTTCAGATCTAGACCAAAATAGGATAGAGAGCATCCTTCCTGGGCGCTTATGCGTTTTTAGGGAGATGTCTGAATGCTTATCGTCCCGTTCCTATTGCGTGTTCGTTTAGGCTGCAGGATATGAAAATATACATGTGGAATAGAAGTCCGCAGATCGACCTAGTTTGATAAAGTTAGGTTGTTAAAACCAGTGAATCAGTTTGGGGAAAATCACCTAGTCTCGTTTGCTTAACTCTTGTGTATTGATTTCTAGTTAGAACCCCATAGATTACCCGAGAAGATTCCCAACGTACTCGCCCCGTCTGCTTTTAAATCGAGATTTACGCACTTTCATACTTTACTTTTTCTGCACTGCTTGCTTGATTTCCTTTTTACAAGTTCTTAAGTTTAATTTCCTTTTCCCGTTGATTATAGAAAAGGCTGACAACCTCTTCTATTTAAGGCGTGGTACTGCTTTATTTATTTTCTGCAAGAATCGTGACACTCATTCCCAAACCCCCAATACTCTGCGTCTTTGGTTGCCCTGATTCTTCTGTTTTGCAGTTGACCTCCTCCTTGTGGATCGATACCCTAAGTACTACAACGCACGCTGTGCACTTGCAGCTTAGGGTCCTACAAATTCAAAGCCTGACGAGTCCCCAAAGAAATCCTCCAAACTCGGACGACTATTTAGACCCCATCAAAGCCCCCTCGGGCAAATACAAGGGAACAAATTTGTTCATGCCCAGCTCGGGACTTCAAAATAAAACAAGAAAAACTAGAAATTACAAACTAAATAAGGGGTGATCAATCCCCGACAACATCGATCAACGGCTCATCACCCTCCGTCTCGGCCTCCTTCCTTTCTGGCTCGTTAAGACAGGTTCTTGACCAGGCTCCTTCTCACCCACATCGTGCGCTTGGTCATCGCTCTCAGGGAGTTTTTCCTCCGGCTCAAGTCTCGTGGACGAGTCAGCAGGGTCAACCGTGGTAGAATCAACCACAGCGGGATTAAAAATAGAGGGATCAACCGCCGTTTGAGCTTCGAGCTGCGCATCTCCCGTCCTCACAGCCGCATCCTTTACCGGATTGGCCGGCTGGATCATTAATGGAGCATCGGCATGATCGGCCATCTTCACGATGGCCGTACTCTCGATCAGGGGCTCGGGCGACTTGAGGCGAGAAGCCACGGCCGGAGTTACCGCATATGCATTCGATCCGAGCTCATTGATCCCTAATGATCGAGCGTTCAGATCACTGCGAGGATGGCGCAAAGCCAGCGCAGGCGCATCAAATTCATTCTCCTCGAAGACTATTTCGTCGAAAGCATTTGCTTTCGCTTCCCATTCGGCGACGTCCGCGTCGATCTTATCGACAGCCGCCTGAGGAAAATCCAGCCCTAACTTCGAGACGAGATCTGCAATAGAGCGGGCCCCGCGTGCTTGAGCGAGAGACAACACGATCATCTTGACCTGCTTGCGCTGATCCAAGCTTTCTTTCATTTTCTTAACCAGGCCATTGTAAAAGCTAACGACCTGATTTTGGGCGAAGACGCCTATCTCATCGCGAGATTTTCTCAGCCGGGCAACTTCCGACCTAAAATGGTCAACCTGTTTCGTCGACCTGATGAGATCCGAGGAAACTTCAGCATTGTTAACCTCTGACTCTTTGAGTTGAGCCTTGAGCTCGGCGATTTCCTTCTCAAGCTGTTCCGACCTGAGTTTCTCAACCTCGAGACTCAGCGAAGCCTCATGGAACTTCTTCTCCGATGCCGCCTTTTCCTTTTCGGCCACTCTGGCCTTCTTGGCATCACGGTCAAGGAGAACAATCAAGCGAGTCGCGCTACTCTTCGCCTGCAAGTAGATGAAAACATCATGATTTACTCTCAAGATAGAAACGCGAAATAAAAGAAAAAAAGGGGAACTTACCCGAACTTCATCAGCAGCCCACTGCTGGAACTCATCCTGATGAAGGATCTCCTCTACCGGAGGGTCGGCCGCAGGCTTGACCTTGAGTTTCCAAATCAGTTCGGAGCAGGCAGGTCGATCGCAAGACAGCGGTACCTCCTCGCGGTACTCGAACTGAAACGAGGACGGATTCGGAGTAGAACACGTTTTGGCCTTCTTAAAGGCCTGACCAGGTGTCTCAGCAGACACCTCGGCGGCTTTTCTCTTAGCCGCTTTGTCTTTCTTTGCCTTCTCGGCAGCTTTCTTCTCCTCAGCTGCTGCATTCTTCGCTTCTACGGCAGCTCCACGCTCAGCGAGCAGAAGTTTATCCGGACTCACGTCCCCGGTCTCGACGTTTGGATGCGAGACTTCATCCTTTTTGGAGACCTTCTTCTTGGTCCCCCCGAGACGATTTTTTGGCGTCCCCCGCTTGCTTGAGATCGGGTTCTGCGGTACCCTTCCCTTTGTCAGCACCAGAACCTGATGCCTTTGTTGGCGACTTCGCGCCCGACTTCTTGATGACCTTCTCTAGGTCGGTAGAATAGTCGGACATTTCCCGAGGAGCGAGCGGCATCTTCTCTTTCGTTTTTCGGGATGACCTCGTTCGAGAATGAGCAGCTCGATCTATTCTACGAAGAGTGAGTTCTGGCCAATACAAACGGCTGAGCTCTAGAAACGCGTCCCTACTCTCTTCAAAGTCGTCGGGGAGTGGACCGATTGGAGCGTAATTTCCTGCAACGGAAAAACAAGGTCGGTTATCAACCAAGACATGAAAACCAAAGAAATGCAAGTACACTAAATTCTACCGAGCTCTATTTTCCAACGACTCTCGACAAAGATGTCGGGATCAGCCATCGAATGCTCATTGATGTAGACGAAGAAAAAATGATCTCTCCAGTCATCGATTTTACTGATGAATCCTCGGATAGGATATTATACTTCGGTCTCATGGCTGCGTAGAACGACCCATACGACCTCTTCCCGGGCATCTTCTTAAGAGTGGTCAAATCTTCAAATATGTGACAATTGAAGGTGAGACCGTGCTCAAAAGCCATTACCCAGAGCGCGACGAAGTTTTTGATTCCACCGTGACCCATTTGGGAAATCGACATTCCCCTTGCATTACAAAATTCGAATAAGATTTGAGGAAGCGGGAACCAGAGGTGACAGTGCGTAAAAAAGCATTCGTAGAGGAAGACCCAGCCTGAGAGAACGTCTCAGGGTCGCTCGAAAGGGGCTGGAACTATAAAATTCACCTCGGGACCGATCATGCGCTTTTTCTTTAGCGCGAGCAAGGACTCTTCCGTCGACTGGGTCGGGATCACTCCCCAGCGATTGTCCGAAGCTGGAAGAACTTTATTTTTCTTCTTCTTCGACCCGCCTATCTGGATCTCGGGCCTTGACTTAGCCCAGAGATCGACGATCCCATCATCTTCAAACTCCGTATTGAGTTCGGAATTAGCTACAGTTCGGGCCACAGTTTCCGAGATGACGGCCTCGTCATCAGGGGCCAGATCGTTGCCACTCTCAACTTCCTCGTCCCCATCGACTAACTGAGAAACGATGAAATTCCGCCGAGCTGAGGACGCTTCGGCATCGTCACGACGGGTCACGCCGAGCTGTTCCGCTGCAAATCGCTCAGCCTCAGCCTGCTGATTCAGAAGTCTCAGTTGAGCACGGGTATACCCCGTCTCGGCCGCAAACTCCTCGTCAAAATTCGAGGAACTATCGGATAAAACACAATCGGACGCCTTGCGCGACATCACTTCTTCTGAGCTAGGAAAAACGAGTTGCGCCTTCACTCTCGAATTTTTTCGGATCAAACCCATCTTGTTTAAATAAATTCACTAAGGAGAAACGAAGAACACGAAGAACACGGGCTGCGGATCTGAAGCAGATCGGCAAAATCACGCCGAAAACCCTAGAAACTACGGCGTTTCGATTACGTAAGGGCGGAGAAATAAATTAAGAGAAGGAGAGAGAGCGAACCTTTGTTTTCTTTCGCGAGTTGCAGAAGTGAGGAAATGAGAGCGGCTTCCTCAATTTATAGAGAGATGAGAACGGTTATCAAAAGTCATCATTACTTCGGGGACTCTTCGTATTTCCCGGATTATATCAATTCGGGAACTTTCCCGCTCTTTGCGCAAGGAAACCCTAGAATTTGGGCCCTTGTTTTGAGCAACAAAACTTTACTTTTGAGCCCGGGTTTTTGCGATCTTTTCCCGAATAAAGATCCCGTCCCGAAGCAATTTTGAAGGTGGGGAACGCCCCAAGCTGGATTCACGCCGAACTGATCTTTTTCTTTAATGTTCCCCGAGCTCATTGACCAATACTCGTCGAACTGGGGGGGACTAATTGTTAGAGATGGGTTTAGCACCCCTCTAAAAAGCCCTTCCTAAACCCAGCTCGGCCCATTTAAGGAAATGACGTCGGACCCGTTAAGCGACCAACAGCTTAGGTCGGCACCTCCCTCGGAAGATATCCAACGATAGGTTTAGTTTCCCGAAGAAAGGGGGAAACTTCCTTAAGGATAAGGAGGTCGGTGCGGAGAGAAAGGAAGATTTCCCTTTTCCCGAAAAGGAGGAGTTCGGTTGGCCGACTTATGCCTATTATAAATAGGTGGTGACCTCGCTCATGGAGGGGGATCCGCAATTTTACTCTCGAGACCTAGGGCAAACTCCTCTGACGGCTAAGCTTTAGATCTCGACTTACTTTCAAAAGGTTTAGGTCGGCGTTCTTATTCCGACGACCTAACCACCGTTGTACCTTCTCCGAGCTCCGGCTTAAATCAATAAAGACTTACTCTTTTCCCCCACAAACTCTTATTCTTTCTTTAGATCGGATAATAGTTCTTACATAAACCCATCTCTAACAAAAATCATTTTGATTAAATACGCATAATAGATTTTTAGTAATGTTCTAATGAAAGAGTTATGTAAGATAAAAAAAAATCCTAGATTTAATTATGAAAAAAAAACATATAGCAGATAAAGAAAACAGTTATGCGAAGTATTTTGTTATGAAAGATAACTTACATATTGATCTAAAGAAACACTTACTTCTAAATAAATATATCAAAAATATCAATATTAATTTCATTCATTGATAAAAAATTTCATATGAATAGTAAAAATAGCTTACTTTTATTTGAATAATTAAGAAGATACAGATAGAAAACAATTCTTTTCAAAAATAATCGGATTTAGAAAAAAATAATTTCAAATCCAACAAATAATTTTTAGATCCAAAATCAGTTTAATTTTTAAACAGCTAAATTGTTACAAAAATATTAAAATATTAAAGTACATCATTAATGTATTATGTTCTGCTAAGCTCGAGGACGGCTTCAGTTCGTTGACTCTTCTCCTCCTCCTCCTCTCTTCCCCGTCTCTGTCATCCTATTGTAGCGCGCCAAGGCCTGGTTTTCTGCTAGCGGTTGCTCCTTTTCTTTGCTCTTGCCTCTCCGGGTCTGGTTAGTGTTCTCTCTCAGTTTATGTTCTCCGGATTTAGTCTTCGTAGGCTCTGGTTCTGGCTCTTGTTGCGGATTGTGTTTGCTCTAGGTGTTGTGTCTTCTCGCTTCCGTCTGGGTGCTTCTTCCTCTTCCTCTCTGCATCTTGCGGTGTCTAGGTGCTGCGGCTTCTGTTCTCTTCTGAGTCTGGCTCCTTCTCGTTGTGGGCTCTCTCTTCTCACCTCTTGCCTTCTCGATTTGGTCTCAGTTCTCCTTAGATTTTTGGTTCTGGTGCTCTCGCCTCCCTCATTCGGCCAGTTTAAATCCGACGAGGTTGCCTCTTGTTCTATCTGTTGAGTTCGCAGCTGGTTTTAGGTCTGTTGGCTCTTCATCTCTCGGGAAGTGCCTTCTGTCTCCTCTCTGCTTTCCAAGGGATGGTGTGTCTTCAGCCTTCTATCCTTCTTGTGTTCCCATGTCTCAGGTTGGTCCAGGTTCTCTCCTCTCGGTTTGCTAGTTTCTGCTGGACCATCTCCTTGTTGATTGCTTGGGAGTGGCTAGTGCTGGTTTTGGGCTCGCGTCAGGTGATTGGGGTGTTTGAGTAGTCTTGTTCTGCTGCAATGTTGAGTCTTGCTGCCTTGGTTCTGTGTTGTGGCCTCGGGCTGCTTTGAGTTTGGGTTCGGAGAAAGGCGTGGGATCCCGGTTTTGATCTCTTCTCGGTTTTTTGTTTGGCTCGGCTAGTCTCTCATCGGCCTGTTAAGGGTTAGATTCTGCCTCCGTGTTTCTTTAGCCGCCGATTCAAGCACTAGGTAAGTGTGGCTTCCCACTATTTTCTTGGGGCAGCGGGTTCTTCTTGTTAAAAGTCTCGCCTTATTCTCATATCCTCAGTATCTTTTTGCTCCCTTAATTTTGCGCTTTTTGTTCCCTTGTTAGTCTTAGTATCATTCTTATCTTTGTAATTTCATCATCTTGTAACACTCCCGCATGCAATTTCAATAGAATATCCATTTACAAAAAAAAAAAAAAAAATTGTTTATAGTTCAATATGTTGCATTTATGAGAGAGAAAGAAAGAGATAAAGAGAGAGGGGAAAGAGAGAGAGATGATTATGAGTATGTCTCGAAATATATGAAATTTTTTATGAAATAAGATCAAAATTGTTGATATATATTTTGAAAAACATTAGACGTTTATGATAGGAGATTAATATTGGAGAATGAATATCCGACTCAAATTTAAGAAAAGATCAATATAAGTTTATTATTCAATATAATTTTTTAGATCTAAAATTAACAAATTCAATAAACTCACCAGATTTATATAAAATCTATCTAATACTTTTTGGTTTACTCCATTGATTTTCGCAGAGATATGAAAGAATCATAAACATAGAGTAAAGTTATGAAGACGACATGAAAAAAAATGAAAATCATATTCCTAATTCCAAAACCCGCAGAAGACATGTTCTAAACTTTGCAGAACACGTACATTATGCATAATGTATATTCTACGGAATTGCAGAACATATAGAAATCGCAGAAGACATGTTCTAAACTTCGCAGAAGACATGTTCTAAACTTCGTAGAACACGTACATTATGCAGAATGTATATTCTACGGAATCGCAGAACATATAGAAACTGCAGAAGACATGTTCTAAACTTTGCAGAACACGTTCATTATGCAGAATGTATATTCTACGAAATCGCAGAATATATAGAAACCGCAGAAGACACCTTCTGAATTTCGCAGAACGTATCAAAAAAGATTTTGTAAATATTTTTTTGTTACGTTTTTGGAATAATAGATATTTTCTGTTTCCTTAAATAAATATTTTTTCTTTAAAAACGAATTTTTAAAATAAATTAAATATTAAAATATCTGATTTTGAGGGTAGTTTAGGCACAATTTGATATACAAAAATAAAGGTGTAGATGGACAAGAGGGTACAAAAAACATCCTTTATTTCTAATTTTCCCAAAAAATTTAGCATCCCGATGAAATAATAGTTATTGAGTACTAAATATTAAAATCATTTTGATTAAATATGGGGAAGATTACTTAACATTTTGATTAAATATGGGGAAGATTACTGACTTGTTTTTCAGGTCTATAATACCCTTTTAACCTTTGTTAGGAAAAAAATATTTACAGAAATGCCATTAGTTTTTTTTTCCACCTCAGCAAAAAATATTTAATATTAACAAAATTGCCACTGAATTTTAGCCAAAAATATATAAGCCTGCTGGCAAAAATCTGTCGTTCATTTGACCACAGATTTTTATAATTTTCGACTGATTTACTTCGAGTGACAGACTTGTTATTTGAATGACAGACTTGTTATTTGAATGACAGATTTTCCCAATAAATCTATGGCATGAGCCAGCAGTTTTTTGTTGTGATGATAGTTTTAGTTAGTGTGACAGAATTTTTTTTACAGATTTGTTGTTATGATACAACATATTTACAATATTTGACAGACTTATTATGATGTGACAGATTTATCTCACAGATATATGTTTCTTGACAGATTAAAAAATTTCCTTAATAGCAGATTTTAATTTTAACAATAGATTTATGATTAGTCTGTCATCAAAAAAAATTAAAATTTTATTACTAGACTAGCTTCTACATTATAACAGTTTTTGTTTTACTTCGCAACAGTTTTGTAATTTTGAATAAAATCTATTTATTTGATGGCAGCTTTTAGTTCATACGAGACAATAGATTAATTTGAATATGTCTCTCTAAAAGTAAAGCATAGATAATAAACTGGGAAGCGATTCATCACAGTGTCGTCGCTCGCCGCTGTCCGCCGGCGTCTCCTAAGACGTCGGTTTCTTCAATCTTCTTCGACCTCAGGCCTTCCCCTCCTCATGGGGAAGAAAAAATCACCCAAAAAACCATCTCCTTCTAAAAACCCCCCATCCTCCTCGCACTCCAAAAAACCATCTCCATCTAAAAACCCCCCATCTTCTTCGCCTTCCAAAAGTCCCCCTCCCTCGTCGTCGACTTCTCCTACCAAGGATGAGCCGATTAGGATCTCACCGTCGTGCCCTAGCGCATCTTCCCCATCGAATTTGGCTGCTACTTCGTCTACGGTGGTTATCGAATCAGTTCCCAATTCCGGATCTAACCAATCTGTTGCTCCTGTGATCGCTGCCCAAGCTGATCCAGAACCAATCCAGAAGCAGGTGGTGGCTGTAGAAGTCGCATCAGTACCAGCTCCCCGAATTTATACTGCGGATGTCCCGGAAAAGGAGTCCCCAGAAAACCTAACAAAATCCACCGCTCCCGTGGTGGATTCATGGTGCTCCCTGGTCAAAGGGACCACAAAACAGATGAGGAAAAAGGGAGAAACATACACTCTTCCATCCGGAGAGGCTTGTGTGAAGATCCATAATTCAGTGATAGAGAGGAACAAAAAGTCCTGGGATTGTGTTGTCTTAGGACAATTCTACTCGGACCCTCCATCTCAAGGGATAATCCACAACATAGTAAATGGCATTTGGAGCAAGTATTATAGAGATATCTCGGTTTCTAAGATGGAGGGAAATTCGTTTCTGTTCAGAATTCCGAATGCTTCTACAAGGAACCGAGTGATTACTCAGAGCCTTTGGCAGATTGAGGGTCAAACTATGTTTGTTGCAAAGTGGGAACCAGGAGTGGCGCTTACCAAGCCGGAGTTATCCTCTGCGCCTATTTGGCTTGAGCTACGAGAGGTCCCTTTTCAATTCTTCAATCAGGAAGAGCTTGAGCATATAGCAGGGCTGGTGGGAGACCCGAAAGATCTGCATCCATCAACCAAAAACAAGACTAACCTGGAGGTTGCGAAGGTGTTTTTAATCATTGATCCAAGGAAGCCTCTTCCAGAAGCGGTGAATGTGGAATTTGAATCAGGGGAGATTAGAAGGGTCCTTGTCTCTAGTCCTTGGATGCCTCCAGTGTGTGAGCATTTTAAAGAGATTGACCACAATATCAAGAGATGCAAGGTCGCTACAAAAAAGTGTAACCGATGTAACTCATTAGCCCATGACACTGGAAAATGTCCAAGACAAAAATCTGTTGATGGTAAGGGTAAGAAAACACGGAGGGGCATATCAAAGGAAAAGGAAAAAGAAAAGGGTTGGGTTCGAGTGGCTTCTAAAGTGAAAGAAAACACATGTGGTCCATCTACTCAGACTGCGATTTTTGCTGATTCAAAACTTGGTAATGGCAAGGACTTTGCAACGGGAGAATCGAGCGGTGCTTTCTCTTCCAAGCTGGTTCAGGTGGTCAAGAGTAACAGTGCAGTAACCTCTGATGCTGAGGCTGATTCTTCTGATGTTGGTTCGTATGATTCTTAGGAGGAAGAGGGACAGATAGTGGAGCAGGAAAAGTTTTTTAAAATGTTGCCTGAGAAGCAACAATCAGGTACTAAAGGTACTAGGGGCAAGAGCCCCAAAACTCAATAATTAATGTGTAAAGACATCTTTTGCTGGAATGTCTGCGGCTTCAATGTATATAGCCATCGTAGCGGATTCAAGAAGTGGTTTAAGTTAAATAAACCCATTTTGGCGGTTTAATAGAAACGCATGTCAAGCAGCCGAAGAACAAGAAGTTCATCAACGAGTTACTTCCCGGCTGGTCTTTTGAGGATAACTATGGTTTTTCTGATTTGGGTAAGATTTGGGTTCTGTGGCACCCGAGTGTACAGGTTACTGTAATCTCTAAGTCCTTGCAAATGGTGTCGTGTGAGGTGTATTTGACAGCTTCTCAGAGCTTGGTTGTTATGTCTGTGGTCTATGCTTCAAACTCTGCAGAAGAAAGAGCAACCCTTTGGGAGGAATTGGTTACGCTTTCGTCCAATTCGCGTGTATGTGGCAAACCGTGGTTGGTCATGGGTGATTTCAATCAAGTTCTTTACCCGCAAGAGCATTCCAGGCCTAGTCACTTGGATGTAGACAGGAGAACGAGAGAATTCAGACACTGCCTTCTCGAAGCTGATTTGTCAGACTTGAATTACCGAGGTAACACCTTTACCTGGTGGAATAAAAGGAAAGCTAGTCCGGTAGCTAAAAAACTAGATCGCGTCCTGGTCAATGATCTCTGGTATGATACCTTCCCTTCTTCGGTCGCCTCCTTTGATGATCCAAACTTTTCGGATCACGCCTCCTCTACGATAGTGTTGAATCCCGGGGTCCGGAAGGTTAGGAAGCCATTCAAGTTTTTCAACTTTCTTCTGCTTAATGAGGAATTTTTGCCTTTCATTACCCATCAATGGTACTCTATCAACGTAGTGGGCTCAGCCATGTTTAGAGTTTCCTCAAAACCCAAATTGCTGAAGCAGGCCATTAGAGAGTTTAGTAAGGAAAAATTTTCAGATTTGGAAAAGCGGGTGAAGGAAGCTCATGTGGTTCTTCTAAGAAGCCAAAATAATATGCTTTCAAACCCGAACCCTACGAATGCAGATACGGAGATCCAAGCGCTTCGCAAATGGCAGAGTCTGGCGACTGCTGAAGAGTCTTTCTTTTGTCAAAGATCCAGAATTTTGTGGCTCGCTCTAGGAGACAGTAACACAGCTTTCTTCCACAGAATGGCTACCACTAGGATGGCGATGAATCATATCCACTTCCTTATCGATGGGAGTGGAACCAGGATTGAATCTCAGCTAGGTATCCAAGAGCATTGCATTAACTACTTCTCTGATCTCCTGGGCAGTAGTGTTGAGCCTCCTTTGTTTGAGCAGAGTGATTTAAACTTGCTTCTTACCTTCAATTGCTCCGTCGATCAGAGAAGGAACTTGGTCAAGAAGTTCTCTAATGCGGATATTAAGGAAGCGTTCTTCTCGTTACCAAGAAATAAGACAAGTGGGCCAGATGGGTATTGTGCTGAGTTCTTCACGGGTTGTTGGGATCTGGTGGGAACCGAGGTAACAGAAGCTGTGTCTGAATTTTTTATTTTGGGGAATCTTCTAAAGCAGTGGAATGCAACAAATCAGGTTCTGATTCCTAAGATCACAAACGCCTCCACCACGTCTGATTTTAGGCCAATATCCTGCCTCAACACAGTTTACAAAGTGATTTCAAAGCTTTTGGCAACCAGATTGAAGGCATTTCTCCCTGATGTTATCTCTAATTCACAATCAGCGTTCATGCCAGGCAGATTGTTGGCTGAAAATGTTCTACTCGCCACAGACCTGGTACAGGGGTATAATGGGAGGCGTTTGGAGCCAAAAGGAATGTTGAAAGTGGATCTTCGAAAAGCTTTTGACTCAATAAGATGGGACTTTATTATCGGTACTTGCAGAGCTCTGAACATTCCAGAAGAATTCATCGGTTGGATCTCTCAGTGCATTACTACCCCAACTTTCTCCATCTCTGTGAATGGTTCTTCGGGAGGCTTTTTCAAAAGCACAAAAGGCATAAGACAGGGGGACCCTCTCTCGCCCTACCTGTTTGTGCTAGTCATGGAAGTCTTCTCTCAGCTCATTTTTTCGCGTTTTTGAAGCATGTATTATCTCTTACCATCCAAGAACTCATGATCTCAAAGTTACACATCTTATGTTTGCGGATGACGTGATGGTGTTCTTTGATGGAAGTAGTTCCTCCTTACATGGTATAAATGAGTGTTTGGATGATTTTGCAAGCTGGTCTGGTCTTCAGATGAATAGGGACAAAACAGAATTGTTTCATGCAGGATTGAACCCAAGTGAATCCACTGCTATAGCTAGCTATGGATTCCCTGTTGGTTCTCTCCCCATCAGGTACCTTGGCTTGCCTCTCATGTCCCGAAAGCTGAGAATTTCAGAGTATGAGCCTTTGTTGAATAAGCTGGTAAACAGATTCTCATCTTGGGGAGTCAAAAAGCTTTCGTTTGCCGGACGTGTTCAGCTGTTGAAGTCAGTCATATCAGGGAATGTGATCTTCTGGATGTCGGCCTTCATCCTTCCCCAGGGATGCATTAAGAAGATTGAGTATTTGTGTTCTCGATTCCTTTGGTCGGGTAACATTGATAATCACAAAGGGGCAAAGGTTGCCTGGTCTACTGTCTGTCTCCCTAGAGAGGAAGGTGGTCTTGGTCTTAGGAGATTCTCAGTGTGGAACAAAGTTCTCTGCCTTCGTTTCATTTGGCTCTTGTTCTCAGAGAGTGATTCCTTATGGGTGGCGTGGCAAAGGCATCGCCACTTGAGAAACAGAAGTTTTTGGGCGTTACAGATTTCAAATCAGAACTCGTGGACTTGGAATGAGATCTTAAAGTTAAGACCTGACGCTCTGAATTTTATTAAAGCAGTCCTAGGAGATGGCCACCAAATAAGCTTCTGGTATGATGTTTGGACCCCCTTGGGACAGCTCTTTGCGTACTTAGGCCCTACGGGTCCAAGAGAGGTGCGTATTCCCATCCAAGACACGGTCTCAGAGGCTTGCAGCGAACTGGGATGGAGATTGGCGGACCCTAGATCTGAAGAAGCTGTTAATCTCCACGCTTTTCTTACGACGGTAACTCCACCTATTACGAGCACGTCGGTGGACGAGTACGTTTGGTGTACAGATGGTGTCAGCGCTAAGGCCTACTCTTCGTCTAAAACTTGGGACGCCATGAGACCGAGAGCAGAGATAAAGAGCTGGGCAAGTTTGATCTGGTTTAAGGGGGCCGTCCCGAAGCACTCATTCACAATGTGGACTGCAAACTTGAACAGGTTGCCGACAAAAGCTCGGTTGGTTTCTTGGGGTTTGGATACTGCTTCAGATTGTTGTCTATGTTCCAGATCAGAGGAAAACAGAGATCATTTGTTCATGTCCTGTTCTTACAGCTTGGAAGTTTGGAGACTCGCCATCACAAGGCTAGGACCACCGCAGCATATGTTCAGATCATGGTCAGAATTATTGTCTTGGATAAAGGACACCTCGGCTATGGCTCCTGCACTTCTCAGGAAACTAGTGGTCCAAGCAACAATTTTTCACATATGGAGGGAGAGGAACAATGTGCTTCACAACAACATCTCCCTTCCACCTGCTGCCATTTACAAGGTTCTAGACAGAGAGATTCGTAACACCATAAACGCAAGAAGGCATAGAAGATAATTTGGAAACTTAATGTCCCTATGGCTTAGATGATCAATACCATATCTTACCCATGAGTACTGCTTCCTTGTTTTTTATTTCTTTTTTGGCAAGGATGTACAGACCGTAGATTTGCTTTTTGTAAAATCTAACTTTCATTATTAATGATATTTACAGTTGTAGCAAAAAAAAATTTACTAGAATAGCTTTTTGCATTTTTTTCTTTGACAATAGACTTTGGAATGACAGATTTTCGTTTCTATTTGTTTCCTTTTGACAACAGATTTATGGTACTCTTGTCATGGCAGTTTTTTTTTGTTTTAATCAACAAACCACGTACACAAACCTACGTAATATCTTCGTTCACCTAGGGTAAGCACATGCATGTTAATGTGTAATCAAGTTGGGCATAATTGCAAAACATGAGAGTTAACTATTTTATGTAGCTATTGCAATATTTTAGAAGTTGAAAGTGTAGGAAAAATCTGTTTCTTATACAGCTTTTTATATCGACTGCAAATTATGTATATTACAAAATCTGTTTCTGCTTATGTATAGGGAAAAAAACATTCTTTTGATTTTTGTCTGATCGATTGGTTCCACTTCTAGCTTTTACAAAACAAGAAAATATGTCTTTTTAAACTGAATTGAGTGCTATGAAACGCGCTACTAAAAATTTGACTAAAGTCTAGCTAAAAGAACTATTATCACTAAAGTCTAGCTAGTTCGTTTGATTCCTTTGAACCATATTTAGATACATTTATTTTGTTTGATTCCTTTGAACCATATTCAGATTTTAAATCGACATAATACACAACCATCCTACTATTCTCCTCTTCTCAAAACTCCATTCTTTGCATCTGTCCAAAACCACTTGCAACTCATTCAAGCAAGGTCCCAGACCATGTGGAAGGAAGGTTCATAATAACGCATCCCACACATCAACTCCAACTCCTTCTTTAACCATTTGAAAATTGGACATATAACAGTTGTGGTCCATACTTCTTATCTGATTAGGAGATTTTTTCCACTTTATGAAGCCATATATAGAAAAAAAAAAATTGATCATATTAAGTTATGGAATAATCACATCAGACTTTTTCACAAGAAAAAAAATGCATATTACCTATCCTTTCTCTTCTCTATGAATTGATCAAGCGAAACTTTTCTAGAAATCGAGAGTTCTACAAATAAAAAAAAATAAAATAAAAAGTTAGACAAATATATAAGGCCAGAGATTGAACCAAATTCAAAACATAAATTTCTCAATCAAACACACAAATCTTTTAGCAAGTTAGAGAGTATAATGAAGTATTTGGCAAAGATGATAAATCATTCTAATTTCTAAAGTTCCTCTCATCAAACATTTCTGAAAATCTTAGAATACTTCGAAACGTGGTTCGAAAGCCGATACAAATCCCGAGAACCATATTGTTTTCTTCAACCTCATCGATGAATCGATTCAACACTCCTTGCGTTAGATTCGTCGGTACTCACCGCACCGTAAACAACTCCAATCCTCTTGCAAATACTCTTTATCGATTCTTCAAACACGAATTACAAAAGACTCACGCCGATACAATGAATCTCAAATCAGGATATCATGGCGATCTCAATCTGAAGATTCTAATCACGATCTCATATCGATCGTGACCCAAGAAGACTCATATCGTCTCTCACAACTTCACAACATAAAGCATAATAGAAACTAAGAACAGACTCGATTACTTATACCTCTTGATTCTTCCAATTACAAACCCTTCACTAGCTTTCTTTTACTATTTTCTTCCGCCAAATAAACCTCCACGTCAGCTTTAATATCTCGATGATACTTATCACAGAGACGTGGTTTTAAAGAAGTAGCGACGTCTGCCTCTGTTTGATTGATCGCTGAAAAAACAAGCGGCTCCGACGTCGCTGTCGCAGCATCACTTGTTTACGCATGTAGCAACTCCCGCGCCTGTTTGGGATCTCTTTTCTTTGTCTACAAGTAGTTGCGTCAACTCCACACTCTTTGTTGCTTCAACACCTATGATCGATTTTCTCGTCAGGAACATGACAAGGCACTCTCTATGTGTGTTGCTCAGGGCGTCTAGAGTTGAGAGCAATCGATGGGCAGACTTGCATTGACAATGTGCTTGCTCGACTTTCCCATGCTCCACTCTGCAGTAAAATTCTTGTTAAGCAGAAGCAGAGAAAGGACTAATAATGCATTAAGACTCCGATTTGATTCGTTTAATGCGTGCCCATCTGTATATCAACTGAAAAACCAGCATTGCTTCCCTAAATAAGCATGAAAATCGGCAATTACCTAATGAAAATTTGAATCACTAACAGAAATTGATTCCCTAAAGAATTATCTCGACACATCACATCATACCATCAAAAAACATAATGGTTTCAAAAATTGTAATCTACTCTAACACTCATCTACTTCGAACAAAACAATTATCAGTTTCCCAAAGCCAAGTGTTTACTTCAAATTAAATCACAGCGACAAACAAAATGTTGCAGAAAAGATTCATAATTACAGTGACAATTAGAAGTCTCAGGAAACGAGAAGAAACTGTAGAGAAACAGATTTTATATGAACAAACGCAAGACAGAGACGACTCTTACAAAAGAAGTTGCAGGCGGCGAATCTTAGAGAATCCCACAGCAAAGAAGGTGAAGTCGACGACTCCAACAGAAGCGGATGCAGGTGACGATCCTAGAAAATCCCACAGAAAATGTGAGACTCTCGAAATAGATGAAATCGAGATAGAAGGTGAAGACTCTCTGATACAAAATCGGAGAACCATAGACAGCGAAGGAACGATGGAGGCTCGCCGAAACCCTCTTTTTTCTGGGTCGAGGTATATAATTTTTATTTTTATTTTCATACAGATTTTTAATTAAAATTTTCTGTTTAAAAGTTTGTTTATTCAATTTTTATATTTTTAAGTCTAAATTTAAATCTAAATGGCATGAGTGTAATTACTAGAAACATCATTGGGTATAATGTCTTTTAACAAAAAATATGTGTTACTTTAATAAATTTTCTTTGGTGGGTGTTATTCTAGTAATAAACATATAAATTAGTGCTAATCTAAGTAATTTCTCTTAAATATGCATATAAATTTTTTTTTTTTTGTTCTAATGAAAAAAATTTAATGTATGATTGATAAAAAAAATTCACATGATCTACGAGCATTACCATTTGGCATTCCTAATGATAGAGTAGAAATTAATGATTAAACAATATTTAAATAATTAAAGACTCGTAGTTTATAGTATTAACTAGATTTTAACAAAATCACTTCTTCTTTTTTTTGTTGTCAACTAATAAAAACACGTCATCTATTATATTGTATAAAAATCAACAATGACATGATGAGTTTGGATTGTTTAAAAAGCCAAAATTTTGCATTAT
Source organism: Alliaria petiolata (assembly GCA_020283515.1). Taxonomy (NCBI): domain Eukaryota; kingdom Viridiplantae; phylum Streptophyta; class Magnoliopsida; order Brassicales; family Brassicaceae; genus Alliaria; species Alliaria petiolata. The sequence continues at coordinate 34,956,454 of JAHZTW010000004.1, read as the reverse complement.
ACGTAATTTTTTATTTTTCTTTTACTTATTTAAAATAAAAATTTAATATAATTATAGAATATTTATACAAATATCAATGCAAACTTAAAACTAAAATATAACTTTTTTTCTCTTTTGTTTGTTTTTGACTTTAATCAATAATAAATACTTTTTATTCTAAAATGTTAAAGGTCAACAAATTTTTTTTTTAAAATACAGAATAATCATAAACACAGCAATCAACGTTTTGGTGAGATTTGTATATTATAATATAAATTACCTATTGAAATGAACAAATAAATCATGAAAAGTTTTATATTTAATGATATATTTAAATTTATATTTAATTTCAAATATATATAAAAACTTACCGTTATCCGCCAATTCTTTTTTTTCTTTTTCCAACTGATGTTATCCGCCAATTCATGTTTTACAGTTCTGTTATTATTTGACATATTCTAGCTAGACTCGTTTTAGGCTTTGTTGGAAAAAAAACCGCTGCATTTGTAAAATAGAATACAATTAACGAAGAATCGCATGACTTCTCCTTTGCAGATGAACAATCTCTGTAAATCGATTCCAAAAAATCAATTTGAGGAAGAAATGGCTTGAATTCATATATTGATTGGTTTTTGTGTTTCGAATCAAGAACTTGTTTTTCATGGTCGGTTTTAGTTTAAGAGTTAGATAAGCCATGTTCAATAGGTTTTCAGATCTTTTCTTAGATAAACAAGAGACCTGAATATCATGATAACTAGAGTTTGTGTGAGGATGATTATAATCTCGAAGATGAAAACTGTCCATGGATCTTGGGAGTTGGGATTACAGTGAATTTCAATTGAAAAGTGTTTCAGATATGCCATGTTCAATAGGTTTTATATTTTTTGATTCTTCATCGTTTTGCTTACTGTTCCAACGGAGACTTCGACCTGGCAGCTAAGTCATCGCTATTAACAAAATAGAAGTTTTGACTAACGATAATTTGGTCAATGTTGTTTTCGCCTAGATGACACAAAATTCATGTATTAATATTCAAAAATTTAGGAATTGAGGTACTAATTAACACACCACAATTGTCCATGTTTTAATTGGCTACACTTTCACAAGTTTGGATACGAGTTTGCCGTTTTTTCGACGGCTGAGTTATCGCCGTTAACAAAATATGAGTGTTAACTAACGAAAATTTGATCAATGTTGTTTTCGACCAGACGACACAAAATTCATATATTAATATTCAAAAATTAAGGAGTTGAAATACTAATTAGCACACCAAAATTATTCATGTTCTAATCGACTACACTTTCATAAGTTCATGTATGAATTAGTCGTTTTCTTACATCTCTGGTGCATATATATACTATTATTTGCGAAGTGATTTGAGTTAAGATTGAAAGTTGAAAACTGAATTACAATTCTGCCCTTAATGAATACAAATGCAAGGGTGTATAATTTCGTAATTTAGTTAGCCTAATTAATTGTGGCGTATTTAATTATTAGTTTCATTTATTTGATAATGCGATATATCTTTAATTAATGAATCTGAAAAGAATATGTACTATTTCCTATTGCTTGATTCAACGGAAAAGTGTAATTACTATTTTTTATGTTATGGTTAATTAATTATTCTTTGATTACCAGAGTATATTTATTTTCTTAACCCGATTTTAATTAGATATAGTTACAGTATTTACGGCCGAAGCTTTTCGGCTAAATCTAATAAGAACCCTAATCTTCTGTCCTATATATACTGTTTGCTAACTTTCGGTAATTTTATATTTTAGCTTTCGGAATTTTACTTTTAGTGTCTTCTTCGATTTTTTTTCATGTTGAATTTTTTTAATGTTTTCTTTTCGTCTTTTGATTTGTGGAATTGATATGTCGTCTGTTATTGTAGGTTTAAGCTGCGTCTGAGCGTCTCGATGTATGCGGTATGCGTTATTGATTAATGTTTTTTTATTATCGTTTGCGATTCATCGTTTGTCACCTTTTTAACACATTCAGTTGCAGTTTGATTCGTTGTGTATGATATGTTCTTTCGATAGTTTATTTCCGTGTAGATTATAGCTTATTATTTTTGTGTCATCTTCGTTTGTTGCTATCTCTTATTTGATTTGTTATTTGTGCGTCTTTGTAGATCGGTATGACGTATGTGTCGTGCTATTTTGGACAAGGTGTGTTTTACGTAGCATAATTGTCTTTTTGGATTTTCGTTTGTGACTTTTTGGTTTTGCGATTGATATTATATTATATTGATTTCCAGTTAGTTTTGTGCTCCCTTTTTAGTCTCTGAATTGAATCGATCAATTGATTGTTTTTGTTTTCCCTTTTTTAGGCTCGATATTGGAACGATCGTTGGTATAGCTATTGGATCGACTAATGGATCATTTAGGTATGGATATATACTTGATGTTTTATTATTATTTTTGACTTTTTTAGGTTCTTTGATAGTTTTGTATCTTATTCGTTGATAGTTTTTTTTCGTTTTTAAGGTTTTCGTTTGTTTGTTAATATTATTTTTTGTGTTTTTTGTTTTGTTTTAGGATCAGTATTGGATCGATCAACAAATTGTTCTGGTATGGATGTACTCAAAGTAACTTACGTATGGTTTGTAGATAATGGTTCGTTGTTCTCTATTTTTTTGTCTACGTTCGTGTTCTTTTTCCATTTTTTCGTTGAGAACAAATATAATATTTTCTTAAAACTTATTTTTGTGATTAAGGATTTTGTTTATATTACGGAGAAGACGAAGCTTTTATAGCAGAGGGAGTTAAGGGATCCGAGGAAGAAACTTTCAAAAAGTGATTCAACTTTGATTTTTTTTTTGTTTTGGCGTGTTATTCAGTGTTTAGATCTACATTTTTTTTTTAATATTGTTAGCCTGAATTCAATCTTCTCGAAACCATGATTTTTGTGTGTGTAAATGTTCCCTGATTTTCTCTATATTCGTATATTCTCTCTGAAACAAAACATACCCATGATGAAGAAGAAAAGAAGGTAAAATTTTTGACTCTCTGTTTTATAATATCTTCTTCTTGATCCACTAAAGTCACAATTTTAGTCGAAGATAAATAACTATATGTCTCAAGATGATGAACAACATACCAACTTTTTGTTTTCTTATTAGATTCGATACCAAGTGTTTACTATAAGTTTTTGTTAATCACCTCTAAACAAAAACTGAAAATTATCAAAATTCTCTTTCAACCTTTTGCAAAGGATTTTGGGAAATTAGAGGTAAACAAAAAATGTTATTTCTGATTTATTAGATTTTATGATGTTTCTAAAATCAGGTCTTGATTCGTATTAACTTTCTTCTTACTTGCGTTAGGTGGTTTTGACAATGTGCTTATACTGCATCATCTATGTAATTTAGATAATTCGTCAACTTTGTATTGAGTTCTTTTCAATTATGATTTGTAGATGATCAAATATGAGTTTGTATATATATATATAAGTGAAAAAGTAAACCAAAAAATTCACTTGTGGGTTTCGTTGGTGTTATCTAAGTTTATGAAATCTTTTGTTTGCAGGTGATATAGAACACAAAAGTAGCCACAAAGGAAGGAGAAAAATACACTACAACACAATTGCAGTTAACTATAGAAATAGAGGAGTTAGTGTTAAGAGAACGTGAATGTTTCAGTCTGCATAAAGAGACAAAGCTCAACTGCTGCCGGTTTTGCCTTAGTGTCAACCAATGGTACACTTTTTGATGCAGGATTTGGCTGGAAGATCGTTTAGCTCGAGAGAAGTTTTAATGTAGATGTTGAGCAAGCAAGAAAGAAAAGTTTTGGTGTAAATGGTGGCTCTGGAGATTTAGAATATTGCTAGAAAATGTATTGTTACCATTGATCAAAGATAAGCTGGCCGAGAGTTTAAGAATGTTTACTTATATTAATTATAAGTTTTAAATGGTTTACTTGCATCGAAGAAAAGTTATTTTAATGTCGTTTAAACTTATAATGGGGGCTTTTTCTTTGTAGACATGGAACTCAGAATCCAGAATCAGATATTGTTGTCTTCATCGATATTGTTTGATTGTTTAAAGTTTTTAGGTCTTAGTCTTACCAAGTGATTTCTGATTGTTTCATAAAAGTTTAATTATTTTGATTATTTCAAATTAGAGACCTCGGTGTGGTTTGTGAGTTATTAAATAATCAGATCACCAAAATATATATTTCGTATGTTCTCAATTTAGAAATTGGAATTTTATGTGAAATTTGAATTTTTAAGAATGAGGAATGCTTCGTAAACTTTTTGGGTCAGTTTCAGAAGGAAGAATCTTCTGCAAGATTCTGAATATCCTCATATGTGAAATTATAGTCTCTTTGTGTGGGATTTTCTACTTAGCTAAGAAGTTAGCTCTTTTGATTCATTATGATCACAAGAATAGGTTCAGTGGAGCGGAAGATGAGTTTAAGCTGATTCTAGATGATTGGGGTCTAATACTGACAAGGCTAAAAGAATAGCGTCTGATCAGAAGAGGAAATTGAAAGAAACACAACAGAAAAAGAGACCGAGCGCCAATTCTCAAGCAACAAGCAAAAGCACAGGCGATGATTCTTCTACAACTTCATCATCAGATAGCGCAAAGGCTGCATATCAAGTACAAGAAAGAATCAAAACATGGCTCGAGGAGTCACGAGTCACGACAGAACCTTGCTGTTTTTGCTGCTACGGGGAATGCAAATGAAGTTAAGAGGCCTCTAAAAAAAACCGGTGACAACAATAAATAATGCAAACTCTACTGATGAAGCACATAGTGCACAAACAGTGATTGGCAGCAACAAAAGCAAGAACATTGCTTTTAATCTTGAAGCAGAGAGGCTGTCCTAGAGATCGATGACGAGAGAAAATCCAAATTCTACTTTCGAAGAAGAGAGGTTTTCAGGAGCGGATGGGAGATGTAAAACAAGAGCTAGAACATTGCTTTTAATTATGTTTCAGTGAACTTTTTTGTAATCTGTTTAGTAGATGAAGTTTAATCACCAACTGTCTCACGTTTCCAAGTTGAAAAAAGAATGAAGAATCTTGCTAATGGTAATAAATATTTTCCTTTTTTCTCTTAATTCTTAAAAGATTTTCCTTAATCTCCAAAAGTTGTTTGAAATCTGTTTATGGTTGTGATAAGAAAGTGGGAGCTCATAAGCATGAACAAGGACATGTAGATTCATGAAGAGATTAGCAAAGCTAATCAAACAGTAGTTGTAGATATAATTTATATGTAGCTTTTGTAGATGGAGAAGTTGAAGAATCTATGGGTGCAATGCGTGGAATAAATTCATTCATATCTCATTAATCTCTACTAGGTAATTACCTATCTACACAATATGGCTATGTTCAAACTATGTTAACAATTAAAGAGGTCAATTTGCTGCTTTGGTGCAAAGGTTGTAGATACATTTTAACTCTATATTAATCCAAACAATAACTAACATGAAATTATACCTTTGAAGGTATCAAATTGGAGAAGTTAAGTTCAAAAATATATTTAAAACAGTGAAAATTGATATGAAATCTTAAATAGGATAGAGATAAATTAAGTAACAGTAAACGAATACTAAAACTATTTTTTTTTCTTACTTTTGACCAAGAAAAAAACACTTTGTAAGGATAACCTGGAAGGCAAATGATGTGTGTGAGACCTAATCAGATTTCATTGATGTTTTATACTATCAAATTCTTTTACTTTTTTTCTTCTGTTGGGACTTAATTTTTTGTAGATTCCAGAAGTGAGTAACTTGAGAGGAGAGAAGACCAGTGAACTAATATATATGCTTTCTTGGGAACCTAGGGCTTTCATCTACCATAATTTTGTAGTCATTATTTTTAATTCTAGAGATTTATTTTGACTAATTGATTTTTTGTAATGATTTTAAATCAAATTTCATTGTATATATTGTTGTTAATTCGAAATTGATAGCATGTTTAAATCTTTTTTTTTTGAACAACCATTCCGTTACACCAATAATGTTGCTCCGAAACATTGACCCTAAGAATAGTTTGTGCAATGGAACGAGACTGCTTATATCCCAAATGGCTAATTATGTTATCGAAGCTAAAGTTATTACGGGTGACTGATAGGGCTCAGGTTTTACCCAAATAATCAACTACTGCAAGTGCACAGCAATGCAGTTGAAGTATAAGGGGTATCGAATCCCAAGGGAAGTAGATGCTACACTAAGGTTTCTAAATTCAGATTATGCTAGGTCGAATAATATGAAAGTAAACTAAGCAATCTAAACTAGTAGTAAACGAGATTAAAATTGGTGTAAGTTCAGGAGACGAAGACGCTAGGCAAGGATAATTGTCAGGTTGAATCCAAGAATGCAGAATCTAAGTTTATTAGGGATTTATTAAGAAACGTCTAGAACTCGAATCACTAAGTTAAAACCAATCAACTCTCGTTGCAGAAGTTATCTATGCATAGATTCCTAAATTCCAAATCTCTTTGCGAATTTAAACAACTAGGGCAAGTTGTAAGAACAGGTTCGATTTGTTCACAAAATACCTAAACCAAATCTCTTTGCGAATAGATATTTTGCTCACCTATGATTAGTTCAAGTTACTAATAATGCTCTCGCATCTATTAAATAACCTAAGATTTGATTTCTAAGTGATTAATTCAGAATATCAAGATAAGCACAAATCAAGGTGAAGATCCTATTAATTTCCCTAAAGGTTCTAATGATTCTACAAACTCTTCATCAACCCTAAATCACCCTAACCTAACTAGCAAACTACTCAAACATAATTATGCAAACACAAATCATGGCTGAAATAAATTGCATAAAAGAATAGAGAATGATACAGGGGTTCGAAACTGACTCAGGTGAGTTAGAATTCTCCCCAAAAGCTCAGGATCAATCTCTCTCTAAGTCTCAAAAACAGAAAATAATGATAAGGTATGTGGCTAAACAATGCCTGAAAACTATTTATAGAAGAGGATTTTCCTCAGGGACAATCTTGTAATTCTTCAAAACTTAAGATGATTCTCTTTTTCTGATGGAAATCCGATTGTTTGGGCGGTCTCCATTGGTATCGATCGACACAAGTGGATGGTGTCGATCGACACCCTTCGTGTAAATCCACTCTGACTTCATCACTTCGGCTGCTTCTCCAAAATGCTTCAGTAAGTTCCAGAATCTCCCTTTTAGCTCCAAATGCTCTCCATCCTGTAAAGACTCTAATAGGACTCTAAAACTAACAAAAGACTCTATAAAAAAACTTATATCATGGTCCAAAAACCAGTAAAAACCATGATATATCAGTGACAAGGTTGGAGAAATTTTTATACCCCGGATTTTCATGTCTCCAACAGAAGCAAGGCTTCCTTTTAAGATGAGACGTGAACAGTTTCCAATCAATTTACCTTTTGCAATGACCATAAACAAGAGTTAAAGTCAAACACTTGCAAAAGTTGAATGTTGTTTACGAAGAATTTTTTCCGAATTAACTATCGATAAGTTTTTTGTACTTTGAGTATTAACTACCTAATTAACTATCGATAAGTTTTATTTACGCTCTTCTTTATGATATTTATATTCTATTATTTCTGCATGCGTTTTTCTTTCCTTACTTGAATGTTATAACTTTGGTAGATTTATTGATTCACAATATTATGTCATTTGTGAAACACTTGGCACTGATCTAAAAATTGTTATTGCATGACAAACTATAACTTGTTGTTGGGACTCACATACAAAGTATATCGTTATTGGACTTGCTAAACAGATATACCAAATATTGGGATGTGTTTGGATCATGGCCTCAAAAATAATAGTTTATTGCAAAATGATAGGTTCATAAGTACCAAAAAACGTGTTTCTTCCCAAAAAATAAATAATTATAACAAAAAAACGGTATGAAGTTTTTTTTACAATTTAAAAAAGTGGTTTAGAGGGCTCTTTATAATAACCTTTACTAATATATATTTTTATGTTCTTGGACTTTTAATATAAAAAAAATGTTTACAGATTATTTAGTACATATTGGGTCACAAAATCTAAAATAGATTTTGAGATTAACATTATGATAGAATATGTAACTTATATGCTGGAAACAATTGATATGTTTATACAGTATATGTCTTACCACATGATGTGTATTGGATAAGGAACACATGTGCAAAAAAATGTGATGTGAAGAATAACAAAAAAAAGAAATTGGAGGAAAAGAAATAACTATAGAAACAAAATTTGATTTTACTCGATTATGTTATGTGTAGAATATGATTATGGGTGCTTGATTTATTTTTTTCATTTTATTATAATGAAGATAGTTTTACTCATTAAACAAAGTTTGAAAATTTGATATAAATATTTATATACCGTGTTTTTTTGGTGTCTTTCCGTACGGATAAACGAATAATCAAAATAGTTTAGTTTGATCTAATTTGCTGTCCATTATGTTCGCATATAATTTAGAATAATTTTAGAATTACAAATAATAACCAAAAGAGGAAGAATTCTGCGAAGAAGAAAAAAAAATGGAACATGAAGAAAATAAATTAGAAGAATAAAAGAAATTTGAGAGGTGAAAAAAAAAAAGAAGATAAAGACTAAACGAGCGTATAACATTGTGATGACATTTTTGATCAAATCTGGATCAAGTTTTGGAAAATTGATTAATGAAGCTAACCTCATAATATGGGACGAGGAATTGATGATGAGCAAAGATTTTTTTAGAAACTTTCAATAAAACGATGCGTGATATACCAAAATATGAAAACCAATCGGTGGTAAAATTATCGCTTTTTAAGGAGACTTTAGCCAGATCTTGCCAGTGATCCCTAATGATGGAAAGGTAAAGATTGTTCTGAATACTTTAAATTTATCGTTTATTTTGTCTATGATGAAGAAGAAAAACCGGAAGAAGTAGAAGGAAGAAGAAGAAGATAACAATTTAAAGAGATAACCTGATCAATAAAGAAGAAAAAATGGAAGTGAAAGACGAAGATAAATCGAAAGTTGAAGAAGTTGGGGAAGACACATGCGATAAAAAAGAAGAAGTAGAAGTCAGAGATGACTAAGAAGAAGAAAAAGGAGAATAAGAAGGGAAAAAAACTGAAGAAAGAAGAAAAAATAGAAGAAATAAGAAGGAAGAAAGAATAAGAGGAAGAAGAAAGAAAAATGCATAAAAAATTCGGAAAAAATAAATATGAAGAAAGAAGAAGGAAAAGAAGAATGCATAATAATTTTGAAAGAAGAATGAAAAAAGAATAAACACGAAAAAAGAAATATGAAGAAAAAAGAAGGAGAAAGAAGAAGAACAAAGACTAAGAACAAAGAAGAGACAATAAGAAATTAGAAAAAAATGAGAAGAAGGAAGAACAAAGACGGAAAAAATCAAATCTTTATGTTGTTTGTGTAATAAACTATTTTATGGATGATATATTTACGTTTTTAATGTGAAGAAATTTTGATTGTAATTTTGGGTTTTATTTAAACTTCTTGGACAAATTTATTAATGGTTTCTTTTATATTATTTGATTATTTAGTAAAAAATTTTGTTAAATGATAACAGTTTAAAGAGATAACCAGATGAATAAGAAGAAAAAATGAAAGAGAAATATGAAGACAAATCGAATGAGAAAGATGAATAAGTTGGGAAAGACATAGGCGATAAAGAAAAAGAAGTAGAAGTCAAAGATGAAGAAGAAGAAGAAGAACAAAGAAGAAAGAAAGAAAATGAAGAAAGAAGAAAGAAAGAAGAAAGACGGAGGAAATCAAAATTTTATGTTGTTTGTGTAATAAACTATTTTAATGGATGATATATGTTTACGTTTTTAATGTGAAGATATTTTGATTGTAATCTTGGGTTTTATTTAAACTTCTTGGACAAATTTATGTGATTTCTTTTATATTTTTTGATTACTTAGTAAAAAAATTGTAAGATATCCATGAAACCTTTATAATCACCATATAGTTTACTTATTTTTAATGATCTTGAACTATTAATAAAACAAAAATGTTTTGCGATTGTTTCGTACAAATTAAATCACAAAAATTAGAATGGATTTTGTTAACATCATTATGAAAGAATTTGGAACTTATATGAAAGAAAAAAAGTATGATCACAAAGGGTCAAGGTACAAAGTGAAAGTTGTATTATGTATGTATTATAACTAGGATAAATATTTTTTTTTATCGTTTGTTGATTTTAGGTGATGCTAAATATAAGGTTGTCTTGAGAAATTACCATCCCATCTCGCAGATAAAGCTAAATCCATTAGATTACGAAGTCGGCTATTACATAATCATGTAAGGAATATTATCGATAAATATTTAATAGATTGGATCGTTATAATGATTGTAACTTATGTTATTTTTCGTTAAATGGTCAGGTTTGCTCGAAGTGGTCCAGTTTGGAATGGTTGAAAAAATTTAAAACTTAAGTTGTAGTCTTGGGTTTGATTCAAACTTCTTTGAAAATTTTATTAATGATTTTTTAATATTCTTTGATTACTTGGTATAATTTTTATAGGAAATTCCTAAAACGTTATATTCTTGGATTATTAATATAAAAAAATGTTTAGAGATTGTTTCGTATAGATTGAATCACAATACTTCAAATTGATTTTGTTAACATAATTACGAGAGAATTTGTAACTTATTTGAAGCTGAGATAATCAATGTAATGACTAGAGAAGTTGATTCCTAAGATATGATTGGGATGTGTATTTTTTGTTACAGTAATTATAAATTTACAAAATCAAATTATACATATTCCTTCTATATCCATTGTTACTAGGGGAATTGCTAAAAATAACCTAAAACTTGGTTTTTTCAAAAAGTGTAGACCCCTTATTGCATGTTTGGCAAAAGTAATCCAAAGAGGTAGTAAAATTGCAACTTTCTCCCTTATGACCAAACAAAAAACGTTCGCCACAATGACACTTTTACCCTGGAGACGTCTGTTTACGAACCCTACTTCATAATTATTTCTTAAATTTTAATTATAAAAATTATAAAAAATAATTAGATAAAATTTGTATACATTATCATGTAAGGAATATTATTGATAAATATTTAATAGATTGGTTCGTTATAATGATTGTAATTTATGTTATTTTTCGTTAAATGGTCAGGTTTGCTCGAAGTGGTTCAGTTTGGAATTGTTTAAGAAAATTAAAACTTATGTTGTAGTCTTGTGTTTAATTCAAACTTCTTTGAAAAATTTATTAATGATTTTTTAATATACTTTGATTACTTGGTATAATTTTTATAGAAAATTGCTAAAACGTTATATTATTGGATTATTAATATAAAAAAATGTTTAGAGATTGTTTCGTACTTGAACTACAATACTTCAAATTGATTTTGTTAGCATCATTATGAGAGAATTTGTAACTTATTTGAAGTTGAAATAATCGATGTAATGACTAGAGAAGTTGATTCCTCAGATATAATTGGGATGTGTATTTTTTTGTTACGATAATTATAAATTTACAAAAAAAATTATACATATTTCTTCTATATCCATTGTTATTGGGGGAATTGCTATAAAAAAAAACCTAAACCTTGGTTTTTTCAAGAAGTATAGACCTCTTATTGCATGTTTGGCAAAAGTAACTCAAAGGGGTATTGAAATTGCAACTTTCTCCCTTATGAACATACAAAAAACGTTCGTGACAATTTTATCCTGGGGACGTCTGTTTACGAAGTTTACTCCATAATTATTTCGTAAATTTTAATTAATTATAAGAAAATTTGATAAACAATTTGTATACATAACCAAAACATATACATTTAGCATCTATAAGAAAACAAAATTTCATTCAAATGAATCAATTTATATCAACAAAGACAATTTATGTTAGAAACCAATACAATCCTCACAAGTTTTCTAAAGAAGTCTACTAAATAACTAAATCTTAAATTTTAATTATAAAAAATATTTTGATAAAAATTATATACATAACCAAAACATTGACAAGCCGCCAAAAAAAAAAACTAAAACATAGACAATTGGCATCTGTGTAGCAAATTGAATATTATTATTAGACGATTACATTCGGTGCAAGCATTGTTTCCTTATGATGAATAATTTTTTTGTTTTTTTTTTAATACAGATGTAATGGATTCTACTTTAAGGATAAGAGAGATTTGCCAATCAAGTAGTGATGCTATAGAAGGGACGCTGTTTCGCTGTGTATCGTTTGTGGATCTCTTGCGAAAGAGTTTTACTATGGATAAAACAATATGAAAACCTCCCCAGTTGTCTGTGTACTACAATTTTGGATGATTATAGAGGGTCAAGGTAAGTACTAGGCTAAACCTTTTTTATCGTTTGCTGATATTAGGTGATGATAAAGATAAGGTTGTCTTGCGGAACTACCCTCCCATCTCGCAGACTAAGATAAACCCATTGGATTACGAAGTCGATCACTACAGAATTATGTATGAAACGTTGTCGATAAATCTTTAATAGATTATGTGTTCTACATTATGTCTGCAGTTTGGTTCATTGTAATAACTATAACTTATGTTATTTTTTATTAAATGGTCATGTTTGGAACTGTTGACAAAAACTATATCTTATGTTGGATGATATATGTTTACGTTTTTATTTAAACTTCTTGCAGAATTTTATTAATTGTTTCTTTTAAATTCTTTGATTACTTAGTAAAATGTTTGAAGGATATCCACTTAACCTTTATAATAACACTAGGTTATTAATCCGCGCTACGCGCGGATCTGTATTAATATTTTGGTTTAACTTTTTAGCTAATATCTTTTAAATTATCAAAATCATAATAGATTTGTAGAAAAAAAAATTTATATAAAATAATTTAAAATACAATGTGTAATTTTTCCTTTTTTTGTTTATAAAATTAAAAATCTTATTAAGTAAATTAATAGTAATGATCACCTATCGAATTATCCAACTTCTACATGCACACACGTTTGATTTAGAGAAGAGTTTCATTGATAAGATCTTGGTGTTTTATTTTGTTTTTCTTGTGATTTGTATAGTTCTTTCTCTCAGTTTTATGTGTTTAAATATTTGGTTTTTTTATTGAATGTCTCATTGATGTTGTCTAACTATGCATATATAATTTGTGATTCATGTTGATAACAATTTTTGTATTTAAAAAAAAAATTAGATATGTTGTTTTATCAATTTTTTTAATTTGAATACAAAGTGTAATGCGAATTTGTTGGAATATATAGATGAACTGGTCGCTCGGTTGCTAATATGCATACTAAGTTTTGCACAAGTGTGTTTGAGACAATTAAGAAAAAGATCGAGTTGTCGCGAACAACAAAAGGCTGCATGTAGTTTTGTTGGGAAGCAGCAATGATCATGTAAAGCCGTTTCTTGCTTCTCCACTAGGCCTTCCATGAGTTTTAACTTATACCTCTATTCAGTTTATCATTGATATCTGTTTTATTTGCAGTCTACTATTTGATAATTTTGGTTTTTAAACTTGTAAGATGATGTAGAGTCTTCACATCATTTTTACTGTTTTATCTTTATTTGTTTTTTCCATGTTTTGATTTGAATAGTCTATCTAGATATACCAATCTAAGTTTGATTCATAAATCCGTCATACTTTATTATTTAAATAGAATTTTAGAAGGTGTTAGTCATGTGTTGTTAATGTTGGCTCATATATAAGTAGTGGCTATGTATAAAAAAAAGTATTTTACTACTTAGTATATTTCGAGTATAAAAGTTACTTGTGTAGTGTTTTTTTATAGTTTTTAAATCAGAAGCATGTAGTGTATTAGTCTTTGTATATTTAAAGAGTATGTTTGATTTATGTCTGTTTGTTTTGATCTAGTTAAATTCAACTTCTTATGTTTAAATAGAAATGCTTATTTGGACAAATGAAGTTGATTTTTTAATCTTATGTATAGCTTAATGGATTATCTTTAACTTTTTATTTGTTAAAAACTCTCAAGTTTTTTTTAATTAAACATTTTTATATAGATTTTCAAAGAGTTAGAATATAATAAATTAATTTTTTAAGATGATTTTTGTGTGTTAATTAAACTTTTTGATTATTGATTTCTATATTTGTTTTTTTTGTTAGTTTAGCTTTTGGACATTGAATTTCTATTTTATTTTGGTAAACGCTATAGATTTGGATTTTTGACCTAAATTCTTTTTATCTATTTTGTTAGTTAAACTTTTTTTTATCTTAATTTTCTATTATACTATGAGTATTTTCGTTTTTTGTGTTATTTAATTTATTTAATTTGTTAATCATATTTAACATTTTTGTTAATGAAAACGCTGATTTGAACCAATGAGATTGAGTTTCTTCGTCCTATGTAAACGACCTTAATGACATAATGCTTGATGATTTTTTTCTTTGTTAATTTAACTCTTTTTATTTTGACATAAAATTGTTTTGGAAGTATAAACATTTTTTAAGACATAGTTTTCTTTTTCTTTTTCTATTTTTTAAACTTTCTTATATTGACTACTTAAATAATTACCTTAGATATCATGTTATTTTAATTTTTGATGTTTCTTTCTGTGCTAATTTGTTTTTTTGTTATTGATTTCTATTTTAACTGTATTGACATTTTGTAAAACATAATTTCCGTTTTTTATCTTAAATAATTAGTTTAAATATCAAGTTAATTTTACATGATCTTATATTTATTTAATTTTACCTTTTTGGTATTAATTTCCATTTTAATTAAAATGTTAATTTTCGTTATCTTTTTGTTTGTTTTGATTTAATTTAATTTAGTTTTTATGTTTAATATAATTATTGATTTGGACGAATAAAATTGATTTTCTAATCCTATGTATGGCTTAATGCATCAACTTTAACTTTTTATTTTAAATTTTTATTAGTTAAAAGCTCTCAGTTTTTTTATTAGTTAAACATTTTTAAATTGATTTTTAAAGAGATAACATATAATAAATTAGTTATTTTAAGTTGATTTTTTTTGTTAACTTAACTTTTTGGATATTGATTTCCAAGTTTGTTTTTTGTTAATTTACCTTTTGTGATATTGAATTTCTATTTTATTTTGACAAACGCTATAGATTTGGATTTTTGACATAATTTCCATTTATTTGTTTTGTTAGTTAATTTTTTTTATTTTAATTTTTCATTATACTATGATAATTTTTGTTTTTTATGTTTTTAATTTTAAGATGGATTATTTTTTTGTTAACTTAACTTTTTGGTTATTGATTTCCAAATTTGTTTTTTGTTAGTTTAGCTTTTGTGACATTGAATTTCTATTTTATATTGACAAACGCTATAGATTTGGATTTTTGACATAACTTTCTTTTTTGTTTTAAATTTTTTTCATCTTAAATTTCCATTATAATATGATAATTTTCGTTTTTTGTGTTTTTTAATTTAATTAAAATGTTAATCATATTTAACATTTTTGTGTTTAATGAAAACGCTGATTTGGACCAATCATATCGAGTTTCTTCGTCGTATGTGGACGTTCTCAATGGCATAATGCATCAACTTTTATATAGTATAGATTTACTTATTTTTCTATGTTTTTAAATTTTTAATAAAACAAAAATGTTTATAGATTATTTAGTATATATTTAATCACGAAATTTAAAATATATTTTGTTAACACCATTATGATAGAATCTATAACTTATATGATGAAAATAAATAATTACAAAAACAAATGGTATGAAGTTTTTTAAAAAATTTAAAAAGTGGTTTTAAGGGTTTTTTATAATAATCTTTACTTATTTTTTATGTTTTTGAATTTTTAATAAAACAAAAATGTTTACAGATTATTTAGTACAGATTGCGCCACAAAATTTAAAATAAATTTTGAGATTAACATTATGATAAAATCTGTAACTTATATGATGGAAAGCAACTAGCAAACTTATATAAATCTCTTTACGAATTTGTTTATGAATTTAAAAATTTATGGTAAAATAATAATCAAATAATTTATGCATGCGTTTGCCCTTACTTACTTGAATGTTATAACTTTGGTATATATATTATATTATTAATGTTTTGCTTGATGGTATTTATATTTAGAAACATTTAGCATGTATCTAAATATTGTTATTGCATCGCAAACTAAAAAATAGACTCTTTATAATAATCTTTTCTTATTTTTTTTTTCTATGTTCTTGAATTTTTAATAAGACAAAAATGTTTACACGTTATTTAGAATAAATTGACATGAAATTTAAAATAGATTTTGAGATCAACATTATCTTAGAATTTGTAATTTATATAATGAATAATCAATAGTTCGCGCATTTGCGCAGGCACTCACTTAGTAACTTTGTACGGAGAAATAGGTCGTTCTTCTTTTTTTTTTTTTTTTTGGCAGCAAAATCACTTAAACTTAGTTCAATGGTTAAAAGAAGTCAGCTTCGGAGGCTAACCAATCCGGAACCATTGTGCTTACATCGGAAAAGACAAAACCTCGAGCACGAGCCCCTTTTGCAAGGAGATCAGCCCGGGTATTACAAGTACGCGGTATAAAAGATAGAGAAAACTCTGAAAAAGCAGAGCGCAAGTGTATGAAATCTTCTAATTCTGATACGAGATTTGGCCACTCATCATCTCCATCAACAAGCTTAACAAGCTGCATACAATATGTCTGAAAGTGAATAGAAGAAATACCAGAATGTTGGGCGAAACGCATTGCCCACAAGGTTGTTTCCATTTCGGCGTGTAAAAGAGACTGGACTGAAACCCCTGCAAAAGCCCCCAAACGTTGGATAAAATCGTTGTGAAAGAGAACAAGGCCTCCTCCATACAATTTATCCAAGCATACCCAAGAGGCATCCACCTGACATCTGTATTCACTACCTGGAATCATCATGTCGGCTGATCCTGGGTTCCGGGCTTCCACATCTTCGGTCGCAGCTTCAACCTTATTAGCTACCTCCGAATTTTCGGCTTCCTATGTCGCTAGTTTTATGATATCCAAGGGGGAGACATCCTTTCCGTTAAACACTTCTTTTAAGTTTTAAATAAACTTTTAATCGAATACACAATTTTAAACGAAAATATATCCACCCATTTGTTTAGGCTTGGTGAGGCCCTTTTAAAATTAGTGAACAAAACGACGTTGTCTTTGTCTTTAATCACAACTAGGTTATTTTCCTCTCTCTCTCAGTCTCCCCACTGAAGCCGCAAATAAACGAAACTCCAACGCGAACCATGGATCCGAATCCAACCACGATGTGGAGTTCCATAGTGAAGAAAGATCCTCCTTCAAAGCCTCCGGCTACCGACGGAGCTCCGGCATCGATTCTCGGAATGGTTGGAAGCTGCAAATCCACAAAGGGGATATCTGTGGCGGTTATTGACGCCAACGCCGTCATTGAAGGAGGCCAGAGCTTAACCAACTTCGCCGACAAATTCGTAACCATCACTGAAGTACTCTCCGAGATTCGTGACCCTGCTTCTCGCCGTCGTCTCGCCTTCATCCCCTTCACTATCGAAACCATGGAACCTTCTCCTGAATCTCTCAGTAAAGGTACGTAAACAAAAACAAGTTTTTGATTCTGGCAACTAAGTTTTTCAGCTCGGTATTCTGAATTCGATGGTGAAGTTTTACCCAGTTTTTGTGAAGCTTATAGAAAATGTACATAAATGCGTTCGAGCTCGTTATTTTGAATCCCCTTGTGACATTCCTATTCTGTTTCTGGTGAAATTTGTAGAAAACATGTAGATTTTGGATCGAGTTCACACATCTCTCGGAGGTTTTTTTTCTCTGACACTGGCTTTTTTTGTTTGTTTCCGCAGTTATTAAATTTGCTAGAGCTACTGGTGATTTGCAATCTCTCTCTGATGTTGATCTCAAACTGATTGCTTTGACATACACGCTCGAGGCTCAGGTTCATGGCACCAAAAATATCAGAGATATTCCCCCACCGATTCAAACTGTTAGAGTAAAGAGATTACCTGAGAAGGAGTTACCTGGTTGGGGCTCCAACGTGGCTAACTTGGAGGAGTGGGAAGCATTAGAAAACGAGTCTGAGGAAAAATCCAACTCGAACTCCAAAATCCTTCCGCTTAAGGACCTTAACATGAATATCCTTCCTTCAGACAACTGTTCTGAGGCTGGTTCTGTTGTGTCTCATACCGAGCATCAAGAAGGTGATGAGCAAGAAGGTGAGAGGAGGCAGAAGCGATACCCGCCCAAGAAAACAGAGGTGAAGCTTGAGGGTAAGATGGTAGTGGAAGGAATAGATGCATCACAGGGCGAATACGATGATGATGATGCTGGTGACTGGAGACCTGCGGTTAGTAGCAGTACTCACAGAAAGTTCCTTAGGAGAAAGGCCAAGTGGGAACATTACAATGCCTTGGCTGAGAAAGAAATTCAGCAAGATCAAGAAGCTGACAAATCTGGTAACTTGACCGAGGACACAAAAGATAATCGAAAGGGTGATGAGGAGCTTTCGTCCATCTTAAAAGATATGAGGTTGGAGGAAGATTCGTTAAAGGCTCTCCAAGAAGGGCTTGAAGAGACGAATGCTGAAACAACTTTGAGCAATGGTGAGGATGATAGTGAAGTCGAAGCTGAGGGGATCGATGTTGCTAGTGAGGCTGGGGATACCTTTGAGGCATCATCGATGGCAGATGATGGTAGCAGCGAGCAGAGTTGGTCGTTGAGAGCCTTATCTGAATCCAGTGTAGCTTGTATAACCGGTGACTATGCAATGCAAAATGTTATTCTTCAAATGGGTTTGCGTTTGCTTGCACCCGGAGGAATGCAAATCCGCCAACTAAAGAGGTACACTTTATGAATCAGATCTTCCTTTTTATTCCTCCAAATTTCTTTAGCATGAGAAAGAAAGATGTCTTACACTTTATTGTGTTTGGATCTTCAGGTGGATCTTGCAGTGCCATGCTTGCTACACAGTAACTCCTGAAATTTTAAGACCCTTCTGTCCCAAGTGCGGTAATGGCGGCACTTTAGTCAAGGTAGCGGTTACAATAAGCGAGAATGGAACCATCATATCTGCGCGTAAACCACGTATTACACTACGAGGGACCAAAGTAAGTAGTCGCTAACCAAAACCAACCTTGTTTTGCTGTTAAATAGATGATCTATTCATTATATGTTACTACTCTGCTTTTATACAGAAACCATCGTCTTCTTTTTTCTTTGTGCAGTTTTCGATACCAATGCCTAAAAGTGGAAGAGACGCAATCACCAAGAATATGGTTCTACGGGAAGATCAACTTCCCCAAAAGTATCTCCATCCCAAGACCAAGAAGAAAGCAAGCAAACCGGTTAGTACATGCTCACTCAAAATCTAGTCTTTGATTGAAAGAAAACCTTGGGGCTTGTTTATATCCTTTGTTTTTTTTTCAGGGGGATGAGTACTTCATATCAGACGATGTGTTCATGAACCATCATCACTCTGATAGAAAGGCACCATTGCAGCCTCCTGTGAGAAAAGCTTTGGCGATTTTCAGCCAGAAACGGAACCCTAACGACAACCATTACTCTCGCTCTATGCACTGATCTTTTTGTTTCGCCGACACAACAAGCATCTCCTTTACCTGTGATGATGATGCCAAATGATTTTGTCTCCTTTTATATTTTTTTACTGTTTGATTGTTGTCTTGGGAGTCCAAAAGTACTAGTTTTTAAAAGCGAGAGATTATATAACTTTTATTCGGTTCCCAAATTTGTATTTTGATTAAATAGCTCCTGTGCGAGAAATAACCTTTAAATAAAAGAAATTAAAATGAAGAAAGCAATACACCTATCTTAGTTAAGTTTATGAAATCACTGTTAAAGAAAATCTGTTATGGGTTTACTATTTTTAGTAAAAATATTGATAGTACGAATTTTCTATTTAAATTTCCATAGAATGTGTTCATCTTCCTTTGTCTAAAGGGTCTTTAAGTACTCTTATCTTCTTGAACTCGAATTCTCCGTGTAGCCTATTTACAAATAAGTGATGTGATTGAACTTGAGAAACACCAAAGGACAAAAAAAAAGAGAGCAAAATGTTGGATCGAACAAGTTACTTGTCAAGTGTCAAAACTCAAAACTAACAAAAAGCCAATTTATTTGAAAGAGTAGGAGTGTTTATTTGAGTATTTACTCTTTTCATCTCCATCTTCATCTTCATTAGAAGGCGAAGCCAGCGCGAGTTCGGCCCATGCCAAAGAAGACGACCTGAGCTCTGCCGAAATGGACAGACTGATTCTACTCTCTAATGTCTCACAAAGCTCTTGAACCAAACAAGTCTTGTTCTTGTCTTCATCATTCAGATCCAAGTTCAAGCATTGGCTCGCCACTTCACATACCGCCTCGAGTTCCTTTTGGTTGAAATGATTCAGCTCAGGATCAACCAAACCAGCCATCACATCTGTTGCACCAAGATACTCCTTTGCCTACACCCACAAAACCACGATTCTGGTTCAAAATTCAGAGATTGAATCTGATCTTAGCATCCTCAAGTATATTGTCATTCAATGAACTATCTTCTCGGTTGTGTTGACGCATACAGAGGTCAAGAGACTTTGCATCCATTTGGTTTACAGAGTAGCAAAGTTTGAATCTTTTTCCATTTCCCAAAATGGGGTAAGAAGGTATAAGAGAGACTTATAGAGAAGAGCTATACTTACCCATTCAACCAAGCAACCTCTTTCTTGGCAATAAGAAGGTCTTCCGCTCACAATTTCCAGCAAAAGTATGCCAAATGAGTAGATGTTCCCTTGTAAATTCAGACCCCGATGCTCCATCGCGTTAGGAAGTACACATATGGCTCCTTCACTACTTATATCCCTCAAGTTCTTCTCTGATCTCACGAGAATCGTCTTCCAGCATTCAAAATCAACAAGCTGCATAGAGAGAAAAAGGGAGTAAGTATGTTAACGAAGCTTAGTTCACTGTATTGTCTAGGAAAGAGCCAGGTTCAACGTTACTTTGGGAGTAAAATCTTCAGTGAGATACACTGCATTTGAGTTCAACTCAGAGACTGTAAGTGGAGGATCGAGTTCAGTATGAAAGTACTTGAGACCACGCGCGATGCCTACAACGATTTTCATGCGTTTTGCCCACGAGACTAAACTCCCTTCCCCATCTGCACCAAACACACATGTTATCAGTTAACTCTACTCTTGTGGAAACTGCCAAAAAGTAGAGCTCTGATGAAGAAGTTTGATTATATATTACAGTGGAGGTGCTCGTATAGTGTCCCGTTTGACGCGTACTCAAAAACAAGCATTCTTGTAAACGGTTTGTTCTCTTTGCAGTATCCAAGTAATTTCCCCGCATTTTCATGGTTTAATCTAGCCAAATCCGCAGCCTGAAACAATGAATGGTCACGAAAAGTCAGGATCTCGCTGACGTCTTCTTGCAAGTGACTCAGTAATGACATAAGAAGAAGAAGGAGAAGAAAAACCTCTCTTTGGAAATAAAGCTCAAGATATCCGGTCCAATCTTCTTCTTTAACGCAGAGAGAGATGACCGCAATCTCAGTACCGCCTTTGATCGTTCCTTTGTAAATTTGACTATCTGCACAAGAATCAATGATGTTGCTGAAGTCTTCACACGCCACTTCTAGCTCTTGTCTTGTGAATCTTGAAACATCCTTCAGCATTTCAGAATCTGTAACAACAAAAAACAGTTCTCTGTAACTATTTTCATCTCAGAAAGCTCTTTCGGGGTTTTTGTATCGAAATCTTAGAACTTCCATAAGTTTCTAACCAACGTAGACCGTGAACTGCTCCTTTTTACTTGCAGATTTCTTCCAGGGAACGATGAGAGAGCGCTTTATGTTGCACATGCTAAATGCAGAGAAAATGACAACTAGAAAGAGCAAACCAACCGATGATCCTGTGACTATCTCAAAATCCAGAAGCCACATAGGTTGTTTCTTCTTCTTGGCCATGATTACAGCTTAGTCAATTGAAAGAATTCAAAAGTTAAAAACTAGACAAAGAAATCGAAGATCGGTGGTGTTCAATAAAGTGAAACTTATATTCTACACACCACATTCTGAAGAAGGCCTTTGCTTAACATCCTTGGTTTTCATGCAGTTTCCTTGAAAGCTCGTTCTACGATGATTTTTCCACGGAACAAAGAGATTTTTTTTTATCAGATGAGAAAAGACATCCGAGTAGATAAGAGGGTCTTACAAGAATTACTTTGGAAGGTAATCCAAACAACTCGGGATTGTCCCATCGAAAAAGTTGTAGGAGAAATCCGCCACTCTCAGATGAGGAAACTTGCACAGACCAGTGTTGTTTACACTTGGATTTGAATCATACCTGATGATTCAGACCAAAACAAAAGAACATCATATAATTAGCATTTCCATCATAGACAGTAAGTGTTAAATCTTATGGGCTAAACTCACTTTTTCGATGATGTAGCAACAGGAATACTTCCTTGAAGCCTGTTCCTGTCAATAAGAAGTTCTTTAAGGTGCTCCAAATTTCCAATCCCTGGAGGCAGCTTTCCTGTTAAACCATTGGACTGAAGGTTTCTGTAATGTAATGAAAAAAGAAAAAAAAAATGGTTATCTCAGCACATTATTGGATTATATATGATATTGCAAGCGACACTAGTTTAAAGCTTTTTAATACATTGTCATAATCTTAGACAAACTCCCAATCTCTGCTGGAACCGGTCCTGTTAGATGATTGTTCCCCAAGTCTAAGACCTTGAGTTTCTTCAACTTCCCAATCTCTTTCGGTATTGTCCCCATTAGAATGTTCCCACGCAGGATCCTAAAGAAGCATTCAACATGCTAAACAAAAAGCCTTCTAAAAAAATTCCAAACACTTATTTACATATTTTCAGGTATTGTCAATAGAAATCAAAAACCATACAGTTCTTTCAAGTAGCTTATCTGACCAAGTTGTGGCACAAGAAACCCTCTCAACGATGTGTCCGATATATTTCTGCAGGAGATTCACGGCACGAAACAGATACCAAATCATCATAACTCTAGAGCCTTTGTTTACAAAGATAACACACTTTTTCACAGGTAAGAAACAGTGGAGAATGCAGGAAGAGATCAAAGTTTTCTTACATTTTGATAATATGATCCTTAGATGGAGAACACTTAATGCCGTTCCAATCACAAGGATCCGAATCGGGGACATTCCAATTAGACATAACTAGCAAAGGGTCCTTATACATAGCTTCCTTAAATCTCCTAAGAGCTTCAACTGATGCAATCACAACAATACATCAAATACTTCTTATGATCATCAGTCACAAAACTTCAACTTCCTAGATTAACTCAAACTTAGAGCAAAAATCTTCAAATTGATTCAAATACTAATGAGGAAGTGTTAACAGACATTCATAGAGACTAAAAGACTAAACTTCTGAGTCTTTCCCACAGTACATGGAAAGACTAAAATGGAGAAATCATATTATACCTTCTCTAGAGGCAAGCGCGTCACAGGAAACAAAGAGGAACCATAGAACAAAACTCACAAGAGAAAGCTGCAGATTTGAAGATAAGCAAAATCTCATTTTTTTTGTGTGTGTTTCTCTCCTTCCCAAATATTAGCTCATTAAAGGAAGCAAAACCCAGAATTTCTCACTGAAAAGTCGCCACAAAGACGAGAGCTTTACTCGAGAATAATAATTCTTTGTGATTGAGATGTTTGGCCTTAAAGAGAAGAACGAGATTTAGCAGAAAAAAAAAAAGGAAAATGCTTTATAATAATCTGGGTAATTAGCAAAAACCCATCAAAGGAAGTTGAAGTTTCTAAGTAACAGAGACTACTGACGAAGGAGAGAGAGATAGAGAGAGAGAGAGAGATAGAGATAGAGATAGAGAGAGAGAGAGAGAGAGAGAGAGATGAGGAATCAAAGACAGTTTTATTTTTTTGTTTTATTCTTTGGAAGGGGAAGAAATTGAAATTGTGCTTTATCTTTTTCTTTAGAAAAGAAGGAAACTAATTTTTTATAATCATTTAGCACTATAAGTCTATAACCTTGACTAAAATTACGCTGATTACATTTAATTAGCAATAGATTACAGTTTTATGATTATTAAATTGTTTTATATTTCTTTCCCAGATATTTAATTAGAACCCAAAAGTAAAATAATATGTTTAATTGTAAAGTATATTTTGTTTCAAGGACAAATGTATGAACATGCATTCATCTTCGAAACTTCCAAAGTCAATGTGTATTTTACCTGCTTTGACTGAGAAAAAGGGTCAAAATTTCTCGTATTTTATTACATGATATATAACTCAGATATGTTGCCAATTATATTAAAATTTACATTTCTAATGGGTTGTATTGGTGTTATTGTTATTTTATGATATTGTAACTTTGTATTGGTGTTATTATTTTTGTAAAACTTCTATTCGAGCTCATGACTCTAATGTTTATTTTATTTATCAATCATTGTTTTGGCAAACAAACAAAATTAACTTCACAAAATGACATGAAAAACATTTTTCTTGTTTATTTTCCCCTTTGTACCATTCACTTTAATAAAGCAAATTAGGATTTGCATCTAAAAGGGTCCTACAATAACTAATCTGCATTTTTTTTTTCTTATTTTCTGATTACCATTATTGTTTTTTTTTCCTTTTCTTTAGATTACATTTTATGGTTGTTTCGAATATGTTATTTTTGGTAGATCTCCAAACAATTAAACGATATTATTTAATATTGAGGTAGGTTATAGTGGAAGTAATGTATGATTGCACACAAAATAAAATATAAAACTCGACACTTTTTGAAAAGTAATCTCAATCTGCAAACTTTTTATTACAAACTTCCTAAACAAAAATATACAAATTCATCTTTTGGATAATGTATACAGCTCTCGATGACTGTAAATATTACTACATTTTACAAAATTAACACCAAGCTTAAACTCGACTCAAATAATGGGCTTTTAAGTTAGTGATCCATTGGGATCGGCCCATCAAATCGTTAATCATGTGAAAGTCAATGCTCTTACACAAAGTCAAAGGAACGAGCTGAGCTGAATCAAACAATTATGTTTCTTCTCTGTTCACTTCTCGATTTAGGGTTCTTAGGCTCGCAATAACTTCTTGAATCGATTGATCTGCAACGAACCCAATCGAAGGTCGAATCGATCGCGTCTGGAATTGCAAACGAACCCAACAAAAGGCAGAATCGATCGCATCTGGATTCGCGTCCGGGATTGCGTTAATGGCGATAAGGTTTCTTCATCTTCATCGACATCGTTTGGAGAAAGGTGATTCTGGAACTGCTCTCTCCGTTAGCAGCCTTTTGAGTATCTGTTTCTGGGTACGAGCTTTTTGTGATTACCGAAAGATTTTGAGAAGTAATCTCCACTCTCTTCAGTTTAATAAAGCTCTGGATTTATTCACTCACATGGTTGAGTCTCGTCCTCTACCTTCCATTGTCGATTTCACTAGATTATTGACTGATATTTCAAAAATGAAGAGATTCGATGTTGTGATCAATCTATGCGAGCATCTGCAAATGATGGGAATTTCACATGAACTCTACAGTTGCAATCTTCTGATGAATTGTTTCTGCCAATCTTCTCAGCCTTCTCTTGCTTCATCTTTTCTTGGGAAGATGATGAAACTTGGTTTTGAGCCTGATCTTGTCACGTTTACCTCTCTGATCAATGGGTTCTGCCTCAGGAATAGAATTGACGATGCAATGTCTATGGTTAATCAGATGATGGAGATGGGAATTAAACCTGATGCTGTAATGTATACTACAATCATTGAGAATCTTTGCAGAAACGGACATGTGGATAATGCGTTGAACCTTTTCAACCAAATGGAAAACAATGGGATTAGACCGGATGTTGTCACCTACACATCTCTCGTAAACGGTCTTTGTAACTCTGGTAGATGGAGCGATGCTGCTGTGCTACTGAGTGATATGATGAAAAGGAATATAAACCCTGATGTAATCACTTTCAATGCGTTGATCGATGGGTTTGTGAAAGAAGGAAAGCTTTTGGAGGCTGAAGAACTGTACAGCGAGATGATTCAAATGTCTGTAGCACCTGATATTTTCACTTACACTTCATTGATCAATGGGCTTTGCATGGAAGGTCGCGTTGAAGAGGCCAAAGAAATGTTTTATTTGATGGAATCCAAGGGTTGCTTTCCAGATGTAGTGGCTTATACTTCTCTCATAAATGGGTTTTGCAAATCCAAAAAGGTAGAGGATGGAATGAAAATCTTGTACGAGATGTCTCAAAAAGGATTACTCGGAAACACAATCACTTACACCACTCTTATTCAAGGTTTTTGTCAAGTGGGCAAACATAAAGTCGCCCAAGAAGTTTTTAGTCAGATGGTTTCTCGTGGCGTGCCTCCCAATATTAGGACCTACAACGTTTTGTTACATGGTCTATGTTTGAATGGGAAGCTAGATAAAGCATTGATGATATTTGAGGAAATGCAAAAGAGAGAGACGAATATTAGTATTATAACGTATACCATCATCATTCAAGGGATGTGCAAAGCTGGTAAAGTGAAAGATGCTGTTGATTTATTTTGTAGCCTCTCCTCCAAAGGAGTGAAGCCTAATGTTGTAACATACACTACAATGATATCAGGATTGTTTAGGGAAGGGTTAAAACTTGAAGCTCACGTGTTGTTTAGGAAGATGAAAGAAGATGGGGTTTTACCAAATGGAGGCATGTATAGTTAGGTGACACCATAGCTGAACTGGTCATAGTATTGAGAAGTTGAGGTTTCTCTGCATTTGGTGGTTTCAGTTTCAGCTTGTGATAGGGCACAGAGGTTGTATCTTCTGTAAGCACCTGTTGCATGCATGAGTGGAAAGATGATTCAGGCTGGGTTGATTCCTGATCATTTCACGTATACATCTATGATTCTGGGTACTTTAGAAGAGAAGATTTGGATTCTGTTTTTCGGATTTTCAAGGAGATGACTCAGATTAGATGTAGCCGAGATGAAATTTCCAACATCCAATTTTAGACACTGTTTTTGTGATGCGGGAAGGATTGATGAAACTGTGAGCTTGTTTGTGGAAATGATCATAGTATTGAGGAGTTTGGGCCTATGCTTCGACCAACGCATATGATGGTGCAGTTGCAGTTTGTGATGAGGCACAGAACAGGTTGTATCTTTTTGTAAGCACATATGGCCTATATGTGTGTAAAAAGATTCGTGCTGGGTTGATTCCTGATTATTTCACATTTATATATTTGATTCTGGTCTGCTCTAGAAGAAAGGATTTGGATGCGGGTTATCTGGTTTTCAAGGAGATGCCTCAGATAGGCTCCCGGTTTAGATGAAGTTTCATACACCCAACTTACTACACGGTCTTTGTGAAGCAGCTGAGGATTTGATGAAGCTGTGAGATTGTTTATACATACACTGCATTGGTAAAAAAAAAAAGAGGACTTTGTAACAAGAATGTGCACAAAGCAATGAGGAGGCTTCTTAATGAGATGCTTGACTTCAAAATCTGGTAACTTTACACAATCCATAAATTGTTGAACAGTGTTAGGCAAATTTATATAGTGAATATAGATTGATTTCTGTAACCTGTGGATGCTAAGGCATGCCACTTGAAAACAACATTATGTATTCTTTTCCCCTTTCTAATTGAAAATCTACAAGTCTCAAAAGACAAAGATGTTCTCTTATCGGTTTGATTGATGGATAATGCAAAGCTAAGATCAGATTGCACATTGTTGTACTAAAGACTAAAAAGAAAAGCAGAGGAACAAAAAAAGTTGACATCTTTGCAAAGACGTTTTGATTCTGATGAGTCTCTGATTGGTTTTCAAGCATTAAACGACGTCGTTGTGAAGTTTAAACGTTTCACCGTATAAAGCTTCTTTTTTTATCGTCGTCGTTTCTCCGATTTGCGTCGTCCGTTTTCTTCCATGGCGCTGAAATTTCACCAGCAGATCATATCGGACCTTCTCGAGGACTCCAATGGCGGATTAGTGATCCTCTCTTCAGGTCTCTCCCTCGCTAAGTTAATCGCTAATTTCCTCATCCTTCACTCACCGTCCCAAGGAACCCTGCTTCTCCTCCTCTCTCCCGCCGCTCAATCCCTCAAATCCAGAATCCTCCATTACCTCTCCTCCCTTGATTCTCCTCTTCCGACGGAGATCACAGCCGATCTTCCGGCGAATCAGCGTCACTCTCTCTACTCCTCCGGCAATCCTTTCTTCATCACGCCGCGGATTCTAATCGTCGATCTCCTCGCTCAACGGATTCCGGTTTCTTCACTCGCGGGAATCTTCATCCTCAACGCTCATTCCCTTTCCGAAACCTCTACCGAAGCCTTCATCGTGCGAATCGTTAAAACCCTAAATGGCTCCGCCTATGTACGCGCCTTTTCCGATAAACCGCAAGCCATGGTCTCCGGTTTCGCCAAGACTGAACGCACCATGCGTGCTCTCTTCCTCCGAAGACTCCACCTATGGCCCAGGTTTGTAAATTGAATCAGAAAAAAGCAATGTTCATTACGAAGCCATTAGCTATGAATTGTTATCAAGGGTTTGTTCTGGATCAGGTTTCAGTTGGATGTGTCGCAGGAATTGGAGCGAGAACCGCCCGAGGTTGTGGATATAAGAGTTTCTATGTCGAATTACATGGTGGGAATACAGAAAGCAATCATTGAAGTCATGGACGCTTGCCTCAAGGAGATGAGGAAGACTAACAAAGTCGATGTGGATGATTTGACTGTAGAGAGTGGGTTGTTCAAGTCCTTCGATGAGATTGTGAGGAGGCAGCTTGACCCCATTTGGCATACTCTGGGGAAAAGAACCAAACAGCTTGTTTCTGATTTGAAGACTTTAAGGAAGCTGCTTGACTATCTTGTTAGGTAATTGGTCTCTCTCTCTCTCTCTTTCTCTATACACCAGTATTGTGCTTATGCAAAGTCATCTGCTTTTGGGGAATAGTGAGCAATTCTCTTCATTTTTTCCCGATCATAGCTTAAAGTTGGGTGTTCTGCAGTTTCTAACGGCAATTTTCTGTTATGTTTATCGATTTTTTTGGTAGGTATGATGCTGTGAGTTTTCTGAAGTTCTTGGATACGCTCAGGGTATCGGAGAGCTATCGATCTGTTTGGTTATTTGCAGAGTCCAGCTATAAAATATTTGATTTTGCAAAGAAGCGAGTGTATCGTCTCACAAAGGCAAGTGACGTCAAGTCGAAAGAACATGTTAAGAATACAAGTGGTAAAAAGAGAAAGTCAAAGAGCGATAATTCCTCTGTAGAAGCAGGTAACAGAGTCTTGATCTACATGGTTGTATCTTGCATCTAGTGACTTTCATGTTATATGTATTTTAATTTTTCTTTGCGGATAAATGGACCTGAATCAGATGGTGGTGCAACGGCTACAAATGTGGCTAATGGTGTTGTTCTTGAAGAAGTTTTAGAACAGGCACCAAAATGGAAAGTCTTACGTGTGAGTGACTGAGTGAGTTTCATTTGGAATGCCGTTTCTCTATTACGGTTGATTTGGTGATGGAAATTGGTTCAGCTAGTGACCTTATTTGTCCTTTGTTTTCGATGTCTTTGATTTAACCGTAGGAAATCACTTTAAACCTAATGGTGTGCCCATGAATTGATACAGGAGATATTAGAAGAGACACAAGAAGAAAGACAAAAGCAGACTCTTTCTGAGGAAGAAGACATCAGCGATAACAATGGAATAGTTCTTGTGGCTTGCAAAGATGAACGTTCCTGCATGCAACTTGAAGATTGCATCACAAACAATCCACAGAAGGTCCAGTTAAATTACTACATTTTGTTATATCGTACATCATGCATTGACAACCAATTAGAAGCCTGTACCTAGTTACTACACACATATCTTCATAAACCTTCTTATTTTACGTATACTTGTGCAGGTAATGCGGGAAGAGTGGGAAATGTACCTGCTGAGCAAAATTGAGATCCGCAATGTGCAGACACCGCAAAAGAAGAAACAAAAGACTCCCAAGGGTTTTGGGATTCTTGATGGAGTAGTTCCGGTAACTACAATACAGAGCTCGGAGGGTAGCAGTCTTGGCAGACAAGAGCATGAGGCTCTTATGGCTGCTGCGTCATCTATTCGCAAGCTAGGCAAGATAACTGATATGGCATCTGGAAATAAGAATCCAGAGCCTCACGCTGATAAGGCTTCTTGTACCAAAGGAAAAGGTAAAAAGGAATCACCAAGTCTTCGGAGATCCATAAGAAGTTGCAATAAGAAAACGGCGAATAGTGAATCCGAAATCTTAGTAGGCTCAGAGAATGAAGAAAACGCTAGTGAAGCTAGCACATCAGGCCCTCGAGAAGCCAACGCTGTTCACTCCAGCAGGGATAAGAAGCTACCGCCTGTGCATTTTTATGCCTTAGAAAGCGATCAACCTATATTAGATGTTTTGAAACCGTCTGTGATCATTGTCTACCATCCTGACATGTGCTTCGTCAGAGAAATTGAGGTGTACAAAGCGGAGAACCCTCTGAAAAAGCTGAAAGTTTATTTTCTGTTCTATGATGAATCCACAGAAGTGCAGAAGTTCGAAGCAAGCATACGCCGGGAAAATGGAGCGTTTGAATCATTGATCAGGCAGAAGTCTTCGATGATGATTCCCGTCGATCAGGTTTGTAACTCAAATCCCAACATTGCATATAGATCTCAAGTAGATGAAACTCTAAACTGGAATTTTCTTTGTCCTCATGTTTTCTCTTTTCTTCTTTCTTCTCATCCATCCTATGCTATGACTTGGAATCAGGATGGACTTTGCATGGGGTCGAATTCATCTACAGATTATCCAGCTTCAAGTACTCAAAACTTATTAACCCGAAAAGCAGGTGGAAGAAAGGAAACCGAAAAAGAAACACAGGTTCATATCTCACGACTTATCTGATCTCCAAGACTAACCTGATTCGGGAAACCTTTTACTTAAAAGAAAATTATTGGCTTTTTCACCAGGTAATAGTTGACATGAGGGAATTCATGAGCAGCCTGCCAAATGTTCTTCACCAGAAAGGCATGAAGATAATACCAGTCACACTAGAGGTCGGTGACTATATCCTTTCGCCTTCAATATGCGTGGAGAGGAAAAGCATTCAGGATCTTTTCCAGAGCTTCACATCAGGTCGTTTATTCCACCAAGTCGAAATGATGGCCCGGTATTATAGAATACCTGTACTTCTCATCGAGTTCTCACAAGACAAAAGCTTCTCATTTCAGGCAAACCTCTCACATTCCAAGCTTCACAGTCAATATATCTTTCATCTTTATGTTTCCTCTTTCTTTTATATTTATCATGTTTTGATCTGTTGTTCATTGAGTTTGTCTGGATTGGCTCTCTTTTCTTTTGCAGTCTGCGAGTGATATATCAGACGATGTGACTCCATATAACATCATATCAAAACTATCATTGCTAGTTCTGCACTTTCCTCGGTTAAGGATATTATGGTCTCGAAGTTTACATGCAACCGCAGAAATCTTCACCACCTTAAAATCCAACCAAGACGAGCCCGATGAAGCCCGGGCAATAAGAGTTGGTGTGCCTTCAGAAGAGGGTATCATAGAAAATGACATCAGGTAAAAAAAAAATAGATTAACTCTAATTCTTAAAACTGCAAAAATCAGTTTTTGATGTACATTTGGTAAAAAAGTTTTAACTTGTCATGTGAACAGAGCCGAGAACTACAACACATCAGCAGTAGAGTTTCTGAGAAGGCTTCCTGGAGTTTCAGACGCTAATTACAGATCGATAATGGAGGAATGAAAGAGTTTGTCTGAGATCGTGTCTTTGCCTGTGGAGAAATTAGCACAACTCATGGGTGGTCTCAAAGCTGCTAAGAGTCTCAGAGAGTTTCTTGACGCCAAGTATCCAACTTTGCTCTAAATAAAAGAGGCAACACTAACTAATTTAGAAGCTCAATCACACAAAGCTGCTTAGTTCTTTCTTGTTCATTTGTTTCATTTGTTGTAAGATTAGAAACTAATATTCTCCATTGATAATTTATGGGTCTGATTATTCTGTTGTGACAATTACACTAGTGAGCATACCCTTGATTGTATTAATTAATTGTTTTCATATAATCACACATTCTAAATTGTTATTTCTGGTGACAAATAATCAAGGTGACAAATAATCAAAGAGGTATATGGTACGGTTTCCAATTGTGCTTAGAAAAAGGAAACTCTTAGGAAAATGAAACTCATAGAAAAAGGGAAACTCATAGGAAAAGAAAACTCCTAGAAAAAAGGAAACTACTTTTCTAAGTGGTTTATGAAATCGGGTTTTTTTTTAGGCTTATAAATACAAGTTCTTAAGATTGTAAATAATTCATCACACGAGTTAATAAGAAACCCTAGAAGGTTATTTTCCTCAAAACATTTCGTTTCTTTTGCTTTTTCGTTCTTGTTTCACAACAACTGGTATCAGAGCTAGGGTTTCACGAAAACTCAGAGCTTGTGTTTCAATGACTGGAGGTTCTCTTAAGTTCGAGATTCCGCGATTCGATGGGTAGGGAAATTTCGGTCTTTAGCAAGGACGAGTGAAGGATCTTCTAACACAACAGAAGATCAGGAAAGCATTAACGAATGTAAAACCAGAAGCCATGACGGCTGAGGATTGGGAGGAGATGCAGGCGCAGGCCGTTTCGACAATTTGTCTGTGTCTTTCAGACGAGGTGATGCTTCAGGTGGAGGATCTCACAACTTGTAGGGAGATCTGGGAGAAACTGGAGAATCTATACATGTCGAAATCGCTGTCAAGCAAGTTGTATCTCAAGCAGCGTTTGTAAGGGCTGAAGATGTCAGAAGGATCAAATCTGATGCAGCACGTACACGCCTTCAATCAGATCGTCGGGAATCTGGCTCGTGTGGGGGTAAAAGTTGAGGACGAAGATAAAGCCATGATCATGTTGTGTTCATTACCTCTTTCGTATGAGACTCTGCTAACAGCACTCACGTGCAACAAGGAGACAATATTTTTGGAGACGGTTGCTGTTTCGCTCCAATCTCATTATGAGCGAAGACAGAAGCCAGGAGCGGAAGGTTCTCATGGGGATGGATTGTTTGCGAACAATCAGGAGAGAGGGAGGCAGATGAACAAACATGATGGGACAAGCAGTGGCAGATCAAAGTCAAGGAACAAAAAGAAGGCCATCTGCTATGGTTGTGGTGGCACAGGTCATTACAAGCGGGATTGTCCAAATAAGGGAAAGAACAAAGGAAAGTCTGCGAATGTAGCGCAGCAAGGGAGTAATTCAGGGGATAACGATTTGCTTGCTGTTATGTCGGGTCATCAAGTGGATTCTTGGGTGATGGATACAGGCGCGTCGTTTCATATGACTTCTAACCGGGAGTGGTTCGAGACGTACGAAGCTCGGAATATGGTATCGGTTCAGTTGGCGGATGACAGGGTTTGTGGCATCGTTGGTAGTGGATCTATCAAGTTCAGGATGCATGATGGAGTCATCAGAACGCTTACTGATGTAAGACATGTTCCATCTGTCAAGAAGAATCTGATATCGTTGGGTACTCTTCACAGAAATGGATTCAGATTTCATGCAGTTGAAGGAGAAGACGTTGTGAAGGTGTGCAAAGGATCGATGGTAATGATGAAGGGAACGATGAGAGGAGGAAGCACTTATCGGTTGGTAAGAAGTGTGGTTGTAGGTGGAGCTGCAGCTTCAGTATCTGAATCAGACAACACGACTCTATGGCACATGCGTATGGGACATATAGGTACGCATGGGTTGAATGAGCTCCACAAAAGGGGTATGCTGGGAGGTATGAAGAACTGCAAGATGGATTTTTGCAAGTTCTGCGTGATGGGAAAGCAGTCCAAAGTGTCTTTCAAGACAGGTCTACACACTACAAAGGGTCTTCTAGACTATGTACATTCTAATGTGTGGGGACCAACTCGAGAGCAGTCATTAGGAGGATCTAGATACTTCGTTATCTTCATTGATGATTTTTCAAAGAAGGTTTGGGTATACTTCATGAGGCAAAAGTCTGAGGTATTTGAAAAATTCAAGATTTGGAAGGCTGAAGTTGAGAACCAGACGGAGAGAAAGGTGAAGTATCTAAGATCATATAATGGCACAGAGTATACTGATGGGAAGTTTGTCAAGTTCTGTGAGGAGCATGGTATTCAGAGGCACTATACAGTGAGAAAAACATCACAGAAAAACGGGGCCAGTGAGAGGATAAACCGAACTATCGCTGAGAAGGCTAGGTGTTTGAGGTTGAATGCAGGGCTTCCAAAGCAGTTTTGGGCAGAGGCAGTAAACATGGCGGTTTATCTCATCAATAGATCGCCAAGGAGCTCTCTTGAAGGAAAGGTCGCTGAAGAGGTTTGGACTGGGGTAGATATTGATCTATCAAACTTGAGGATATTTGGATGTCCAGCCTACATGCTTATACCAAGTGACGAAAGGTCTAAGCTGGATTCGAAATCCAAGAAGAACATCTTTCTAGGCTTTGAGAAAGGTGTTAAGGGCTTCAAGTTATGGGATCCTGAGGCTAAGAAGAGAATTTTCAGTAGAGATGTGGTGTTCGATGAGCAAGGTGGAGTTCAGCTACACTGTGATAGTCAGAGTGCAATATTTCTGGCGAAAAATCAAGTGTATCATTCAAGGACAAAGCACATTCATGTGAGGTTTCACAAGATTAGGGAGTTGGTTGCTTCTGGTGAGATCATTCTGGAGAAAGTGCATACGTCAGAGAATGCGGCTGATATGCTAACCAAGCCAGTTACTGTGGAGAAGTTCAAGCACTACTTGGAGCTGCTCCATGTCTTCCAATGCTAGAGGAAGAAGCAAGAGGACCCATGAAGAGATTTTTTGTCAAGGTGAAGTTTGTTATTTCTGGTGACAAATAATCAAAGGGGTCTATGGTACGATTTCCAATTGGGCTTAGGAAAAGGAAACTCCTAGGAAAAGGAAACTCCTAGAAAAAAGGAAACTCCTAGGAAAAGGAAACTCCTTTTCTAAGTGCTTTAGGAAATCTGGTTTTTTTTTAGGCTTATAAATAAAAGTTCTTAAGGTTGTAAATAATTCATCACACGAGTTAATAAAAAACCCTAGAAGGGTATTTTTCTCAAAACGTTTCGTTTCTTTTGCTTTTTCGTTCTTGTTTCACAACATAAATAGAGTGAAATGGTGAGAATTTGGATAGAGGTTATGTCGGACTAAGTATACCACGAAGCATGTGCAAACCTGTCACTTCCCTGATCGTTGGGAAGAACCAGCTAACACTTATCATTTGCGGGACGATTGATCTCTTGACAGGCTGAGAAAGAGCCTCCCCCAAGGTAAATCACAGATTCATCTGCAAAAGAAGATGAACCTATTCAATAACAACTAAAGAAGCAACATACGCAGAGAGCGAGAGGGAAAGGAGAAACGACTTGTGATGATCTTACACTCACCTCTTCTCATCTCGTCTCACTGTGTGAGGGAAAGAACTCTAACGAACGTCGATTTTCATTTCGTCTAATGTTTGGAAACTGTTTTCTGTTTTTTATTGAGTACAAGTTTACACTCCAACTTTTTTTTTGAACAATTTGTGCACTCCAACTAAAAAAATGTTAAAACATAATATTCGCCATAAATGTATATCTTTAACGTAATGCTTAGATTATCATTGTCCCTAAATTGATTAAAACATGAGGTTTTTGGTCCAATTATGGAACCTTATAAAGTAGGGCAAGTGCTTTGAGTTTTAATCATAAATTAAATGCGAGTACTATGATTGTTTTATGCTCATTCTGTTTGCTAGGTGCTAATCACAGCTAAACCCAATTAAGACTTCCCTTTTGGGAACTTAACGTCAATAAAGGAGATTATATGTCACATTGGAAAACTCAAATCTACCAATTGTTCTTTTTGTTATTTTGAATTTCTTTTTCCTATCAATGTTTTTAAAGTTTATGAAAAAATTTCAGTGTTGTCGGTGGAAAATGTTACAATCAATTTCAAGTAGTAATAGACTTTATACAACTCCTCAGTATGTGATTGGCCATCACACCTTGAGCATGCTAAGTTTAGCATGTAACGCAATCTGCTGAAGAAACGGAGAATATTACATAGAGAGTCACTTTTAAGAAGTGTAATATCAAAGAAAGTAACTTACACCAAGTGAGTCACTTTGAGCATATTTTGAGTATTTGAAAAGATGCATCTATCTTTAATTAGTTGAGACCTCCTCATAGTGCATCCATGAGAGTTCGTCCATGAGTGTATCCATGACAATGTGCATGAGATTTATGGATGAAAAACATATGTTTAAATACTCATACACTTTAAAACATGTTAATTCTCACACAATCACAAGAAGGTTTCAAAAATCAGCATGCACAAAAATATTAAACAATCAGATCCTCATTATCCTCGTTCACAATATTATTGCAAAAAATAACACTCATGGACGACCACTCGTGGATAGCACACATCGCATGTCATTCATCCTGTCTATTGACGAATCAATTTTCGTGGACGAATACTCGTGGACGAACACTCGTGGATGAACACTCGTGGAAGGATCATCTCCATGGCTGTCTAGTCAAAAATAGCACTCATGTACGACTACTCGTGGATAGCGCACATGACATGCCATTCATTGACGAATCAATCCTTGTGGACGAAAACTCGTGGACGAATCACTTTCATATTTCAATAGGAAGAGTTGCTTGGGTTAAGTCGAGGGCAATTGTGATTTTTCACTATTCCAAAGTTACTCAGTTGCCATAAGTTACTTTTTCTGAAAGCACTTACCCCAAAATGACTAATTGTGTAAATCACTCGAAGAAACGTGTGAAGTTACGATAACGCCTCCGATAATGTTGTCGCATATGAAATGACATCCCATTTCGATGTGTTTCATTTTTGTGAAAAACTTGATTAGCGCTCAGATAGATCGCAGATTGATTGTCACATCGCATTGTCATAGGCTGAGTATGAGAGATGTCGAAGACCATAAGTAAAACTTTGATCCACTTTAATTAGCAAAACAATTCCGTGATTGCCCTATATTCAGTCTCGGTCGAAGACAATGGAACTGTGTCTTTCTTCTTAGTTTTTGGTTTTTAATGTTTACAGTTTTTCAAATGGTTTTGATTTTTGTTTTTTTTTTAGAACTAATTATTTTAGCCATTTAAGTTTTTCAACATATAGATTTGCTAAATTTTAGGGAAACTAATTTTCATGGGTTTTAACATTTTACAAAGTAAAATCAAAAACCATATTTTGTGGGTTTTTCAAAAAATTACCGTAATCTTTTTATTTATTTATAATTTTTTTGTTATTAACATTACTATTTTATCAATTAATATTTAACTAAATACCATTTTTCTATATAAAAGTAAAATTTTCACACGCACACACACAAATCATAAGCTTATTGTTTTAAAACAAAACTATGAAATAAAACTAAGCATTTTTCTTGCTAATTTTAATATAATTAATTATAAAATTATAAGGAATTTTTATACATAAATAAATAAATCTATGTATATTTTTACAGATATTTTTTGGTATTATTTATTATTTTCATAAAAATAGTATTTGTGTTTATTAATAAATTATATATATTTATTTTACAAACTTTAAACACTTAATACAACAAAAACTAAAAAAAAAGAAAACCATATCTTATAATTAAGTTTATATTTTATATTAAAAATATACATGTAAAAACCAAAAACTAAATAAATCACCATTCAATTTTTTTTTGTAAAACTAAAATCTACAACAAAATCAAAAACCAAAAATTCAAAATCTAAAATCCAAAATCAGAAACTAAAAGCCAATAACCAGAAACCAAAAACTAAAAATCAATCAAACATTCATGGCCTAAATAAATCACCATATATTCAATTTCTTAGAAAAACCAAAATCTACAACAAAAATCAAAAAACCAAATCCAAAAACCAAAAACCAAAATCCAAAAACCAAAAACTAAAATCCAAAAACCATACAAACATTCATCACCTTAGTTTTTGTCTTTTTGTTGTTGTCAAATGGTAATTTTATATGTCAATTGTTTTGGTAAACCATACAAACATTCATAACATAGACCAAAATAGGGTAAAAAGTAAGAAATTGAGTCATCATATGTGAACAGAGCGGAGAACTACAACACATCAGCAGTAGAGTTCTGAGAAGGCTTCCTGGAGTTTCAGACACTAATTACAGATCGATAATGGAGGAATGTAAGAGTTTGTCTGAGCTCGTGTCTTTGCCTGTGGAGAAATTAGCACAACTCATGGTGGTCTCAAAGCTGCTAAGAGTCTCAGAGAGTTTCTTGACGCCAAGTATCCAACTTTTCTCTAAAAAAGAGGGTAACACTAATTAATTTAGAAGCTCAACCACAATATTCTCCATTGATCATTTATGGGTCTGATTATTCTGTTGTGACAATTACACTAGTGAGCATACCCTTGATTGTATTAATTACTTTTTTCATATAATCACACATTCTTCGGTCGCAAAACGTAAAATAGAGTGAAATGGTGAGAATTTGGACAGACTTTTGTTTTTTTCCATCTGAATTATATTAAAATACCAGAATATGACCGAATATGAGAGTTTTGAGAATTACGGTCGCAAAACGTAAAATAGAGGAGGACGTCGACGTCAAGTTGCCGATCCCTGGCAAGAGAAACATACTAATTACAAGTGCTCTGCCTTACGTAAACAACGTCCCTCACCTCGGAAACATCATTGGATGTAAAAAAATTTGAGTCCTTCCTCTCTCTCTATGAATTTAGGGTTTAGGATTTTGAGGTTTCTTGGTGGGTAAGTTTATACAATGGTTTTCTTAAATTTACAGGTGTTCTGAGCGCTGATGTGTATGCAAGATACTGTTGTCTCCGTGGCTACAATGCGATATACATATGTGGTACAGATGAATACGGGGTTGCAACTGAAACCAAAGCTATGGAGGAGAATTGCACACCAAAGGAGATCTGTGACAAGTACCATGCCATTCATAAACAAGTCTATGAATGGTTTGATATAAGTTTTGACATGTTTGGGTGAACTTCAACTCCACAACATACAGAAGTGTGCCAAGCAATTTTTCCACAACTTTCAGAGGACACCACATACAGCAGGTGAAATACTTGTTATAGCCTTATTTGATCACAAAGAGCATATGTTCTTCTTTCTTAAGTCTCAAGTAATTGTGTGTCTTTCAGTTTTACAGCGATACATGCGACAAGTTCTTAGCTGACCGGCTTGCTGAGGGCTCATGTCCATTCCAAGGATGTAACTATGATTCCGCTCGTGGAGATCAGTGCGAAAAATGCGGAAAGCTCCTGAATCCTACTGAGCTCAAAGATCCGAGGTGCAAGGTGAGCTATATGTCTTATCTTCGGCTTTCTCTTATATTATAATGATTGTGAATATACTTATGTCTTATATCTCAAACGGTTTGTAGAACCACACCTAGGATCCGCGACACAGACCACATGTTTATCGAGCTTCCGTTGCGGAAAGATAAGCTGAAAGAGTATCTTGGAGTAATAACGCTATTCAAACGACAAAGGCATGGCTTGAACAAGGGCTTAGAAAGAGATGCATCACAAGGGATCTAAAGTGGGGAGTTCTTGTCCCACATCCGAGATATAAAGACAAAGTCTTTTACGTTTGGTATGATGCTCCTATAGGATACGTCTAGATAACGTCGTGCTACACATCTCAATGGGAGAAGTGGTGGAAGAATCCTGAGAATGTGGAGCTTTATCAGTTTATAGGGAAAGGCAATGTGCCTTTCCACACTGTGATGTTTCCCTCTACGCAGATTGGAACTGGTGAAAACTGGACGAAGATGAAGACAGTCAGTGTTACCGAGTATCTAAACTACGAAGACAGAAAGTTCTCAAAGAGTAAAGGTGTTGGAGTATTTGGTAACGATGTAATGGTAACGATTTAAATGATTAATCTTTGTGTAAATGATTTGATCACATAAAGATGAAGAAGTGCAACAGTACAAAGAAAAGTTCACTTGAAGTCAAGGCTAGGGAGATACAGAAGCAGCTTTTTTACATCCCCCAAAGCAATTTAACAACATTTGTTTAACAATCGGGCTCTTAATTTATATTATATATTTTTCTCTCTGGCTTTAAGTATTTTACATAAGAAGATATAAAAAAAAATACACCCAAAAAAGAAGAAGCCATGACTCAAAACTCACTTTTCTTTCTCTCAGGAAAAAAATATATATAAAAAAGGAAGAACTATATATATAATTATATATTGAAAAGGAGAGAAATTTATACAATCTTGTAACATCCGGTCCTGAGGATATATTGGTTTCAACTCCTCTTGGCATTCTTGAGATTACGTACAGTCATGACAAGTTGTTGTCTCTCACCTTCAACTTCTGCAAATCTTAGACTTATCTCTGAATATCTCTCTTGCATCTCTTTCAATTCCATCTCCATCAATCCATTTTGCTCTCTTAGCAACGCTACTTCGTTTACCAAATCTTGAAGATCGTCCCTGTAAAACCAAAACAAAACAAAAACTATCAGAAATGATAAAGATCGTTTCTTCTGTTTGTATTGTGGTTTATGCATACATACCTCTTGTTCGATGACAATACTTCTCTGTAAGCTTCTGGACCACGCAGAGAATCACCGTTCTGTTCATAAAAGTAGAGAGTTTATGTTCTAATGTTTTGAGGGTTGTAGGAATGCAATTTGATTCTTTGAAAGGTTTATTATTTTACCTCTTGGCTATTTGGACTTGGTTCGTTGAGTTTAGTCTCTAATTCTTTGACTCGGTTCTTCAAATCATTTTCCTTTCCGATGAACATCTTTGAAGAGGCTTCGAAAGCATTTTCCTTCAGTTTGATTTGTTCCTGG
Source organism: Alliaria petiolata (assembly GCA_020283515.1). NCBI lineage: Eukaryota > Viridiplantae > Streptophyta > Magnoliopsida > Brassicales > Brassicaceae > Alliaria > Alliaria petiolata. The sequence goes on along the minus strand of JAHZTW010000004.1, from coordinate 34,915,717 downwards.
ATTACAGAAAAATATTGGCATCAACATCAAAATATTTAGCTAAGGAAATGAATGTTCTAGTGTTAGACGCATACCTCGAGCAGTTTTATTCTTTCTTTGTTGCTTCTTCGCTCTGTTTCTGTTACGTTGTTAGCCATTTCTTCTTCTTCTTTCTTCTTCAGCTTACTTCTGTGTTTCTCGATATCTTTTTTATTCTTGGATAGAGAATGCTTTAGATCATCACATTGCGCTCTTGCAGTTTCTAGCTCTGATTTTAAAAGGGTAATGACTTCTTCTTTTTCATCTTTGATACGCTGCATTTCCTGCAACTCCTCTTCCAGAGACTCTGAATCTTTCTTCATCGATGCAATCGTTCTTGATAACTCATCTTTCTCTGTAGTTCGTATTTGCAAAGATGCCTCGACTTCTTCCAATTCAAGTCTCAAGATCTCAATCTCATCCTTCAGCCTTGTGATCTCCTGGTTTAGATCTGCATTAACATCTTCTTCTTGCCTCTTCTGATTCTCTAGATGCTTGGATTTCTCCACAAGACCCTCTAACATTCTCTCCATCTCCTTCGTTTTCAGATCTGTCCTTTCAGAGAGCTCGTTGAGCTTTGATTCATACTCTACCATATTTGCTCGGAGTTCATCGTTAGCGTTCATGAGAAGATCTTCTAGCTGACGCTTCTGCATTCGCAGGTCGTAGGTTTCTGTCATTGCTTTCTTAGTCAGCTTCTCATTTGCAGCTAACGTAGAAGACATCTGCTCGGAGATTCTCTTGAACTCATCCTGGATTTTGCCAGCTACACAAGCATTTCTCCACCTCGACTTCCTCAGGGCTTCTTCGGCTTCGATAGCTCTTTGCTCTTGCTCCACTTTAGCACGTGTGACGGCTTCGATATCTGCCTCAAAGATCTGAGCCTGTTTCTCTACTTCTTCTTCCATGTCCCCGATCTGCGTTTCAAGCTCTTTAACGCGGCACAATGACTCAGAGAAATCCTCCGACTGCTTCTTGAGCTTAGCTTCCAGGCTATCTATTTGGTTTTCAAGCTCGTTAACGTTTACATGAGAAGATGAACATTCGTACTGCATCTTCAACTGTTCTTGCACTTGGCTTTGCTCTAGCTTGTACGAGATATCGTGATTTTCTTGCTTAAGTATCTCGTAATCCAAAGCAAGCTGCTCCACCTGTATCTCCAGGTCGTCTTTGTCCCGTTTGTAGATCTCTATCTCATTGTATAGGTCAGTGATCCTTCGCTCCAGGACGTGCGCTTCTTTCGCATCCATGTGTCCCTTCACAAGCTCGTCCAGTGCCTTTTGATCCTCGTCTTCCTCTGTGTCACTTGTGCAGGATCTTCTCCTTGATTCTTCGGTGTTGTTCTCGCAAAGTCTTGGTCTAGGAAGATCAACTGCCCTTGTTTGCCCCAACATTGCTTCTAGACCTTGCACAGCAAGGATCAACTCGGTGTTTGATTCCTGTGTCTTCTCGAGCTGTAACCGTAGATTGGAATTCACATCCTTCTCATAATCCAGTTCTTCTCGGGTTTCTTCAAGAAGAACTTGCGGATCCCTTCCTTCGAAGTGCAACTTGTTCCTAATTTTTGCATCGTCTTTTCGTTTGTCAGATGCTTTAACCTTCTCACAGTCTGTCTTCAGTGAGTCTCTCTCCTGCTTCAGGCCAGTCACTTCCCTCCGGAGATCCTGACTTCTTTTGGTCTCTTTAACAATCTGTTTCCGCAGGCTCTGCAGCTCAAGTTCCGAAAGATCCGCTCGTCTTGCCAAAGCAACGAGCTCGGCTTTAAGCTTCTCTACCTCCTCATCCGAGGAAGTCCTTGTGGTCTCTCTCGGGACGGTATCATTCGAACTATTCATGGAGTCATCAGTGCTGATCCCTTGATCAGAACTCCCTGACCACTCGGATTCTGATATATGAGGCTCTTCATATACACTTGTAACCGAATGGTGATGCATAGTCGGGTGGTTTTGATGAATGAGAAGATCTCCTCTGCTTCCAACTTCTCCCAGTGTATCAAGTTCAGAGACACTGTCAAAGCTTGACAGAGTGCTGTCGGATTCAATCGATGCTCGACGCCTCAGTTCAGCAATCCGGGAAGCTTTACCAAATGGACTTTCCTACAAGAGCAGACACAAATAGAAACTCTTAACTTCCTAAAGCACCGATGACTTCAGATATGAAAGATTATGGAAAAGAGATAATAGAGCATACAAGTACCTCTTGTGAATCACTTTTATGGCTTTCATCTGCTTCAATGCTCAACTGCGATTTCAAATCTTGGCTCCGTGACCTTTTCGCCAAGCTATCGCTTTCTTTCACCAATCTGCAGAGCACACAGAGACAAAACAGAGACTCTCTCAATAAGAACCCCTAAACAGAATTAAAGATTTGCAAGAACTTGACAAAGATAGCAGAATCCAGTTTCTTGTACCTTTGCAGATCCGCATTTTTTATCTGCCTTTGTATTGATACCTGATAATGAAATGGAAACAAAAACCCAGTTCGAAGCTCAGTATCACAGAACCAAAAAAAAAATATCTTTCAAGAGACAAAGAAGCAAAAATCTTGTGAGCTTTCACTCTAATGTCTCTCATGACAAACATTAATGCAAGAGAGAGAGAGAGGAAGAGAGAGCTAACGTGCAACATTGCTTTTGAATTTGAATTCTGCAGAGGAAGAGAAACGTTGCAAGTCTTAATTGCATCAACGTAATCAGAAAAGTCAATCGAAGTCTCTCCCACAAAACCATTCTTTGTAAATCCCTGCCAAAAAAAAAAGAGCATAAGAAGACAGAAATCTTCAGAAGATCATCACTTCAACATTCTGAAATTTTTTAAAAAATTTCCTCACCGTTGTTGACACAATTAGGTTATAGATTCTCTTGTTAACCTTCCCGGTTTTCACATCCTGAATAAAACTAACCGTCTCGTAAACCGGAGATTCCCACCGGCAGTGACCGTCGAGCACCATAGCCTTCTCTTGCTTTCCCGTCGAGATCCTAACATCTCCGGTAAAAAGAGAGATCGTTAGTCCCTCCTTCAATTGAGTCACCTGAACAAACAAACAAACCAAAAAAAAATTGAGTCAATCGCACAAGAAAAATTCTTCATTGCAAAAGAAAATCTAAGATCCAAATTCCAAATTCCAAAATCCAAACTCTGACATTTTATTGGTAGGATTTTTAAGTGTTCTTAAAGCTCAAAATTGAGTAGAACAGAAAAAGAAAAAAAAATCAATCACACAAGAAAATTTCTTCATTGCCTGGGAAACACAATGAGGAAGTGAAAGAAGAAGAAAAAACAAAATTTCTAAGATCCAAATTCCAAAATCTGAATTTTGACATTTAATTGGTACGATTTCTTAAAGGTGAAAAGTGAGTTTTACTGTTTACGCTGGTCATATCAGATGTCAGATTGACTATTTTTCACCCTCGAATTTCTGGAAAATTTCAAAATCCAAGCAACGATCTTCGTCTACATTAGTTACCTGAGTCGCATGAAACTGCAACTTGAAAACGATTTTGATCTTGTTCTTCTCGCTCCGCCATCTCGCTGACTTAAACATCTCTCCACCGCCGATTATTGATCGCCGTATTCCTTACCGGAGCTCCGGGCGGCATTCTCGCTGGGAACCAGCCATTTTCAACACTCTTTCAGTCCAATGTAGACCGATTTCGATCATCACCAGTGGCGGATACACCAGGCAAACTTCAACTCCGAGTCGGCTCGGTGAATCGGAACGAGTTTAACTCAGATTAACGTCAAGAGGAAGAAGACGCGAGCGTTAGCTCCACAAGTGGATTTTTTTTTTATAAATGGGACAAAAAAGACGAAAAGTAGATCTAAAGTGTTCTAAATTCCAAATAGGAACGACGATACGTTTTTGTTAATTAATTATTTACTTTTTTCCAAAACATTAATTAAACAAAAATTGCATCATCACCAATCCGAAAGAAATAATTAGTTTATCAATTAACGTCAAAATAATAGTTTATCATTGTGATTTATCGAATTATAGGCTTAGAGTTGGCAACCGATACTGATTTCTAGCGCACTACACTAAAAAAATTAAAGTTAAAACTACTTACAGTGTATATTTATTTATTAAATTTGTAAAATGTCGCTTCAAGTGTAATAATACAGTATCGTAGATTTTCTATCGTTTTTTTAAACTTCATGTCCCTTTTTCCAGTATTTTACTATTTTATTTTTTGTAATGATTACAGCCATTGTCATTACAATCTCATAATATTCTAAAATATGATAGTTAAACTTTTGTTTCTCAAATAAGTACGTTTAAAAATATTAATGTATAAAAAATTGTACCGACAGATTTGGAAACAAGATCTTTTCTACAATCGATTAAAATAATATTTCTTACGCTCTACTGAAACGGCACGCACCACAATTCTTTTTTCCTTCCATGGAAATAATAAATCATTTCGCTTTATTTATCGAAATGAAATTTTATTTTTAAAAAGCTGCATGTTTTGAGTGGAGGGAACAGTGACCAATAACCATTGCAATGACGTTTTTGCCCTGAAATGACTGGTTGCATTTCGTTTTCACAATTCGTGCTAGGAGGGGTATTATAGTCAGTTACATAAATGTATGCATGGTCGTTGGTTTCGATGATCATACAATAAAAAGGCAGCGGTCATTTTTTCCCTAAACGAAAAAGTCAATTTTGGCGTTAATTTTAATATAATTACTATTTTTCTCATCCTTTTCACCAACTTTTGGATTAATCATCCCTATTTACTCCATATATTTACCTGAGAGAATTATGTTTAGCCAAAAAAAATATATTCGGTAAATACGAAATATACTGCTTACATTATGGTTTTCCTAACGAATCACTTAATGACCCCACACACTCTTTACACCAAATAAATATTCTTCCGATTTTTATTAATTATCGTTTTGTTCTTATTTTCTGTTTTAAAATAATTATTCTTCTCATTTTTCAATATAGATTAGTAACAAAATTTCCATTTTTCCATATTTTTTTAATTTATTAATTATTCAGATAAAACAAAAATTAATATTTTTCTTAATATATATAAAATCATGTAGAACGACGATTAAAAAAGAACGAAAGGAATAACTTATAAGAACTTAAATGTAATTGTATTTAATGGTCATTAGTTTTGATATGTAACTACTAACATTGCCCAATCTCATATGTTAAGTTTTCTAATTCTTCTTATAATCAATGAATTGTTTCAAACTTTATATATGTATTACTCTTTATGTTTCGTTTTAGTTATCGTTGTAGATTGTTTTATACAAATTAAAAAACAATTTTTTTATTCTTAATTAATATACTATTTTGTTTGATATGAATATTTAATAAGTTAAAAACTATGGATAAAACTAGAAAATTTATATAAATCTGTATTGAAAATACAAAACGACAACTAAAACAAAACATTGGAGTATTCAATAGCTTAATTGCTACACATTATTTTTTTCTTTTGTCAAAAAAATTAAAAAGTTCGGCAGATGGTATTATTTAAGAATTTTCACAACATATTTATCCAAAATTAATAATTTTAAAAAAAAATTGTTCAACTCTAAAACATAGAATCTTTTTAGTCATTTAAATATGTGTAATATGTTTGCCTATCCACTTTTTATTGTACTAAAAAAATATTGTAATCAAATTTAAATGCATCATTGGACATGGGAACATGCCAATTTTCATAAGCTGTGTGACATCAAAACCTTTTAGTTATTATTTTGTCTTTCCGCTGTACATTCCAATACTTGTGGGGTATATATGCAGCTGTATTTTTCTTGTTAGCTTATACAACAAACAAATAATAATTCTGAATTTTATTTAATTTAGAGAAAGACTTTTTTATATACTACTAAAAACTTGGTGTCCTGATGTCTCCCCTGTGCTGTTATTGGAAATGAGTGTTAGAAGAAACGAGTATTAGAAGAGTATGTTATTGGGTTTTTTTTTTCCCTAACCATATTAATTTTTTTTTGAAGAATATAGTTATGATGTTTAAATAATAAACCTAATAATCATGATCCAATATATATAATAATGTCGAAATTGGTCTTTTAGTTTAGACGGAAAATTAAAGAAAGTGAAATTTTTCAGGAGTCACACGATAATATTGTAATAGTTATAGTATAATTTACACATGTTAATAATCTATAATATTTTTTTCGATAAAATGTTAAATTTTATACTCTTTCTGTCCCATAATAAGTGATTTTCAAGAATTTTTATTTTGTCCCATTTTAAGTGATTTTCTCACTTATCTATGCAAAATTTTAATTTATTTTAATCTAATATATTAATTAAAAAGGTTTTGGTTGAAGAAGTTGAAAAGTTTTCTAATTTTTCTAATTTTTTATTATTTTTATTGTTTTCAATTTCTTTAAAAAGTATTTTTCTTAATATGTGTGTTTTCATCTAGAAAATCACTTAAAATAGGACAGAGAGAGTACCATTTTAAATTTGTCACAGTATTACAAAGATACAACTTAGAAGACAGAATAACCGAAAGCATCACACAACAATACGAAAAAAACGACTAAATACAGCAGCAAGCACATACAACTAAGAAATAGTTATAGAGAAAAGACATGAAATTCAAAACGAAATCCGACGAAAAAGCAGCAATCACACACCTAAATGCAGACCAACCCGTTTATGATGCAGTTCAGAAGAACTGGAGTACTCATCCTCGTTGCCACGAGCATCTACCGAGGCAAGCCCTCAAACCTCAAGTAAGAAATGCCTACAGTTTCTCCGAGACTGACGCGATCTCCAATTCTGCCAAACGATCTAACTTGCAGCTGGTAGCACAGGAGTCCGAGCGGACAATCGGAGAAGCCGCCTCCGACCACCATTCCCGAGAAAGCCAAAACAAATGCAAGAACCAACTCCCTCAGCTCCAAGAAAACCGAAGGCGAGAACCGCCGCCTCTATTTAACGTCATTAAAACGCCCCACATCACCACTGATCCACCGTCGGAGCTTACCCTAACCGAACCTAAGACACGTACGTACATACTACCGTACCAAGCCGCGGAGACAAGAACACACACCTGAGGGAAACTACGGCCACAACGATGTTCAAGACCTCGCCGTAAACTAACCATCAAATGAAGAGTACGACCGCCGAGCCACAAGCCTAAAACACCGCGAAGAGACACCACATGCGGAGCCACTCTTGCCGAGGGAAAACGAGCGCCACCACTTTGAGGCGAGCCATCAGACCTAAGCCTCAACACCAGCAGTCGTCGATTGAACCTGTCCTCTAGATTCAAATTGCCACCGCAGGTTGTCGAGGAGGTTAGATCTACTCACACCGCCAACTCTGCCGTCTCAGGAGCCGGTGACCGGGAAGCGAGACAGGAGAGTGACCGTACTCGGGTGGGTGATATGGGTCAAATTTACCCTAAGCAACTCTCTCAAATTAAGAGATCAGTTGTAGTACTTAGGGATCGAATCCACAGGGAAGGGATAGTCACACAGCAGTTTTCTAAATTCGAATTAAGCTAGGAAGAAAGATGGAATTTAAAACACAGAAAGCAATTAAAAACGGTGTAAGTTCAGGAGACGAAACGCTAGGTTCAGGGAAATTCTCAGGTGATCTAAATTGCAGGTCTAGACAGGATGCTAGGAAATATGAGGATCTGTTCTCGAACTCGAATCACTAATGTAAAATCAACCAACTCTCGCTGCGAAGATTATCTATGTCTAAACCCTAGAATTCCAAATCTCTTTGCAAATTCTAACAATTCAAACAAGCATTAAATTTCAGGTTCAATTGTTCACAAAACCCTAAACCAAATCTCTTTGCGAATAGGTATTTTGCTCATCTAACATTAGTTCAGGCAATCAATAATACTCTCGCATCTATTAATTAACCTAAGATCAGATTCTAGGTCGCGAAGCTAGAATAAGCATTAAACACAAATCCAGATGAAGAACTCTAATGATTTTATTCTAACAATTTAATTCGACCTAACAATTCATCAATCACCTTTGAAAAACCCTAAACCTAACTAACAAACTACTCAGACATGGTGAATGAAGCAAACATCATGAATAAAGAAGAATGCATAAAAGAAATCAATAGATAAATAAGGGAGTTCCAAATTTGCTCTAAAGGAGACAAATTCTTCTCTCCAAAAACTCTCTATAAATCTCTCTCTAAATAATTGTAAAATAAAGTGTAGCCTAAACAATGGCTGAAAAACTATATTTATAGGAGAGGATTTTCGTCCAGGGGCAATCTTGTAATTCTTCAAAGCTTGAGTGATTTCCTTTTTCTGATGGAATTGGGAAACTTTGGCCGTCCTTCCTTGGTGTCGATCGACACAGATGGTGTCGATCGACACCCTGTGCGTAATTCCACTCTTCTGACTTCATCACTTCGCAGCTTCTTGCAGAATGCTCCAAAAAGCTTCAGAATCTCCAATTATGCTCCAAACGTAGTCCAACCTATAAAGACTCAGAAAGGACTGGAAAACTAACAAAAGACTCTATAAAAACACTTATATCATGGCCTAAAAATGGGTAAAAACCATGATATATCAACTCCCCCAGACTTAGCCTTTGCTTGCCCTCAAGCAAAACAGAAACTTAGAATGAAGTAGAAGTTTGAAAACAGGAACTTTCGAGTACTTCTTCAAAACGCCACATTGATTAACACTTTTTGAATCCACATGATATAGAGCCAACCTTAGGAAATGTTCAGTGTACTTACCACAAGCTTAGCAATCTCCCAGTTCAAATCCAGATCCTTTCCTTGGTATAAATTTCGAACTCTAACATTGGTAATGCCATAGAACTTTTCTGATTCTTTTCCCTTCCTTAGTGCCTGAACAAGACATTCTCATACAGCTCCCCTATTTTCTCTTCCCTTAGTCAACTTCTGCCCATTTTCAGGGTGTTCTAAGATCTTTTCATTGACTCTTCTTATTCTTTTTGGGATCTCTGGAATAGTGCTACTCTCTACTTGTGTTCCTTGTGAGGAGACGTGTTCAAGAGCATCACTAATATTGTTCCTTGTGAGGAGACAGGCTCATGACAAAGGCACTATTCCAGACTTAGACTCTTTTTCTTTCTTTTCTTTTCTCTTAAGGGAAGATCAAGGAGAGACTGCAATTGCCTATCTGTTCGGACTGAAAGAGGAATCAAGTTCTGCGCATACCTAGTTCTTATAAGGGGATCTGAACTCGCCCTGTTAGACTGATTCCACTTGCAGCTTTCTACTTAGTAAGTCCTGCAATCAACTCTTATAGCAATGGTTCTTTCAAGTGTCAACTTTCTGTGGTTAGTTCCTAGAAAAACTGAAAATTCCAACTGATTTTGACTCAATAAAACAATTTTTGAAAACTTTTGACTCAAGACTCTCAAAACAAAACACAAAGTCAGTAATCACCTCCCCCAGACTTAAACAACACTGTCCCCAGTGTTATCAAGCCCGAAGTTGGCTAAAAGAAAGATTAGAAACAACTGAAAAGACCAGTTAGAAGACTCACCTTCGTCTGCGCGTGGTGTCGATCGACACATAGTAGTGTCGATCGACACTGGCCTTTGTTGAGCCCAATGTCTCCTTTTTCAACTGACTGAAACTAGGACTTAAGTAAAACCAAAACAAATAATAAAGAAAAACGTACCTAACAGTGGGTTGCCTCCCACTCAGCGCTCGTTTTCAGTCATTAGCTTGACTGTGTCGGGGTTCAGACGTCTGGTGGATCAGAGGGTGGCATTGAATGCTTCCCAGACGAATGTCTTCTCATCCATGGTGGTGTATAAGCATTAGGTGCATGAAAGCGACCAAGGAAATGAGGAACAGCAGCAGGGTGGGACTTGAGTTCGGGTGGGACACTTCGTTTTCCTGCAGCATCATCAAAAGAAATTCCAAGCCCACGACGAGAATCTTGTGGCTTGGATAAGTGCGCAGCATTCTTTGAACCTTTAAAGTTTTTATTGACAAGATCAGGAGGTTTGGAATTCATTCCAGGGAATGCGTACCTTTGCTTCCTTCGAGGTTTATGGGCTATAGGATGTGGAAGCATCTGTTTGATTACTGGTGGTGGAGTTGCAGCATTGGAAACGGTTTCTGGTGTCATCCGCGAAGGGTGTCGATCGATACCATTGGTGTCGATCGACGCCGACTCTGCAGCCCGAATCTCTGCATCTTTTCTGCAACTCAGCTCTGTAATCTTGGTCTCCATGATGAAAACGTCTTCTTCCATCAACTTAGCATTGATTAGACCCTCATTTGCGCCCAAAGTCCTGAAGATATGATTGTTTCCACTCCAATCTTCAAGCTCCACATTTTTCTTAGAATTCTCAGCCAATGCCGCTTGAATAACCAGCTTGTCCTCTTGATTTTCAGTATCAAGCTCCTTGACATACCCAGCAGTAATGTCATCCGGACTTTCCATGATTGGACCTTCATCTATGGACATCTCTACTGAAAAAGCTTGACCATCAATGGTGGATGGTCCTCTTAATTTGTCCATGTCAAAGTTCATGACAACGTCACCCAAATCAAGCTCCATTTTCCCTCTTCTCACATCAATAATGGCACCAGCTGAAGCCAAGAATGATCTTCCCAAAATAAGAGGATCTGCAGGTTCTTCATCATACTTCAAAACCACAAAATCTGTAGGAATCATGCAGCCTTCAATCTTCAGGGGAACATCTTCTAGAACACCTTCTGGGATTCTCTTTGATCGATCAGCAAGGACAAGGAAGATTCTGGTTGGCTTGAAAACAGTCATTCCAAGTCGAACAGCAACTGAGTATGGTATCAAGTTGATGCTTGAACCTAAATCGCAGAGAGAACGAGGAAACCTTCCTGTTGAGATTGAGCAATCTAGCACAAAGTTTCCTGGATCAGGTAACTTCTCTGGAATCCTCCTCTGAATCACAGCACTGACTTGTTCAGAAACCCACACCTTCTTCTTCTTCCTTGGAACTATGTTCAAGAGAATTGCAGTCACTTCTCTGGTAAGCAATGCTCCTTCCTCAGGACTCACACCGTTTGCAACCATTCTCTTGACATATCTTCTTAATGCAGGTGAAAGTTGGACTGCATCAACTAGGGGTAGCTCAACCATCAGCTTACTCATCATCTCCTTGCATCTGGCTTCTTCTCTCTCCTGTTTAGATCTTCTGGGAGGCAGGGGGTAGGGTATCTTAGGTTTATACACGCTTTCCTCTTCGAGTTTTGAAGGTTCAGCGCGATTTGGTGAAGTCTAGGCATGGTGTCGATCGACACCAGCATTGTGTCGATCGACACACGGGCTCGAGCTTTGGACTTCGCGAAGTTCTTCAGGTGTCGATCGACACTCTGCTGTGTCGATCGACACTGGATCTGCAGGCGCGTCTGAAGCTTCTTCTTCGATTTCCTCCAACTCCATAAGGTCTTCAGCGCTTAGATTCTTCTTCTCCTCTGGTTCCAGCTTGCTTCTTCTCCTTGTCGTGATGGCATTGACATGGTGTCTGGGATTTGTATCAGTCTTCCCAGGAAGAAATCCTTCTTGTCTCTTCAAAGCTCCAGCAGTTTGAGCTACTTGAACATCCAATTGCCTGACATGAGTACCTAGAGACTCAATTTTTCCATTCAGATCCGTGTACAAGGTGTCAATCTTCCCATTGAAGTCCACTGTCATCTTTTGTTGGCCCTCCAAAAGTTACTCTAACATAGACTCCACTTTATTGTCTTGTGCAGGAGGCTTCTGGTAAGAAGAAGAACCATAAGTTCTATTGAAGCTGTTGCTCTGAAAAGGCTTCTGGTAAGAAGAACCATAGCCTTGCTGATTGTTGAATCTCTGTCCTTGAAAACCAGCTCCATTTATGTAGTTAACCCCTTCTTCTTCATGCTCAAAAGTATCAACTTCATTAGCAAAGTGAACTTGCTTTTTCCCCATCAAGATGTCCAGCTTCTTGTTGACTTCTGCAATTTGCCTTCCTCCATTCACTCCAGCGTGTTGTCTTCTTTCGAAGTCTGCGTTCTTGGTGCTGTTACTAGAGGCCAAATTCTCTATAAGCACTACCGCGCCAGCTGAGTATCTGGTGTTGAAGTTGCCATTGCTTGCTGCGTCTAAAGCCATCTGGTACCTCCAATCAATCCCTCAGTAAAAGATACCGATAAGCTGCGGCTCGCTGAAACCATGATGTGGGCAGTCCCTCTGGTAAGATTTGAAACTCACCCAAGAAGCCTTGAATGCTTCAGTGGGTCCTTGAGAGAATGTAGTGATCTTCATCCTCAGCTCCTCGGATCTCGCGTCATCAAAGAAATTGCACAGGAATGCATTCTTTGTATCTTCCCATGTAGTCAAGGATCCTGGTGGCAACTGCTTCAGCCAGTATGATGCATCTCCATCAAGCGAGTAAGGGAAAAGCTTGCAGAAGAGATAATCATATGTAACTACATTAGCCTTGATGCTTGAGGCTAAGTCCTCGAATCTTTCAACGTGGTCCATGGGATGCTCGTTAGGAAGACCATGGAAGGGATGCTGAGCCACCAATGTGTAGTAAGCAGGCTTCAACTAGAAGTCATTCCTCAGAAATGCAGGAGGACGGATCGCAGCTCTATTAGCATAGAACTGGTCTGGGCGGTTGTACTCGCCTAACGTTCTTTCACGTCCAGCTTCTGCACCGGCGATTTGTATCGCTGGTTCGACTATGACGGCGCCAGCCTCATCAAGTCGCTGTCCTTGGGCGTTCCTTCTGTTGCCCTGTAGGTCAACAAGGTCGCCTGCCTCGTTGCGCATTAGGATCAGTGGTTCTGCCATCTCGATCTGCGTCTGGTGTCGATCGATACAAGCTGTGTCGGTCGACACTAGGGTATGGTGTCGATCGATGCTCTCTAAGTCGATCGACGCTCGAGCAGATGCTCGGTTTGTGCGTTCGAGATGACCGAGCTCCTGGTTCAATGGGACTAGTTCCTCTTCCTTGTTGCTTCTGGTACTAGGCATGCACCTGAAACCAAAGATGAGAAACTAAATCAGTAACAAAAACAAAAATAAAAACCTAGACAAAATCCTAATACTAGAAATCTGTAGGCAACTAATCTCCTTCCCCGGCAACGGCGCCAAAATTTGATATGGGTCAAATTTACCCTAAAGCAACTCTCTCAAATTAAGAGATCAGTTGTAGTACTTAGGGATCGAATCCACAGAGAAGGGATAGTCACACAGCAGTTTTCTAATTTCGAATTAAGCTAAGAAATAATATGGAATTAAAAGACAGAAAGCAATTAAACGATTTAGATTCAGGAGACGAAACGCTAGGTTCAGGGAAATTCTCAGGTGATCTAAATTGCAGGTCTAGACAGAATGTTAGGAATTATTAAGATCTGTTCTCGAACTCGAATCACTAATGTAAAATCAACCAACTCTCGCTGCGAAGATTATCTATGTCTAAACCCTAGAATTCCAAATCTCTTTGCAAATTCTAACAATTCAAACAAGCATTAAAGTTCAGGTTCAATTGTTCACAAAACCCTAAACCAAATCTCTTTGCGAATAGGTATTTTGCTCATCTAACATTAGTTCAGGCAATCAATAATACTCTCGCATCTATTAATTAACCTAAGATCAGATTCTAGGTCGCGAAGCTAGAATAAGCATTAAACACAAATCCAGATGAAGAACTCTAATGATTTTATCCTAACAATTTAATTCGACCTAACAATTCATTAATCACCTTTGAAAAACCCTAAACCTAACAAGCAAACTACTCAGACATGGTGAATAAAGAAAACATCATGAATAAAATAGTTTGCATAAAAGAAATCAATAGAAACAAAGGAGTTCCAAATTTGCTCTGAAGGAGACAAATTCTTCTCTCTAAAATCTCTCTAAAAATCTCTCTCTAAAATTATTGTGTATTATAAAAGTGGTTGCCTAAACAATGGCTGAAAAACTATATTTATAGGCTCAGGTACGAGTCTTCAATTCCCAAAAGGATTAGGAAAAGTCTTGGAGATTTCCTTTTCTTCAAAAACTGGAAACTTCTCGATTCTGGAAATTGGAAAACCTGGTGTCGATCGACACTACATGGTGTCGATCGACACCTTGCGTGTAATTCCAGTCTTGACTTCATCACTTCGTGACTTCATTCCATTAAGCTCCAAAATGCATCCAAATCTCCAATTTATCTTCAATTGTACCTGAACCTGCAAAGACTCTATATAGACTCGAAAATAGCCAAAAGACTCTATAAAAACACTTATATCATGGTCTAAAAATGGGTAAAAACTATGATATATCAGTGGGGAATCGAGAAGTACGAATCCACCAACAAAGTAAGCCGGAGCGCTCGTCACTGGCAGGAGAAGCTCTTAACTGAAGTCGAAACCGAAACCCCATCGAAAAAGGAAAAAACCCAGAGCGCAGCAAAAAGGAAGACCACCGACAGAGAACTTCGGCGACGACAGGGAGAATGCCGTCCAGACGGGAAGACCTCCTTCCGCCACCGCGACCCCAACGACGCAGTTGAGCCCGCTCCGCCAACGAACGAGGACTATTGACGAGAAACATCGACTTGCTGAGCAACCAAAACGACGGATAGAGAACAGAAGAAATAGAGAAGGAAAGGAGAGGGGGTGGGGGTGGGGGCGGTGTCGGCGCTGAGGAAGCCGCCGGCCACCGGCCCAAATCTGTAATTTAGGTTAAGAGGTAGACGGCGGCGCTTTTCTCTTTTAGAAACAAAGAAAAATGTTCTTTTTTTTTAACTAGAAAAACAGAAATCCGTTTTAAGATTTTGTTAGAGATTAATAATATATAATATTTCATGGAATAAAATTGAAAATTGAATAGGAATTGATAGTAGGAGTTGTACCATCACCGTTGTCATTATTGAATATCAGAGGAGCAGCACGGCCAAACAACACCTACGATGATATATATTAAAATAGATATATTATAATTTACACATGTTGATAATCTATAATATAGTATGGAATGTAAATGAAAATAGAATAGGAATTGATGTAGGAAGGAGTTGTAGTGTCGTTGTTGAACACCAGAGAAAAATCGCGGCCAAACAACACCTACAAACAGAACCGCCGCTACACGAATACTATTTTGCGTCGAAATTCTGGTATAACCATTCATGAAGGTGAAGGAAGTATCCGGCTTGCTCCGCCACAACAAACAACACATGACAAAGGAAAAGCCATTGCCGCTCCAAATGAAAGCGACATCGACTCTAACGACGACCATGTGTGTGACCCATAAGTTACTGCGACATCACCAGATAACCAATATATGCCTCCTCCTGGTGTCCGTCGTCATCTCTTCTGAGAACTAATGGAGAACGCAGAATCAAAACCATTAATATAGGAGTTTGATGAGCGAGACTATGATGTGGTTGAGGTTGGGAGGCTTGCTAACACGCATACCATTTTGGGGCGCTTCCAAGAGTCACTTGTATAGCCTAACTATTTGTCTAAATCATGGTATAGTACGTAAAGAATTTAATATGTGTCCTCATAAATACGTACTAAAGTATTATGCATTTTTGTAATAGGTATATTATAATTTATACTCTTTCTGTTTTTAAAAAAATGTTTTGTAATTTTCACATTTATTAAAAAACAAATTAAAATTTAACAATAAATGTATGATTTTTTATGTTTAACAATTTCTTATAATTTTTAACCAATAGTAGTTCAATAATTTTAATAATTTTTCTTGAAGCTTACAATTCATTACTAATAAAAGATACATTGAAAAATGAGAACATTGATCTTTTTAAACAAATTTGTTTCTCAAAAATATCTTACAATAAGAAAAAAAAGAGTACATATTAACAATTTATAAATTATAATATAGAATTGAAATTAGAATTAAATAGAAATTGATGGTGGAATTAGATGTACCGTCACTGTTGTCATTATTGAAGCATCGCAGCCAAATTGATGGTGGAATTAGCTATATGAGGTAATCTTAATTACCTCTCTAAAGAAAAAACATTGCACAAAAAAGAAAGAAAGCATTTTGTCTACAGAGAGTAGAAGAGGAGTGACATTTATATGACGTAACATATTCATGTAAGAAATTCATGATTGTACTTTTACAAGAAATATAAAAATAATAATATCTTGTCATTTATAATCACATGAGGGTTTATGCTTTATAAAGCAAAGGAAAATGTCACTTTCATTTTCACATGCTGAAAATGAGAAAGGAGTGAAAAGGAGAATTATTTGCTGAATTATACTTATCTTATTTCTCAAGCCATCAACTATAAATATAATTGTTTATATATAGATTTTTAAAAATCCATAATTGCATTTTGATAATCCAAGTGATAGTTTTAAAATAATTATATGTGTAATGCATTTCACACGATCTCGATTATAATAATATTTACTCATTTTCTTTAAATTAATAAACCGAATATGTATGATGTAATAGACTATAGTAGTAAATGAAAATGAAAGAGACTATACATAATCTTATATTGGTGGTTTAATGCCGTAGACCACTTAGCCAGCCACTCGGCTTCTGATCTGGCACTTATAGATTTAAAGTCGCGAAGAAAACCAAAAACAGATATGGACTAATGGGTCCAAAAAATGGACGGGTGGTAATATCTGTTAAGAATTTTAAGATGTAACCTATTTATATGATTTATCGTATATTTAACTTAAATATAGAATTGCATGCAGTTGGTGTGATTGATGCGTCCTAAACTTTAAAACGGATGCAGTTGGTGTGATCGATGCAATCAATATTGACACGATTGATCCAAAAATTGTGTTTTATTGCTTGGGTTAATGTTTATAGAATCTTAACACAAAACAAACATTTTTGGCAACAGAAAAAAAAAATGTGGTGTCATGTCGAGTAAACTTATGTAGTTTTAGGTGTCAGATTAAAGCAGCGAGAACTTTACGAAGCAGTTAGGTTTATGACGGTTGGGGCAGCTTCCGTGACTTCATTTATGATCTGTTTGTTGAACTCTGATATCTTTCATATCGAATAATAATAGTCCGATTTGAAAATGTTCAATAAAAAACCAGTGGTCAAATTGTTAATTTTAACGCACAAACATAACCAAAAAACAATAATATTTTTTTTTATAGTCTTCACATAAGAAGAGAAAAAAGAGATGTTTTACATAACATATAAACGAGAGGTCTCGACAAAATATCCGTTATATATTCACCCGTTACGAAAAATTTGAATATGTTGCAGAAAACTATCATCGTTTATTAGTGTACAATGTCTACATTAAGATTCAAGACTAATTTGAACAAAGGGTGAGATATTCTATGTTGTTTTATAAAACTTTGGAAATATAAAGACTATCTAATGAATGAAACCATCGGACACAAAGTAGACACCTTTTTTTTGTCATCTGGAGATTTTTATTATAAATATTACAGAATACATTTGAGTAATACATAAATCCTCCGAAACAAAAGTCATCGGAAACCAAATTCGAGAAGACAAAATTTTATGCAAAGGACAATTAAAACCAACAATGGTATTAAATCAAAAACAGAAAAATATTTATAAAAAGTTTAACCCATCACTTAAAATACAACGCAATCCAACCAACCAGCCTTCCATACTTCTCGAGACACCTTTTACAATTTTTACTTCATTTAATATAAATCAATTATACTTCATTTAATTAAGATACTTCAAAAATACTCACATAAACAGTGTTAGTTTAATATATTGCAGATTTGTGGCCCTTAGCAACGTTTGATTGAGAGCATGACATACATATAATGTGCATAAGATAAAGAAACACATAGAATTTTTTCACGAGATTCGGTTTCCTTACATCTCCGGGACCTAGTTCAGAACAATTCCATTAGAACAAGATAACAAGTACGGTTATCAATCTTTTCTACATGAAACACTATGAAAACAGTATCAAGCTCGCAAGCTTGACCACCACCCGACTTCACCGGTGCATCACCATCTTCAATGGCTGCAGAATTCATAGACAATACCACGAGTCTTCTAACATGGTAGGACGACGCCATGCCCTAGGCGCGTAAGTCTTCAAGAGACGCCAATTGCTTCTTTATACCACTTGTCATTTCTTTTCCGTAAAAGACAAGTTTCCTCTTTACCTTTATATTTCTTTTTCTTTTATTTCCTTTTTCCATAAGGATTTTCCACATGTCTTCTATCTTCCCTTTTCCTTAAGCTTTATCCCCTAGTAATATATTTAAGACGTGCCTCTTGAATATTTAAACTTTCCATAAGTCTCTTACTTTTGATGTCGCGTCTGATGCGTTGGATGCATCAGATTTCTGTTGTTGTGTCTGATGCGTCTGCATCATCTTTCTGTTACCGCGTCTGATGCGTCTGCATCATCTTTCTGTTATCGCGTCTGATGCGTCTGCATCATCTTTCTGATGACGTGGTCATGTAGCTTCTCAAACCAGTCAGCAAAACATCAACAGTTTACACTTTTAATACATATGTTATATGATTTGTTTTTAATATTTGTTTATATAAAGCGCACAAATCACTAGGAGTGTGATTGGTGAGCATTAAATTAATTGAGAGGAATTGAGAAGAATGTAATTGATAGAAAAAAGGAAAAAGTTAATTTAAATGGTAGCAGTAAAAGTATTTAAGAATAATTAAATAAAATATATTATTTTAAGTTTTTTTGTTTTTAAATAGTAAATTCAAAATTATAATAAAAATTAAAAAATTTAATTATTGTGAAAACATATGTAATTCTATAGATTACGTAATTAAAATAAACGTGATAATGAACATAACTTTAATATATCGTCTATTGTCGACGTGGTTTTTGATCAAACCAAAGAATTTATGAAATATTTTTTTTCTTCTACAAGATACAACCAGTTACATCCTGTATTAAAAAAAATAAAAATAAATCGATCTTTAGCAGCTGAAAAGTTAGTAAAAAAATAGATAATTTATACTATTTCATTGATTTGACATTTTTATCCCCCAAAAAATAAACATGGCACATATATAGATTTGCACTAGTGTCTCCTCTCTTCTCTCTAAATTGGAATAATTTATCTCGTGTGTCTTTGGATCGTTCTGTATTTTCGGTGGCTCATACTTGTGTGGGTATAGCAATGACATGAGGCTGTGTTTCTAGAAGATGGATTTGGTGTGTAGTGAGTTCCTCTTCTCTTTTGTGTGTGGGCTCCTTGTATTTTTAAATCTGATTTTCTTAATCGTGTTGGGTTATTATGTTGCTATTTGTATTTGATTTAGTAGCATCGTGTATTCGTGTTTAAGATAGGATAATGTCTCTTTCGTCGGCCTCATTGTGTGCATTTAGAGTGGTTTGGTGCCTATTTTGGGAAATTTTTGTCTAAAGTCTTTTTCATGTATTTGTTTTGTTTACCGACTAGTTTTTCAATATCATATCCCAAGTATGGGCTTGGTCTCCGGGGTTACTTGTAAACCGTCGACTATGTGTCCTATCCATGTATTCCAAATTTTCAGTATAATATAATAAAAAATATATATATTTATATATATATTAGAATAGGACCCGCATATATGCAGGTTTTTGATAAAATATTTTAAACCCGTAAAAATAAATTGAAAACAAAATCGGATAATTTATTTATTCTAAAATTTTGTCGAATTAATTATCCGATTTTATTATAATTAGATTTATCATAATTAAAATCTAGATTAGGATCCGCGTATTATAATAATAAAATTTAAAACCCGTTAAATTATTATTTTAAGAAAATAGAAAGCAAAATCTGATCACTACTAAAAACATATATGAAAAACCCAAAATCGAAACCTAAAAATTATTTATTTAGTTTAATTCTCATTTATTTTCAATTAAAATATTTAAAACACAAAACTGTTGCGGATCTTAAGCAACATTTACCATACTTCTCATATAATTAACACACTTTATCAACTATCTTTTTCTGTTCCGTTGCGTTAAAAACTTGAGTATTTAATTTGAGTCAATCGAGTATGTTAACGATCTTTCCATTAACTCTCTTCAAGCAAATAAAGTATCTCTTTCTCTTCACATTCATCTCCCTTATATGATCTTTCTCCTCTCTAGAAAAGTTATGCTTCTTAATACTCGCATCAAAAGCCTCTATACATGATTCTTGATATCATCCTCCTCATTGATCTCATCATCGTTTAATGTCATATCATTAGCATTTAGATTTTTTTTTTTTTTTAATTAAAATATATCCTAGTTAATCTAATTTACTTTTTGTTTTTTTTTCTTTTGAAATATATCCTTTTGTTTTTATTATATATTTTGTTAAAAAGAATATATTATCCTTTTGTTTTGTTAAAATAATATTTTTAATAATATTTTGAAATATTATCCTTTTGTTTTGTTAAAATAGATCCTTTTTTTAAATTTAAATATATTTTAGTTAATTTTATTTTACTTTTGTAATCTAAATCAATAAATTTGACATTTATTTTTTGTAAAATAATATTTTATCGAGACACGTATCGAAATCTAAATCAATATGATATGATATAATGTATTAAGTTACATCGTCGTCATATCATTAGCATCTAAATTTTTTTTTAATTAAAATATATCATAGTTAATAAAATTTACTTTTTGTTTTTAATTTTGTTTTCTCTCGTATATGATCTCTCTGCTCTCTAGAGAAGTTATGCTTCTCAAGACTCGCATCAAAAGCTTCTCTACATGATTCTTGCTATCATCCTTCTCACTCATTGAGCTCATCATTGTCTAATGTCATATTATTAGCATCTGGAATTTCTATTTTTTAATTGAAATATATCCTAGTTAATCTAATTTTTTTTTCTTTTTTTCTTTTCTTAAATTGAAATAGATCCTTTTATTTTATTTTCTTTTTCTTAAATTGAAATATATCCTAGTTGATTTTATTTTACTTTTGTAATCTAAATCGATAAATTTGACGTTTTTATTTTTTTAACCGTAGCTAACTTAGTTTCCTTTTTCTTAATTTTCATATTTACCTTTTCGATTTTTTATTTTTCTTTTGATATTAGTAATTGAAAAATAAACTTATTTTCGTTTTTTAATTTTAAAAATAATGTTTTGATTTTCCTTTTAGTATTAGTAATTGATCATACAATTTCCTTAACTTAAAATGAAAAACATAAAAAAGTTATTTTCCTTTTTTTGTTTTTAATTTTACATTTTCGATTTTTTATTTTCCTTTTTGTATTAGTAATCAAAAAAAAATATTTTCCTTTTTTATTTTTAAAACTAATTTTTAGATTTATGTAAACATTATGTTCAAATCTAATTAGTTGGTTTTTTTAAGACGTTTTAATTTTAAAAATAATGTTTTGATTTTTCTTTTAGTATTAGTAATTGATCATACAATTTCTTAACTTAAATGAAAAACATAAAAAAATTATTTTCCTTTTTTTATTTTCTTATTTACATTTTCGATTTTTTATTTTCCTTTTTTTATTAATAATCGAAAAAGTTATTTTTCTTTTTTATTTAAAACATAAGAAACTTATTTTTCTTTTTTTTATTTTCTTATATACATTTTCGATTTTTTATTTTCTTTTTTGTATTAGTAATCGAAAAAAGTTATTTTCCTTTTTTTATTTTTAAAACTAAGTTTTAGATTTATGTAAACATTATGTTAAAATATAATTGGTTGATTTTTTTTAACACGTGTCAAAATTTAATCGATTAACTTGACACGTGTTACGATCATGTTAAAAACTAACTTTGATGCATCCTACTTTATATAATAAAAAATATATATATTATATATTATATATAATATATGCACTATTTTAAGATGTAACCTAATAATCGTGTCAATCGTATTTTTATTGATTGCATCGATCACACCAACTGCATCCGTTTAAAATTTTAGGACGCATCAATCACACCATTCGAAGCAATATAAGTTAAATATACGATAAATCATATAAATGTCAGTCAACCACAGAGTGTAAGAAGGATCCACGAGACTATTGCTCGGATAGAAGGAGCGCACAGAGAGATTCCTCCGGCGAATGAGCATCCACGAGATTCCTCTGCGCTTAGTTGGTACCAATATGGTGGGAGATATAGCTGTGGGGGAATCATCACCACTTTGGACGGGTTAGAATTGGTGACAAAATGCTTTCTAATATATGATTATAATCATCATGATAATATAGTAAAATTGTCAGACACAAAAAACACAAAATCATGTTGATATATACTAGTTGGAAGTTGTTTAATTTACAGAAAAATAAAACGAATACTCTACTCTAATGTGCTCTTCCTTTTCGTCAAATGCTTGCATATATTATATTATTACAGATATATTATGAATCTACCAACAAATATAATGAATGCAGTGGAAAAAAAAAATTATTAGAAGAAGAAAAAAAAAGCTGTGAAATGATTACAAAAGTAGTAGTGGTCACATGAGCGACAACCCAATGTGCCCACGTGAAGCACCATTACCCCATTTTTTGAGCCAGCTCACCGGTTCGGTTTTTCTTATAACCGGTTCGGTTTTTCTTATAACCGGTCGGTTCAGACCAGTTTAAAGACGAATCGCTGCGTTTTGAATTCTACTATCGAGCCTATGAAATGGGCTAACATTAAGCCCATTATATGATATTGGCGTATTGAAAAGATATAAGTGTTTCGTGTTTGAATTCTGTCCGATCCAATTTTACGGTTGGGGAAGGTAGAGGAGAAAAACTAAACCGTTGAGAAACAACCAACCCAGATTTGGTCCGAACCATCTGAAATGAATTCTTGTCAACCGAGTCAAATTCCAAAACAATCAAACAAAAACCAAACCAAACCAAAAAAAAAATCGAGCCTAAACCAAATTCGAACCGAAATGTCGATTCCCAAAATCGACCTCGATAGAAGAAAGAGAGGCAGAAATGGCGGAGCACCCGTCGCTGTTTTCTCGTGAGCACGAACTTGTCGTGTTCGCTCGCTTGAAGATGAAGTTGATCAACGAAAATGCTCTTCTACCGAGAAATCCATCGATCTCCGAGTTTTTTGGTTAATGGCGACTACCACAGTTCGCATTACCGATGGAGTTTGTCCCATCTTCTCCTCAGGTTCGAGAAGAGCTCACAGTCTCGATTTTTCCTACTCGAAGTCAACCCAACGATCGTCATCCGTCGCGACCGGACGTTTCCGTGGCGGAGGGAAAGTGACGGCGACGGCGAATCCCTACTCGGAGACGGAGGCGGCACGGCCGGAGGAGCGAAAGAGCTTGACGGATTTTGTGGCGGAAGTCGGAGATTTCTTCGGATCAGACGGCGGAGACGGCGGTCCACCTCGGTGGTTCTCTCCGTTGGAATGTGGCTCACGCGCTCCAGGATCCCCTCTTCTCCTCTACATACCTGGTTCGTCCTTTTTAACTTCTAAGGCTGAAATTGATAGTCCTTTCGATCGATTTTGTTATTGATTTCTCTGATTCGGTCAATGGAGCTCTCTAACAAATTGCGAAATTTTGTTAACAAAACTCAGAAATCAATTTTTTTTGCAGGGATCGATGGTACTGGATTAGGGCTCATTCGCCAGCATAGGAGGCTTGGAGAGTAAGTACTGTTTGATTGCTACTTCATTCAATCTTCCTCAAAGCCTGAGATATGCTCTTGTTTTAAAAAACTTAAATTTATCCAGAGTTAGATTGAACTGACTTCAGAGATGAAGAAGAAATCTAGTGCTTCAGCGTTTAAAGAATATATTTTTTTTCTGATCTCGTTGTCTTTTGGTCGTAGGATATTTGACATATGGTGCCTTCACTTTCCAGTCAGTGATCGTACTCCTGCTCGAGGTGCTTCTTTTGTTTGCATTCTCTGTTGCTGTGTCATCACCGTCTAGTAACCAACTAGATTAATCTTATGTGGATGAAACTCTTCCTGTTGTGTTATGTTGTATTCAGACATTGTGAAGCTCATTGAGAGGACAGTTAGGTCAGAGTACTACCGTTTACCAAATAGACCCATATATATTGTTGGAGAATCTATCGGAGCTTGTCTTGCTCTGGACGTTGCAGCGAGTAACCCCGACATCGATCTTGTCTTGCTTCTGGCTAATCCAAGTAAAAGAAGACTTACTCACTTTTTTTTTAATGTATTGTGTGGGTTAAATCTCATGAAATTGTATGCATCTTGTCTTGTGCTCAATAATAGACTCTGTTTGATGCATGCAGTCACACGTTTCAACAACCTTATGTTGCAACCTTTATCGAGTCTATTGGAAATATTGCCTGACGAAGTTCCCAGCTTGATAGAGGAGAATTTTGGTTTTAAAGAAGGTGAAGTTTCTACTCCTTCTTGTATATCTTCCACGTATGCAAAGACGAGGTCTAAATATTTCTGTCACAAACACGGGTTTCAATGTCAGGTTTTGCTTGAAAGACAGGGCTAACTGTGTTTTATTCTATAGGTTATCCGTTTGCGGCAATGTTCGAGAGTATGCTTAACGAAACTGTCGCGCAGATGGGTGGCGGACTCTTAGGAGACTTCTTTGCATCTTCAGCTAATCTGTCTGTAAGAATCTATTGTAGGAGAACAAATGATATTTGCATGTTGTTTTGTCTTGCAGATCATAGTGTTTAACTAGCAATGTGCTCTTGTTTGTTCTTCACTTTTTTGTTTCGATTAAACTTTCTCTAGTCATTCACTATAAGTCATGTGATAATTAAACTCACGGAAAACAAATTATTTACAGACTCTGATTAAGATCTTTCCCAAGGACACACTTCTCTGGAAGCTTCAACTTCTTAAGTCTGCTTCAGCATCTGCTAATTCTCACATGCACACAGTCAAAGCCGAAACACTGCTACTTCTAAGGTTCATAAACTTGTAAACTTCTCTGTTTCATTATTGACTATAACTAGAAAGTTCAGTGATCTCTTTTGTTTCTAAAGAATTTTATTAGCTGGAAGCTGAGTTGTAGCTTTAATACGGCTATATGGCTAATGCAGTGGACGCGATCAATGGTTGCTGAACAAGGAAGACATTGAAAGACTCCGTTGTGCATTGCCGAATTGTGAAGTCCGTAACTTTGAGAATAATGGACAGTTCCTCTTCTTGGTAAACGAGTCGCTGGCTTTTATATTATAGATTCAAAATATCTTCTTCATTTGTGATTCCTGTCTTATTAGTTCATAAAGCAAATCTAGTCTCTACTAGTTTATAAATAACCTGTAGAAAATCTTCTCGCATCAGATTTGGTACAGAAAGCTTTCAGATTACGTTTGGTTTACTAATCTACAGCTCGAATGATCTATAAATATGTTAGGAGGATGGGGTAGATCTGGCGACTATCATCAAGATTGCCTATTATTATCGCCGTGGAAAGACACATGACTACATTTCGGATTACATTCTGCCTACTCCGTTTGAGCTCAAAGAGTTTGAAGAATCACAAAGGTAAGTGAGTCAGTTGTCGCACCAATATCATTGTGCCGTGTCTAATTTTGTGTAGCTAGCAAAAAGTTTGTATATCTTCAGAGGTTAGCTAATAATATAGAACATCTGCTTCTGCTACCGTAAGCAAATACTGAAGTATCGTTATGATTATTTTCTCTGGTCCAGATTGCTAATCGATGCTACTTCTCCAGTATTTCTCTCAACTCTAGACAACGGTACAGTAGTAAGATCACTTGCAGGGATACCTGCAGAGGGACCGGTTCTGTATGTTGGCAATCACATGTTGCTTGGTACCGAACTGCGTCCAGCAGCGATTCATTTCTTGAAAGAGAGAAACATTCTGTTGCGTGGACTGGCACATCCCGTGATGTTTAGCAAAAAAACAGGCTCAAAACTCCCTGACATGCAGATGTTCGACTCAGTTAGGATCATTGGCGCGGTTCCCGTCTCGAATTTGAATTTCTACAAACTTCTTCGTTCAAAGGCTCATGTGGTTTTGTATCCTGGAGGCGTCCGCGAAGCTTTGCACAGGAAGGTAATGATTGTGTTTTTTTTTTCATGTTTGGCCCTTCTTGTTTTAGGCTTTACATTTGAAAACACATTTCTCTACAGGGTGAAGAATATAAGTTGTTTTGGCCAGAACATTCAGAGTTTGTAAGGACCGCGTCTAAATTTGGAGCGAAAATCATTCCTTTCGGCGCTGTTGGAGAAGATGATCTCTGTGAAGTAAGCAAAAATCTCTTCTCCGTTCTAGTTTCAACACCTGCATATATTTTCTTTAAAACTTTTTTTTTGTAGAAATCGGTTTTTGAGCAATGGAATATGATCAAATGCATTCTTAAAACTAGTTTTAGAATGCAAAATCTCTTCTTTGTTCTAGTTAAAGCCCCTTTTTTTTTTTTAAATCAGTTTTCGAGTAATTAACTCCTTTGAGCAATTGGAATGATTTTCAGATGGTTTTTGATTACAATGATCAAATGAAGATCCCTTTCCTGAAGAATCTCATAGAAGAGATAACACAGGACACTATTAAGCTGAGGTATCATATTTTCCATCTCTTTTCAAAATTTTACCATAACATTTGATTCTGAATTCTGGTGATGATAAATATGATTAGGAACGGTGAAGAAGGCGAAGTGGGAAACCAAGATTTGCATATGCCTGGAATAATTCCAAAGATTCCGGGAAGGTTCTACGTATATTTTGGAAAGCCGATAGAAACAAAAGGCAAAGAGAAAGAGCTAAATGATAAAGAGAAAGCACATGAGGTTTACTTGCAGGTCAAGTCTGAAGTAGAAAGATGTATGACCTATTTGAAGATGAAACGAGAGAAGGATCCCTACAGAAACATATTCCCGAGGCTGCTTTATTACCTCTCACATGGTTTCTCTTCTCAAATCCCAACCTTTGATCTCCGAGATCATTAAATTACAGTTCCTGTATTTGTTTTAATTTAACTGTGTGGGGTTGAAAGTAAATAAAGAACATAAAATTGGGTTTATTTTGTAACTTTTAAAAGTGCGTGGATTTTAATGTAAAAGTTGACTAAGTCCGGGGTTCTAAATTTTATGCAACTTTAGAAAGTTTGATGTGTTTTCGTAGATACTGTTTAACTTTAGGAGTGTTCGGTGAAAGTTGTAATAATGTAAGGGTATTTTTGTTGCTATATCGTCTGGGGGGTATTTTCAAGTATAAATGGGCCTTTACATACTGGGCTACAGTGCGAGACCCATCGAGCTTGGTGTTACACTTTTATTGAAATCCAATTAAACCTCTTTTTTTTTTTGTTTAAACTTTTAAACAATCCTTAAATTCAATCCTAGGCGCCAAGCGTACAACATCCATTTAAAAATGTGTAGGCCACTGCCATTTTCTTAAAACCAATGGCTATGGGACTTTGGCTATAGAATATTTTAAAGAGATTATTCTTTAATAGGAGTACTTACTATGTACAACATTCTTTTATTTTATTTTTCTTCTACCGACCGAAAGAAAAGAAAAATGGTAATATAAATGTACCGTACAACTTCGGAAGCGTAGATTCAACTGGTTACGTCGAAGTATCTTGGATTTTCTGGGTAATGATACTCCACATTCAACTNACCTCTTTTTTTGGTTTTTTTAAACTTTTAAACAATCCTTAAATTTAATCCTAGGCGCCAAGCATACAATAATATCCATTTGAAAATGTGTAGGCCACTGCCATTTTCTTAAACCAATGGCCATGGGACTTTGGCTACAGAATATTTTAAAGAGATTATTCTTTAATAGGAGTACTTACTATGTACAACATTTTTTTTTTCTTCTACCGAAAGAAAATAAAAATGGTAATATAAATGTACCGTACAACTTCGGAAGCGTAGATTCAACTGGTTACGTCGAAGTATCTTGGATTTTCTGGGTAATGATACTCCACATTCAACTGCAATTTCAAAAGCAAAATCAGCGTTTTGCGTTTGCGTTCAATTACCAACCCTCAAAAAGAGATTCCACCAAAATGATTTTGCATAAATTTCTCAGTTACCTTTCCCTCATCAGAATCTGTGTGTCGTTGAGGAAACACAACTCTCAAGTCATTGTACAAATAGAATCTCCTCTCTCCATCATCCAAGCTTTTCTTCTGACCTAATTTTGAAGCTTTCTTGCGTAAAGGGCAAAGAAATTTAAGATGAAGAGCGTAGCGTAAGACTCCAGTCTTTGAGCAGCATTGTCCTGTTTCTCTGTAAGTCTCACGACACTTCCTGTTCTCACACTCACTTGGAGAATGCAATTCATCCACTGAATCAGAACCTTTGCTAGATTTCGTTGCAATAGTTTGGTCTGCATCTATGGAGCTTTTGGCTTTGGTCGGAAAAGATGAGGCCAGAGTAACCTTTTGGCGCAGGAAAGTCTGATCATAACACAACACAAGAATGGATCAAACATTGCTCACATTCTTTTACTATTAAAGTTGTGAAAAATGCAAACAAACCATTTGAGGCCTAAAACAAGATGAAAAACGTTGAAGAAACGGGGGAGGACATGTACCTTTGTACCGTGTGGCATGTCAGTTAAGTCATAGTTACAGAGGAAAGTGTGAAGAGGTGTCTTTTCAGGGTTACTTAAAACCTGCAAAACGGAGAAGCTCACATCATGAATTTTGTCATCTCATGACCCTAATTTTATTCCATTATCAAGAGAGAAAAGGTAAAGAGACAAGAGGGTACCAGTTGAATCCGACCCTTCACAGGGATCCGCAACCGGCTATTAATAGTCTGATAATCAGAGTTGTTTTGATTCGTTTTCAACTTTTGTCCCCATATCTTGTTTGGCAAAGATCTTCCAGAGAGATCTATGGAGGCATAGTATAGTAAGAAGCAATCATCACCAACACTTGTTACTGAGAATGGAAGCTTCTGTGATTTTGGAGAGATGTTTCCACCAGCAATACTAAGAGTAGCAAGAAAACCGTCGATCTTCTGTAAAGAAACAGACAAAGAGAGAGAGAGAGAGCAAGTGAGTCAAATGTAAAATGTCTTTAATTTTTTGGGTTTCTTCTGACTGTAACGAGTTTTGGCTTGAGGTTTTTGTGAGTTCTGGAGTAAGTGAGACCTGATTAGTTTGTCCATAAGAATATCTTCCTGACAAGAGGGATTCTTCAAAAGAACCGACCAATGACCTTTGAATAGGACGTCCGCTCAAGCTTCTAGTAAACCTTTTACATGGAGAAGTAGGAACTGATTCAATAGCTCTCTCCATTGAAAACGCTCTCTGGATGGTATTAGCATCATCAAACATTCTATGACCAGTCCGGAGTTCTGCTTCTTCACCGGTATTCCTTACACAAACACCATCTTCGAAAATCTTCCCTTGTAGAGCTTTCATTCTCTCGGAAAATCTCGGGCCGAGAGGTGACAGAGAAAGTGCCGGAGAGACAGATATACGCTTATGGCATGGTATGGGCTTAACTGGTATCTGAGATGTTACATGAACTGGTGAATATAAGCAAGCCACACCATTTGTTGGCTGCAGATCACTGAAGTCAAGCAATGGACCATCCGTGAAAACGATAGATGAAAGTTTACTCTTGTGTGACGCGGAGATATTGGACTTTTTGCGATCTTGTGCATTAGAAAGACCAGCAGTAGTCATTTGTTGGTTGCTGCAGCTGATATCAAGCGGGTTGCCTATAAATTTCTCAGGGAAAAGCGTATTCAGAGGAGAGCTTACTCGTTTCCTGACTAACGATCCACTAGTAATATCTACATCATGAGATCCACCAACACTAATACTCGTGTGTTCATTACTCGGTGAGCTAGTAGTTTCATTTGATTGGAAACCAACTATCCTTCGAACTTCAGTTCGACTCCAATCAACCTTATCCACTGCATAATTAGGTTCATGAGAACATGATGAGGTAACAACCTGAGTTCCATGACGGCATCTCCACGGATCATCTATAAACCCCAAAGTTTCCAATGTCGTTTTCTTATCAAATTCTCCAATCGAGGAGCAAAGGCTTCCCTCACCTCTGCTAACATTGTCTGAATAACACGGAGTGGCATTTACAAGCAGACTTTGAGAAAGACTGCAACTTGAAGCAGACGACAAAGCCTCATGGGCTTGCTCATGTGAAGCAGTGTGTGGCAAACCCATACTAATGCTCAAACAACCTTCTCACTTATTGGCAATGTGCGATCTCCTCGACCTTGTAAAGTCTGTCACCACTACTCCAGCCTAATCACAGTTAAGCGAATGATCTACCAAATCCTTAGAACAACACAATACGACCTCTGTATCTATTCGATCCAAATGATATAGATCTAAGCATCGGTCATAGGCATCCGAAAGTCGTCCATCGCTGCCCGCATAAAAGAGATCAAATACATGAAGTTTATGTGACAATGATTGAGGATAGCTGTCACACTCTCCTGAAATGAACAAAAATGGAGAAGAAGAATCAACTACATATCCACCAACGATACACGGCTTTAATCCAAAAACTATTCTAGCAGATTCTTGAGCTTCATCACTACAACACAAGTTGTAAAACTAAGAAATGATCAAACAGATCATGATTGATGAGCACTACCTCATATAAACCAAAACCATTCTCAAAGATGAACACAAATATCACGAAATTAACAAACGAAACGGATCATATGATTCAAAAGCACCAAGAGACATAGAACCAAAATCATTCTCACAAGCAAACATCGCTAAGCACACACATTTAAATAGTTTTAGATATGATCGACAAACGAAGCCACAAACTCTGCCTAAAAAGGAAGATCAAATAAACCAAGAAGCACAATCATATGCAGCTCACAAAGAAACGTTTAGAGCAGATCATGAATCGTAGAAGAATCGCATGAGAGAAAATTTGTGTGAACAAATCAACTGATCAAAACAATGAAGAGAATTCTCTCATCATCATCAGAGGAACACAAAAAAAACTTAACAAAACCAGAAGAATCAATGATCATACGCACCGATGAAGCAATGAATTACAGAATCTGTGGCGGAAACATTTCCCTAAGCAATCCAAAATCTCAATCATTCACAGAAACCCCAAATCGACAACAGTAAATCCGTGCGAATTGGAGAAGAAGAGAAACGAACAAGAAGAAAATATTCGAAAGGAAAAGAGAAAAAGGAAAAAAAGAAGAATGTAGATGATGAGACCTCTTCTCTTATATCTCGTCTCCTTGCTTATAAACAAATCCCAATATCGCCGCATCACCATTTCCATCGCTCTCTTTTTTTTTCCCTATTTTCTCTATTTTTCTTTTTTGTTTTCTGGAAA
The DNA here is from genome assembly GCA_020283515.1 of Alliaria petiolata. Classification (NCBI taxonomy): domain Eukaryota; kingdom Viridiplantae; phylum Streptophyta; class Magnoliopsida; order Brassicales; family Brassicaceae; genus Alliaria; species Alliaria petiolata. The sequence continues at coordinate 34,884,566 of JAHZTW010000004.1, read as the reverse complement.
CTTTTGTGTACTGTACACAACCATTTGGCATAATAATCGTTTTACTTTTTTTTTTTTTTTCCAACGGCAGAATAATCGTAAATCAATAATCTCTTTTTTTAATTCCACCCCTTAATTTCTTACGGTTTTGTATGTGATTGACTGTTATTATTACAAACAAACAAAAAAATTAGTCTCACGCAACTCACAAATCACGATCTCAAAATTATATCTACTACAAATTATACACAATCAAATAATGCTAAAAAAAAAAAATCAATCACAGGAGACAAGAGAACAGTTAGGTATTTATCCTCTACATGGGCCTAATAAACTGGGCCCATTTGCTAGCTGATCACATATTCGAGCATCACGTGATATCAAGTTGGATCACGTGAGAGGGTAAACGTTGTCGTCTTCTTCCTCTACCGAAGAATCAGATCATGTTACTGTCATTTTCACTTTCCATAAATAAAACAAAATACCATAATTAGAAACATTAATAATAATCACATACAAAACCAAAAATTCATGGATTTTGTAATGCGTCATTTCCTCTAATTCACTAATCTTTAACTAAATTTATACGTTGCCTTCATATTTTGATTTTCTAAGTGAACAAAAACGAAAGGATATATATTAGGAATCTCAAAAAAAAAAACTCAACAACTAAAGAATTACAATATCTCGACTTCTATATTTACTTATGGGTCTCTTTCTCTACAACAACCAACGTTTTGATCAAACGCGACGTTTACTACAGCTTCATCGTTCAGTCAGTTTTACTCCTGCGTTTAACATAAACAACTCATGTCTTAAAATCATCGATGATGAAGATTTTGCATTTCCAAGATTACAAAAAGAGTGTTCGTTACCTCTAATTTGACTGCTCTGAGCAACTTCCCCGACACGAGACCGAGACAGCGATCTGAGATTCATCAGAGACGCTGGAGTTAGGGGCAGAGGCGGTGGAGACGCTACTCTATCTTGGTTCCTATCGGGCAAGGGTTGTTGAGCCATGGCTCTCTGGTTTCTTGAAGGTATAGAGTAGCTTCTCGGTACAACCAGAGGTGGAACCGGAAGTGGTGATGCTACAATGTTTGTCGACACAACTACATTGCTTCTTTCTTGATTCCAAGCGGTTACAGGAGCTGAGTGACCCGTCAGACCGGGAGATTTCGAACGTCGTGGCGGTGCAAATTGGCCCGGTGGTCTTGGAAGCTCATGGAGCTCGTTGATCCTTGGAGAAGAAGAGAGCGGAGGTGAAGCGGTAGGAGAGATCCTTGGAGAAGATGACTGAGCTGGAGCCGGAACTGGAAGACGGGTTGAGGATGGTCTGAGCGGTCCAGAAAACCCATGTCTTGGTGCAGCTTCTTGCTGAGAAAACTGAGGAGTTTCAGAAGGGCGAGGAAGACGAGAGTATAGGTTGCTTTCAACATCTTTATGAGCGGTTTTTATAGGTTCAAGCGGAGATGAATGCCATAAGTTTGCAATGTGGTTTGTTTGGGTGACGGGTTTTGTGAAGACTGATGAGGACTTTGAATCAACCGGAGTTGGTAATGCGTAAGCATTTGCAGACGGAGTGATCTGCCTCGTCGGCTTTTCCGCTAAATCAGATTTCTTCTCCGGGAACAACGGTGCTGAATGGCTGCTTGTTCTGCGATCTCGGTATGAAACCGGGTTCTCTTCTCTATGATCTGCATTCACCTGCATCAGAGAATACGAACTCAACACAGAATTCCTATACTATCGAGAGTTCTTAAAGTACATAAAATGTTAAATCAAGAAAGAACATACTTTTGCTGATCCTGCTGGTGAAGGGCGTGGAAACGAGAGATCTGTGTCATCCATCTACAGTGAATAGCAGTCAAATGAGCTTATTTCTTATGGATAAAACTTTTCTTTGACAATTCAGGTTCGTTTTAGTTTTCAAAATTACCTTCATCGATCCTTGCGGTGTAGGTTCTACTCTCTGCTCACTTGTTATGTAGTCAAAACTGAGTTCTCCATCTCTGTTAACATGTCGGTCATCATCATCATCATCATCATCCTCACTACATTCCATTTCGTTCCCGTGATCAGGGAGCTCACAGTCGATGTGTTGTCTCTCCGCCGCAATTCTGACATGTTGCTCTACTGACTCAAGCGATTTTAGACCAGCGAAGAACACATGCATCTATGCAAATATAAGAAAGAAAGTATAAGAGACACTAATTGAGCAACTGCAGATCGGTTTCTTATAGAGATAGTAACCTTATTCGGAAGGTACCTGAGCAGTGTGGTGGCGTGCTGCTTGTGTGAGGAGACTTCGAGCTTGCCCTTCCTTGAGAGATTTCAATCGGAAAATGCACAGAGTCGCCTCATCTTGTAGCTCATCACGGGCAGTCTCTAACTGTCGGCGAATAAGTCTCTCCCCTTTACTGCCTTTAAGTTGTACCTTGTCTTTCACATGCTCCGTCATCATGTGCTTAACGACGTCCCTGTAAGTAAGACACTAGAGGTTAAGGCAAGATTTTATGAAACAAATCCAAGAAAAGAAAAATCTACAATGCAGAAAATAACTGACCTCTTTTCTTCACACTGTTGCTTCATATCCTAAGAGGGAAAGAAAACAAAAGATGATCAGATTAGCGGTCTTTATTAAGGTTGTGTTTTGTCCACTTCGACTTAAAGTCTTGCTCCAACCGTGTTTTCTGGCTCTTATATATAAACTCTGACTTCAAAAGACTAAAACTAGGGCATACCTCAACGGTTCTAAGGTCATTGAGAAGTGACTCTGAAGGTCGTGTAATGGTCTTGAATATTTGAGAACGCTGAAGGAAACAAGAACTTCCTCAGTTTTGTTCAGAATTATACATAACTGCTTCACGGAAAGTACAAGGTTGCAACATACAACTTACATAAGTGTCGAGGAGTTTCTGAAGCTCAAACTGAACTTTACCCAACTTCAGCAAAATTCTACCTGCAGAAGAAATAATGTTAAATCATGTAAACAGGACAAAACAAACTTCCATGATAGATAAGTCTTCAAAAGCTTACCACTTTCTTCATCATTATGCGGCGCGATTTGCTCCAAGCATGAACCCATTTCTCCCAATGATTCAGAGAACTCTGATATTACCAAATAAAATCAAAGAAAATGATTTAAACTCTAACAATATACGAATGTCCATATGTGAATCAGAGTGGATACAAGATTCTAAAGAAGCCTAAAACATCAACAAAGCTTTCTCACGAGGTTAAGAAAATAGATGGGACAAAAGAAAAAGTAGGAAACATTAATGAGGGCACAAAATGTATCAGTGTGAGTTAATTCAATCTAATAGAGAGTTCACGGTTATTACAAGAAGAAGGAACCATTCACGTTACAGTTACAATGTTAAGATAACAACAAGCATCCAATTTTTAATACAAAAAAGCTATAAAAGTGCAGATTCATAGAGTTGAATGCTTATTTACCATATGCGCTATTAGCAGTGGCAGCAGCTACCGAGAGTAATCTATCATAACACTCTCTCATTTCTTGCATATCCTGAAAACAATAAGAGTAATATAACTTAGGCTACTATCACCAAATCCAATTATAATGTGATTCATTCAATTTCTTACCATAAGTAATATAAATGTCAATTTCAAAATTTTCCAAAGAGCTTTCATTAGAAAGTCCATAAAAGTAGAAATTAACGAACACAGCTCTATAGATGTTAGCAATGTAACCGAGAAGAGAATTATGGTAATTTGCAACAAAATCGAGTGTTTCTATGGAATTTTTCGTACTTTCAGGTTACAGAAAATGGTGATGGATTAGCACCTTTTGATCGGAAAATTCGTTCGCAACAGAAACTCGATCTTAGTAAGAAGAAGATCTAAAAGCAACAACATACCGAATAAAACCCTAACTTAAAAAAGAGAATTTTTTTTGTGAGAATCCAGAAATAGAAAAATCAAGTGAAGAAGAAGAAGAAATTACCTTGGCGGCTCGAGCAAGCCCATCAATCTGTGCCGTGGGGAAAAGCTCCCCAAAATCATTCGCATCGACTTTGGGCAATGCGAATCTCCGTAACCTCCCAAACGAAGCTTTCATCATATCTCCCGAGAACCCAAAAAAAAAAAAAAACAGAAACCCTAATCACGAATTCCTCTACAAAATCGGCAGACTTCGATAATTTCCGAAACAAATGACAGATTTCGCGAGACTGAATCTTCGTAGCAGATAGAAAGATAGAGAGGTCAGAAGAAGTGAGATTTCAAGTATTCCACGAATGTGTTTCAAAATGGCATTGAAGGAAGATAGAAAAAAGCTAAAAGAGTTTTTTTTGGTCAAAGAAACAGATCGAAACACCAGAAAGACAGAGACCAAGATTGGGGAGAAAATCTCACGCGTGTATTATGATGAGATGAATGGATCAGATATGAGAACTAACACGTAGCGAGATCTTAACGGATATTAAAGGAAAAAGTCAAAAAGTCAAAGATTTATGACAAGCGGAAAAAAAAAAAAAAAAAAGTGATAGATACATCATTAATTTGGGGTTTGACTGGGAGTTTTAAACTGGTCAAACATCTCTGCTCTTTTTCCCGTCAAGGATTTGGATTTGAATTTTTTGATTTTTGATATTTGATTTCAAACGGACAGATCATATCTTATTATATAACTTTATGTATATCATATGTGTGACCCGCTAATAATTATGAGCACAGAGGTCGACATCACCGGATAATAATGATTTTGTGCTTGGACAATGCGAGTTATCGAAATGCTAATACAGTACCCTTTATTAATCCCGTTAAGTTAATTCGATGCAGCCTTTATCTTGTTTTTCTGATGTGAGTATGTGGCCTTAGTATCTCTGGGCCAATTCGAAGTTACTTATTGTTGGGCCTTTGTCATAAACCGATTTCAAGTTGGGCTAAACATGAGAGATATCCATTAACAAAGTAAAAGAAAGTCGCATGAAGGTCGGTCTTTGGTGTAATGCTTCACATGGCAAAAATATGAAACTCTTTACAAAATTCTGCCCTTTCTCTTTTTTTTTTTCGTTCTTTATTCGTGATCATTAAACAAAAATAAAAATCAAGCAAAACTAATCCAAGAACACCTTGATAAAGCTTTTGGTAAAAAAAAAAAAAAAACACCTTGATAAAGCCATCATAAGAAGCTAAGGTGAAGAAGGAGATGGAGGAAGAACATTTTCATCTTTCTCTCTAAGAAGATCCAAACTCTCTGCAGAGACATTTTCTTCTTCTTCATCATCATCTTCAGATTCGGAATCAGATTCGGAATCAGATTCGTTCATTTCAACAATTTCGGGTTCGATCTTCTTGCTAAAAACATGGCAGAAAACCCAATCAGTGTCTACAACTGTCAATGGGAGGCTGATTTCGTCCAAAAACCAGTTGTATTTTGGAGGTTCTTCTTCATCCGACAAATAAATATCATCAGATCCTTCTCCTTCGTGCTCAACGAGAGTATATGGACGTTTGATACCGACTAATGCATCATTATTCTTTGGATCTAACACATTGCTTTCTTCTCCGACTTGTGTCCATATATTATGAGTGTTGGTAGTAACTTGGTTGTTACGTTTTCTGCAATAGTAGTACCAATGCTTTTCTCTTGGATAGCCTGAAAGAAAACAAGAAACAGAGAGATCGAAAATTACTTCTTTAACAAGATAAAACTCTACAAACCCTAGAATAATTTGGTATTAAAATGGAAGTTAAGAACCGAAACAAGAACACAAAAATCTGGTTTTTCTTGAAACAAAATTTAAAATTTAGGTTTAGGATTTGGGGAAAACTTACCAGGCAAATCACGAGGATGTCTTGAGAAGATATCATGACACTCTTCAGGTACAGTACGAACTTTCATCGGCTGTCCCAAAGCTTTTCTTGTCAAAAGATATTTTGAAATCTCACAATCTGTTGGACGAAACCTGAATCCGACAGGCAAGGCTCTCTCTTTTGGTTCCATTATAAAATAAAATAAAAAAGAATAGTTATCACTTATCAATGGCCAAGATTTTGGGATGGAGAGATTATCGAAACGCAAAAAAACACAATTTATAGTTTCCGAAAGTCAATTAGCAATTCCTAATAGGACGAGGAAAAGGAACGCATGCATGTTCTTTGTTAAATAAGGAATAGTTTCCGGAAACTTCACCACCAAGTTACTTATTTACCTAAGTACTTCTAGCCTAAGTACTTCTAGGATAAATACTTCTAGCCTAAGTACTTCTAGTACTTCTAGCCTAAGTACTTCTAGTACTTCTAGCCTAAGTACTTCTAGGATAAATACTTCTAGCCTAAGTACTTCTAGCACTTCTAGTGCTTCTAGCCTAAGTACTGCTAGCATAAGCACTTCTAGTATAAATACTTCTAGCCTAAGTACTTCTAGTACTTCTAGCCTAAGTACTGCTAGCATAAGTACCTCTAGTGCTTCTAGCCTAAGTACTGCTAGCATAAGCACTTCTAGTATAAATATATGAGCTTAGTCTCTCTATGTACATACGTTTGCAAGAGAGAAATAAAAACAAAACATTTGCTTTATATTCTCTTTGATCTTTCTCTCCCTCTCTTTTGTCCATCTATCTAAACTCTCTCTATTTCTTAAACACAAACATATATATCGTAAAGAGCATAACTGTGAACAACATAATATTAATTTTATAACACATTATCAGCACAATCGTCTCTCGATCCGTTTGTATACCAAATTTGTATGTATACCAAGAAGGTGAGATTTATTTATATTTAAATTATTTAAAATTTTATTATTTACGGAAAATATGCTCTGCCTTCTCCGTTTATTTGTTATATCGGGATAATAGGCTTTGCTTTTTTTAAGCTGATCGTTATGGTAGGCGTTGCCTTCACGATCAAAATGATCACATGGTAGACTTTATCTCCTCAGATATTTAGGGAGTGCAAGGATAACACATGCTCTTTATTTAATTTATGTTCAAGTCCTTAATTTATTTATTGTGTGGGAGATTAAAAATCTATATCATTGTTTATTTATTTATGAATTGGAAGGTTAAAACCCTCATTCTTATCCATTTATTTATTATGGAGTGTTAGTTTTAAAATCTCCTCTCCAAACAATTGAATAGTAGGTTCTACCTCCTCATATTTCTTCAAATTATTTTCTTTCATTATGTCGTTATTATGACCGCGAGTTTTAAACTGGTCAAACATCTGTCCTTTTTCCCGTCAAGGATTTGGATTTGAATATTTGATTTTTGATATCTGATTTCAAATGGACAGATCATATCTTATATATAACTTTATGTATATATATGACCCGCTAATAATGATTTTGTGCTTGGACAAGGCGAGTTATCGAAATGCTAAGACCATGTTCAACGCGAGCTCTTAAAGGAGGTTTCTTAGTTAATTTAAGGATTTAATTAAATGAAAAATAAATAATAAACCAAGAAACGATCTTTAGAGCATCTACATCAATGGTGAATTTTTTAACAAATATAAAATAATAAATAGTATTATTATATTAAAGAAATGTAATTTTTAATAATATAATATAGATGAGTCTTTTAAGATTCTCTTAAAAAATCTCTTAAATCTCTTAAGTAAGAGATTTTGAAAGAAAATTTCTCAAATTTTAAGAGATCCATTAATATTATATTATTTTTTATATTATATTATTTTTTGAGAGACCGAGTCCCTTGATGATGGAGATGGTCTTAATAAGAAATTTAAGGATCTGTTGTTCTTAAGATGGCGCGCTCTTTCTCTCTCTCTCGATGTCTTCCTCTTCCTCCGACTTCTTCTTTCTTCCTCTCTGTTTCTTAATTCGGACTCGGCGAAGGTTGTGGCGGCTGAAGAAGTTAGTCAGAGTCAGCCGGAATGGACTTTCGAGATGTTTCTGGAAGAGATTTCTTCGTCGGTGAGCTCGGAGCCAGTGGGAAACAACAACGCGATCGTCGGAGTTTCTTCGGCGCAATCTCTTCCTTCCGTTTCGGGACAGAATGATTTCGAGAACGACAGTCGATTTCGCCGCGATCATCACGATATCTGGAAATTGGGACTGCGCTGCTCCGCCTCTACCAACGACGGTGATTGTTGATTCCGATGATTACCACCCCGTTCTCAAGAACAAGCTTGAGACTGAGTGCGCTACTGCTGTAGCTCTTAGGGTTTATCTTCTATTCCCCTCTTTTAGTTATCTGTATGTGTAATTTGTGCTTTTCGTTTGCAGTAAGAGGATCTGAATCTCAAGCTTTGTTGTTCTCTCCTTTGTGTTGCGCAGGCTGGGTCTGTGAAACCTGAAGATTCGACTAGTTCTCCTGAAACTCAATTGCAACCAGCTCAATCCAGTCCTCTTACTCAAGGTAAAGAGACTTATCTTGTAAATTCCTTGTTGTAATCTTATAGTTTGTCTCTTACTTTCACCATGTGGATGAACGAAGATAAACCTGCAGATTCGTTATTTTGTTCTATTCTCTGCAATGAACGTTCTGTGTTTGTAAATTTTAATGCCAACTTAAGAAATTTTATCCAAATTGCACGGCATCATTCTCTGGCTTGTGGTTAGTATCATAGGAAGTATACTCGGAGGAGCTTTGTGAATCAGTATAGCTTGGCTTGGATCTGTTTTCCTTAATCCAAAATTTCTTAATTTTCACCCAAATATCGTCATTCTCAGTTTATAATTTATTCTGGTTTGGATTGGTTTGTTAAGAAAATAGCACATTTTGTCGAAAACGAGATATCCTCAAAAACTTAAATCTTGCTCCAGTTTGATTTTAATCTTTGTGTTACGAGCGAAGCTGCTTGCTTGATTGATCTCTGTGAAAAAGGGTTGTAATTTCCGGGGAAGTTGAGTTCAAGTTTCTGTGATGTAAATTTATTTTTTAACTAGTTTGATAGAATCTTTGTTTTAACATTGAAGGTGCTTATTTCACTTATCTCTGTTACCAAATTTCTACGAAACTTCTATGATTGTATCATTTTTGTGTTTGTGATGATTTCTCATGGTTACAGAGAGAGTCTTGGTTATTAAAGGAGATAAAAAAGGATGAGTGGTTTTAGAGCTTTCAAAGCACAAGTGCCCATTGAATGGAGTCAGAGCTTGTACACAACCTTAGTGAGAGGTCTCAACAGGTTTCTATTATGTTTTGCACTCAAACACTTCATCCATTAGAGGAATGATTCAACAGGTTTCTATTATGTTTTCTTCACTTCTCTGTTGTTGCCATATGTCATATTCCTCTCTCGAGCTTGATATTATTGGCTTAAAATGTAATTTTTTTTTTGGGGTGATGACCTCTGCGCAGGTTAAAAGGATGGTTGTTGTTGAAACAGTGGAGATGTTCAAAGCTCGCAAAGAAGCAGAAGTCAACCACAAAGCTCTCCACTCGCCACTTGTTGTCAGTCATTCAAGCCATGCATTAGGTTCCTCCAACATGTCTTGAGTATTTCACGAAATGGTAAGCTCTTCAACAACCGTCCTTCCGATAATTAAGTAGTCTAGACGTGATAAGAAATGTCGTTTCAGTGAATCTAGTGCATCTCTCTTATGTTTTCCAGTGAATCTGGTGCCTCTCTCTTATGTTTTCGTAAACACTGGATCCTTGTGTAGGATTGCTCTGATTTTGTTAATGCCACGGTTTGGTTATTTTTTGTGTCTTTCAAAATTTAAACTCTACTTACAATTTTTTTTTTAAGAACCCTAATGGGGTTATACCATTGGAACATAGGAAACAAAATTATCTTAGCAAAGGTTCTTAAAATAAATTTTATAATTAAATATTAAGTAAGAACTCCATTAGGGGTTCCTGCATTGAACATGCTCTAATATTAATCCCCTTAAACTGATGCGTGTAGAGAGATTTAGGGGGGTTTATTGGATCAAAGATTTTGAGAGACTTTAATTTTTTTCTAAAATCCACTGTTATTGGATGTGGAATTCTTAAATGTCTTTTAAAATCCCATGATATTAGATATAGAATTCTTCCCAAGTTAATCAAAATAATTCACAATCCACAATTATTCAATTGATAATTTCACAAAATCATAAAAAATCTGGGGTTATTGGATCATTTTTAATATTAAAACAAATTAAATATGGAAAGATTTCAAAATATTTGATTACAAGTTTTTAGTTATAAAACTCGATCAGCAAATCTCATCTACATAGATGATAATTTCAAAAGATTTTAATTTTTTTTTTCACAGTTATCTCACTTTTTGGTTGAAATAGGTTTACGTTTATCTATATATATGTATACATGCCTCTCATGTGAAAGCACAAAAGCGAACTCAAAACAAAACCCAGGTACTATTTTCTATATGCTGCCATTAATTTTTAAAATTTTCCCACGTACAATTGTCACCTACTCATGATATCATGGTGGCTTTGTTTTATTTATGTAGCAATTCAGATCACATGAGTTTGCTTTGAAGATTGCTACCGACTTGGTAAGTTACCTACATCTATTTTGAATGATATGTGTCTTCTTTATCAATGTATTCGTTCAATTTGGGTTTCTCTGTGAATTATGTATTAGAGAATAAAAAGTTTTTTTCTTGCTTTTTGGTTGTTGTTTTTATGCTTGTATAGTTCATTATCTCTCATACTAGGATGGGAGATACACAAGAATGTAAAAAAGGCGAATATCGCCATTGGTTTGAACCAGAACACAATATGTTGCTCCGGTTATTCGGTAGATGCTATCAAGCGAGGTTGGCGTGATGCAAATGGTACCTTTAACAAGTTAACGATAGAGAAAAAAATACTATCGGTTTTAAACCAGAAGCTTGGTTCTGAGAAAACTTATAACCACTATAAGAATAGAATGAAGATATTGAAGGCTAGGTACCAGAGTTATGTTGAACTTTTTCGACATAGTTATGGATTTGGATGGGATCCAGTAACAAAGAAGTTTACTGCTTCTGATGAAGTGTGGAATGATTATTTCAAGGTACCAATTTTGCATGTATGCTTAATAAATATACTTTTGTACCATCCTTAATTTTGATATATATATATTGCTTTTTCTCATTAGGGACATTCAAATCAAAGTCATCTACGTGAGAACTCCTTTGAAGACTATGAAGATTTGAACTTGATATTTGGAAGTAATACAGCATCAGGGAAGAATGCTATTGGATTAAGTGATTTTGTTGCTCAACCTTCTGAGACTCATGATATGAACCCCCTTGAATATATGGTTGAGGACCAAGGAGCAACGTACCAGCATCAAGTTCATGACGATGTGTCTTTCTCTTCATTAGGCACACACACTCGTGAAAAACTCCCTCAAAGAAAGAAAGCTAGAACAGAGGCATACACAATGGGGAACATTAATAATGAAATCAGTACTGTAACTGAAATCAGCAATCAGGTATTTGGCATGTTACAACAAAGATGGAAACAAGAGGGCCGAAGAAAAAATTAATAGTGTATGGGATGCTATTAAGGAAATTCCTGATCTAGAGGAAGACGTTCGGTACGATGCAATGACCAAAGTTCACGAGCTGGGAATGAAAGCAGGATTCGCTAAAATGTCTATAACCGAACGTTTTGGGTGGATTAAACGTCATGTCTACAAACCATGATTACAAGAATTATCATCAACTTTGGAGTTTCGTTATGCTCTTTCTTTTCTTCAGGGTTTTTCTTTCAGTTTGTTTTAGTTGGTGTTTTTTATTTAACAATTTGGATTTTTCCTCGTTTCTAATAAAAATTCAGTTGATGAATCATAAGTGGCTCATTTTTAATAGATTTTCCAACAATCAAAACTGTAAAATCTTGCCAACCGTATGTCAATTTGATATGGATCGTATATATTGTAATATGATTTATAAATAGATATTGATAAAGCCAAGTAAAAATGTATAAACGAGATTTAGATATACTTCAATCTCTAGTTAGATATTGTTCATGTGTGTGTATATATGTGGCGGGACTTTCTTGCTTATGTTTGGCGCCAATTTATTGCTTTTATATTTGTGGTGTGGAGTTCTCACCATTGTTATCCTAAAGAAGAATATTTATATATATACGAGGACAAAGGTCAGAGCGTCTTCATCATATCCATTGTTGACACTCGGGTAAAAAGCTCATCATTATTTTTCTAGAAAATTTGTATTTTTGTTTTGTTCTCCTATGGTTGTGTTTTTAATTGCCAAAATAATAAACTTGAAAAGTTGTAATCGGCCATAGTTAACTTGCTTATCCCACTTTTGTAAACTAAATATAACAAGCCTATATAGTATGTTTGAAGGCAGCTCATTTTGATAGTTATAGGTTCTTTCAAAATGGATCGTATTGTCCATGAATACGAAGAGGCAAAAGCAAAACAAAAAAGGAGAAGAACAACAAATTTTGAGATAGACGTTGATATTATGGTACTGATGTTGACATTGATTGCGAGGATTAATCACTGTTCAGCACAAATTGAGCGTCCAATCAGGAGAGCACCAACAGAACTTGGATATGAATACATACAAAAGGCGATGAAAGAGGATTCTCAACATTTTCGTGAGTTATATCGTATGTCTCCACATGCGTTTTTAAAGTTATGCGACATTATCATAGAGAGGATAAATATAGCAGACACAAGAAATACTTCAGTAGATGAAATGCTTGCTACTTTTCTGCTCACGGTTGGTCAAAATTCAAGATACACTCAGACGCGTGATACATTCAACAGATCTGCATTTGCCGCAAGTACAAATTTCAATAAAATTTTGAGAGCGTTATGCACGATTACACCAAGCTTTATGGTTAAACCTGGGAATACTGTGCCCACTAAAATAAAAGAAAGCACAATATATTATCCTTACTTTAAGGTATAACGTTATCATAATTGAGAGTTTTTTATTTACAATACATAAAATTATAATTTTTTTGTTTTTTTTCTTAGGATTGTGTAGGAGCATTTGATGGCACACATATTCCTGCGATGGTAGTCGGAGATGAAGTGGCTAGTTATCGTAACCGGAAAGGACATATATCACAAAATGTATTGGCTGCATGCAATTTTGATTTGGAATTTATATATATTCTTTCTGGATGGGAAAGTTCAGCTCACGATGCAAAAGTGCTAAATGATGCTTTAACAAGGACTACTAATAGATTCAAAGTTCCAGATGGTACGTTACTTACTTGAAATAGTTTATTTTATTTTGAATTAACACATTTTAAATTGAACATGAAATAAATTTCAGGAAAATATTATTTGGTAAATTGTGGGTATGCAAACCGTAGTAATTTTTTAGCTCCCTATCGAAGCACTCGATACCATCTCCAAGAATTTAAAGGTGAAGGCAATGATCCTGCAAATAAAGAAGAACTGTTCAATCTTCGCCATGCTTCACTAAGAAACGTAATCGAGAGGATTTTTGGTATTTTCAAATCTAGATTTTTGATATTTAAATCTGCACCTCCTTTTCCATTTAAGAGACAGGTCGAATTAGTCCTTGCATGTGCTGCCTTGCATAATTTTCTGCGTAAAGAATGTCGTTCAGATCAATTTGATCCTGAAGAACGTAGACAAGAAAATGTTGCATCAAGTAATACTACAGAAGAGGGTAGTCAAGAAAATGTTGCATCGGGTAGTAATGCACAAGAGCGCAGTCAAGAAAATGATGAATCAAACAGCGATGCAGAAGAACTTGTTGGCACCCAAGACCAACAAAGGGAGCTTGCTAATAATTGGAGAGCAACTATTGCTACTAATATGTGGGCAGATGCTAATGACGTTAGGTATTAGCCATGAGACGTGGAAAGTGATGTTTTACCATGCTAGTTTATTTATCTATGATTTTGTTTTTTAAATTGGAGAAAGTTATTATTGGCTTGTCTCAACACAAACATTTTATTTTTCATGGTGATGAGCTTTTTTTTATGGTGATGAAAGTGATGACAATGAATATGACTCGCAACCCAAACATTTTTTTTTATGCTATTTGTTTGGTTTTGTTTATCATAATAATTTGTTTTATATTTTTTTGTCATACAAAATATCTTAAAATTTCTCTTAAAATCTTTCCAAATCTTAAGGGAGATTTTTTAATTACTTTTAAAAAATTACTAAAAATCACACAAAATCTATAAATTCTATCAAAATCCAACCAAATCTAAAATCATTAACAATAAATTCAAATCCATGATCCAATAAGCCGCCCTTAATTTGATGCAGCCTTTATCTTGTTTTTCTGATGTGAATATGTGTGGCCTTAGTTATTTATCTCTGGCCCAATTCGAAGTTACTTATTGTTGGGCTTTGTCTTGAAACTGATTTCAAGTTTGGCTAAACATGAGACATATCCATTAACAAAGTAAAAGAAAGTTGCATGAAGGTCGGTGTTTGGTTTATTATTTAAGGGACAAGGAAGAGCCGAGAGAGTTTAGGTTTAGAGAGATTTGGTAGAGAAGAAACCTAAAGCAAAAGAGACCTTGTTCGAGCCATGTCTTTGTCATGTTCAAAGAATTAAACAATCAATATAATTTCTAACATCAGACCTATTGTACTCCTCGTCCTTTGTAATGCTTCACATGGCAAAAATATGAAAAAAGCACCAAACAATTTTGGGTGACCATGACTTATGTGGTTTGTGTCGTGTAACTAGGTGAAAAAAGATTTGGACTTTGATAGGTATTGAGAATCTAGTTCTCTGATACCACGCAAGAACTATTAATTATATAATAATAGTTGATGAGATTCTATTCTGCATTCATTCTGATTCTTAAAACTCTTTACAAAATTCTGCCCTTTCTCATTTTTCTTTATTCGTGATCATTAAAAAAAAAAAAATCAAGCAAAACTAATCCAAGAACACCTTGATAAAGCTTTTGAAAAAAAAAAAAAAAAAAACACCTTGATAAAGCCATCATAAGAAGCTAAGGTGAAGAAGGAGATGGAGGAAGAACATTTTCATCTTTCTCTCTAAGAAGATCCAAACTCTCTGCAGAGACATTTTCTTCTTCTTCATCATCATCTTCAGATTCGGAATCAGATTCGGAATCAGATTCGTTCATTTCAACAATTTCGGGTTCGATCTTCTTGCTAAAAACATGGCAGAAAACCCAATCAGTGTCTACAACTGTCAATGGGAGGCTGATTTCGTCCAAAAACCAGTTGTATTTTGGAGGTTCTTCTTCATCCGACAAATAAATATCATCAGATCCTTCTCCTTCGTGCTCAACGAGAGTATATGGACGTTTGATACCGACTAATGCATCATTATTCTTTGGATCTAACACATTGCTTTCTTCTCCGACTTGTGTCCATATATTATGAGTGTTGGTAGTAACTTGGTTGTTACGTTTTCTGCAATAGTAGTACCAATGCTTTTCTCTTGGATAGCCTGAAAGCAAAAAAAAAAACAAACAAACAGAGAGATCGAAAATTACTGAAACAAGAACACAAAAATGATTTGGCATTAAATGGAAGTTAAGAACAGAAACAAGAACACAAAAATCTGGTTTTTCTTGAAACAAAATTTAAAATTTAGGTTTAGGATTTGGGGAAAACTTACCAGGCAAATCACGAGGATGTCTTGAGAAGATATCATGACACTCTTCAGGTACAGTACGAAATTTCATCGGCTGTCCCAGAGCTTTTCTTGTCAAAAGATATTTTGAAATCTCACAATCTGTTGGACGAAACCTGTATCCGACAGGCAAGGCTCTCTCTTTTGGTTCCATTATAAAATAAAATAAAAAGAATAGTTATCACTTATCAATGGCCAAGATTTTGGGATATCGAAACGCAAAAAAAACACAATTTATAGTTTCCGAAAGTCGTCAATTAGCAAATTCCTAATAGGACTTGGAAAAGGAAAACACTTCTCTTTTTTTTTTTTAATTATGAATAGGCAATACCACGCCACGCATGCATGTTCTTTGTTAAATAAGGAATAGTTACAATTAATGAAAAAGGATCACTATATGATTGTGCGTTGGCCATATTTATAAGGTTATCTTCTAATATATTAAAAAAAAATCTAGATTATTTTACTGATGAAACTAAACACAGATTCATCTATTAATAAATAGATAGAAAGAAATGAACAAACTAAAAAGGTAATTAAAATGAAAAGATAAAATCAAAATTCTGGTTAAAAACTGTATAAACTATGATTTATCGTAAATTTTAGACCGGATTTTAAAATTATGTTGTTTAATCTTCCTAAATAATTTTTCTAAAAAATTTATTAATTTTATTAGAAACTTCCAAAACTAGGTTTGAATTTATGATCAGGTTTAGATAAAGATTACAGTTTGAACTATAAACATTACTGTAACGGAAGTTGGATTCGAATTTGGACGTGGAGTGATAAACCTAAATGTAGTAGGAAACTATTATTAGTTGGATTAATCCGTCTGAACTGAATTGCAAATTTTATTATAGGCGACGTGAATCAATTATATTTTAGTATGTTTTATATTAAAGGGACTTTCTGTTGTGGCTATTGGAATTAGATTCTTGAATTTGATACTGATGAAGAGGGGAAAAAAAGAATGTCTTTTGTTTTCTTCATGGTTAAGGCAGAGAAGATGGAGAACAATGAGTTGTAGTTTGATTGGAAACTTCAAGAATCCTTTAAAAGGTTGGATCAAAGACAAATACTTCAAATTCTAATTGGGATATAATTGAGAATATTTGTTTCTTAAATAATTATCACAAAAACACATCAACTCTTTAGGATAAAAAATGCATTTCATCTCCTTCACTAATTTTAGTATAACTAGGGGATATTCCGCGGGTTTTTTTATCAAATTTTTATTTGTTTATGGTAATTATTTATTTTGTATATGAGTATATATACTGTGTACATATTTTAAAATGCTCATAAGACAAACTCAAAATTGTTAAAAAGTAAAATGGAATGATTTCTTAATGTCCAAAAACTTTTAGTAACACATAAATATAGATCCTACAGTTGAGAGTTATTGGAGTTCACGTGATGACGTGAACATAAATTTTGTTTCTCCTCTCGCTTCTCCGGTTTCGTTTCGTTTTGCTAAGCCCTTAAACTCTTTATTACCGTCTCATCACTATTACAGTAGTACTTCGGCCGTGGTTATATTATTCATGGCCATGCATTCTTTTATTTTAGTCATTTTAGTTAACTCATAACTTTCATAATAATGTGGTAATTAATTAAAAAAGTTGTGAAGTTGATAGTTCCAAGCAAAAATACAAATAATAGAAAGAAAATTAGATCCTAAGTTAGACTCCCAAATAGCATATTACTTGGTTAAAAAAAAAAGATATTACAAAAAGTAATGGATATCAAAATCTTGTACATCCCTTGTAGTAGCATGTAGGTTCAACAAAAGTGTTTTCAACCCATATCCTTTTTGCTCAAGTTCATGATGGCTTTCTTCTAATGCAACATTACATGCTTTACAGCTTTAGAGTCCACATAACACACTTTTCGGTAGATTAAATTTGCTTTTGTTTAGTGTTACTGCCTATGAATCTTGCACTACTTTTTTTGAAAATTAAACTGCATGAATAGATGTTATTCCCTTCTAGGAAGATACAATGGTAGAGTGAAAAAGAAGAAAACCATTGTTCATTTTTTTATATTGCAACAGAACGAATTTGAATGCATCTTCTTTAGCTTTGGACATGAAGCATACCAGCTTTTTCTTTACGTGCATTTTAAATAATAGTTCCATCCTGGTTCGGGTTGGTTCTGGATACCTGAATTATTTAAAATTTATCTAAAATACTTTAAAAAATAATTCCATTATTTAGTTAAATTTTGCACCAAAAAAAAAATTAATTTTGACAAATATAACTAAAGGTTTTCAAATATATCGAGTAATTTAATTATTTCAGTCTAAACACAACTAATATATTCGGTATATAATTATAATATTAAGGTATTTAAGTTATTTAAAAAGTGTTAATAAAACAAATATTTATAGGTATATAATTATATTTTGGGTATTTCGGGTATCCATTCGTTCGCACTTCGGCTCTGGTTCGGTTTCAATTATTCGGATATAAAAATATAGTACCCATTCAGGTATTTAAATCTGTTCCGGTTCAGTTTGGTACCTTCCAATTCGTTTTGGTTTGTTTGGTTCTTTGGTTCTGAATAATTTTCCCAAAGCTAAAGTATGCCCTTTATTTTTCTTCTAATCTTTTCATCGTTATTTAGAGTCATGAACTTCTCTTTTGTCCTTTCTCGGCGACGTCTTCCCTATTTTTTTGGAATGAATCTACTGGTGACCATTTTATTAGCGATTGATGAAGAAGGAGACAAATAACCAGAAAGAAACAAAGCAAGGGAGCAAAAAAGCAAATAGCAAACCAAGAGGGATCAATGCATGTTTTTAAGATGATGATTCCTACTACAGTAATTAATTTAGTTTATGCCTAAAAGTATTTAGCCAAAAGCAAAAGTAATTATGTACGCTGTAAAAAAAGTAATAATATGTACATAATCGTATTTATTTTTATGCTTTTAATTATTGTGTGGACGAACCATTTACCCCATCATATTATTTATATTTTATTGATCTTTAATTTAAAGATATGATTATCATCAATTTGGGTTTTAATAATTTAAAATATTATACATATCAAATATTTTTCTTTTTTTTTTAAAATCAAATTATATGTCATACGTGTTGTTATCGTAGTACATACAACTTAATCAATATTCAAGAATTATTATTATTGTAAGGATTTTTAATTTATTTTTAGAGGTTAATCAATACTATATGATTTTAAATATGTTATAAATATATTAAAAAATTATTTTTATTAGAAGTGTGTTGATGTGCCATGATTATAGAGAGATTTTTTTGCTGATGTGGATGGTTTTATGAGCTCTAAACTTCTTCTTTCATTTAGTATAGATAGATATATTTGATTTAATCACAAAAAGAAAGAGATAAAATCAAATATATTATACTAAAATTAGTGAAAATAGCTTGCATTTTTTTTTATCACTACCACTTGTCATCGTTTCATTTTTAAATATATATTTTCATTCATAATTGGTCTCGGTAAGTCTCATTTCACCTAATCCGTTTTTTTTTTTTATGAAGTTGATAGTTGATTTGATTGGTATAAATTAATCTATGTAAAAGGTAAAAAAAAATACAGATTTATTTACAGTTTAACTATTGGGGGACAAGACACCCAGAAGAATTTAAAAAAATCAAGAAGAAAGATAAAAATTACAAAGAAAATCAAACCCGAAAGAAAAATATATGATAAAAAAAAAAAAGAAGGAAAATAGAGATGATCATCAATGTTGTATCAACTGAGAGAGAAGCTTGAGAAGAAAATCAATCTCTTTTTGTGAAAACTCAGGTCTTGTAATGGCAACATCATCCTTGGAAGGTGATGATGGTGATGGTGATACTGATGGTGGTCTTATCATCATGAGTGTCGTTGACTCTGTAATCTCCTCAACAAAATCTACAATCACTCCTTCAATCCCCATCACATGTTGCATGTACACTGCCTCTCCCACATTGCTGCACCATTAAATTTAAAATAGATTAACATCTCTAATCAAAGATCCCATCGAGCAGCGATAAGCACACAAATTTAGAGCTTAAGAATAACGTGAAGAAGCTTTACTTGAGTTTGCCGTATGTGAGGAGAGAGAGGTTAGATTCTTTGATCTTGCTAATGGCTGCTGGGTTTTTGAACACTCCTTTTACCTCTGAAACAATGCCTTGAAGCTTTCCTCCCAAGCAAACTTTAATGGCTTCTTCGAGTGAGTTTCTTCTCTCGTCATTGTGAATCTCGTTCCCCGCATCAGTCAGAAAGTAAACCTGGGGGGTTCAGTTCAGAAAACCACCCTTAGCGATTGCATGAAATGGATGCATTTGATCAAAATTTGTGGATGATCACAAGCCTTGTGCGGTTATTATTGGAAAGATGTGGAATAGTAAATCAATGATGGTGATACACATAAACTAAGATCTTAAGTGTTCAAAATGAAAATAACGAGACTGAAGCTGAGAAAGGAACATACAGGGTATGTGCTCTGAAGTTCCCTGACAAGCTGTGCTGCATCTGGCTGGAAACTAGAGAAGATCACTGGTCTGTCTTTAGCATAATCAAACACCACCTGTCGTTTTCGCCAATGGAAACAAAATGGTTAAGTGCTTTCTACTAATACCCTTAGAAATAGTTGGAAAGCAGTTAAGACAAAGAATGCAAATTCTCTGTAACAGATCATCATGAAAAGTCTCTAAATTATAAGAATTACAATGCCCTTAAATGATAACCAAACAAGTGTTGATCCATCCAGATCCACTGTGGACCAGCGTTTTTTTTTATCAACATCATCGATCCAATAAGAGATATGGACAAAAACGTCTCAATTATGCTAAACAGATGAAAATAGATTGTTAAGATTTGAATTGAGTAACAAATATCTCAACAGACAGTGAGCATTTATTGACAAATGGTTCCACGTTTTTGACACTAGCATGTATTCATGAGGAACTAGTATTGGGCATACCTGCAGAACTGATCTCAGGACATGGACAAGAAACTCTCTTTCATAGACTGTCCGATCATCGAATTTCAACTCGATGTTGAACCCGAGAGATTTCTCAACTCGTTCGAAAGCTTCTTGCAGCGTGCAAAGGGAATCATCCAAGTCAACGTCCCATTTCAAAACCTTGCCATCTTTGGATTTCCTCATCAGGGTCTTTCCTATTTTCTCAGCTTCCTTCTGAGGTCCATAGAGGAGGAACTCAGACAGGCTCAGGTCAGTCACTCTACTCTCATTAACAATACCCTGACCACAATACACAAACACAAGATCCATCAGCCAAGATCTAGATAATTTAACCTTGCATCAAGATCTAAAAGGAGACAATGTAGACTCACATTTTCTTCAGAGTAGATGAAGTCATCGTGGAAAATGACAGGGCAATCATCTTTTGTCACCTACAAAAGAAACACCACACAAAAAGCTCGTCGTTTCACTTTCGTGCAATGCTTCTATGGCCATCCCTCTTTTCTCCAATCTTCTTGTTCTTATTTTTCATATCAATTCTAAGAAAACTATAAATAGCATTCCACAAAACCCAGAAAAAGAAAAAAGAGACCTAAATCAGAAATCTTCTTCCACATTTTAATTTTAATCCCAGTCGATAACAGAATCCCCAAGATTAGCCTTGAAACGATCCAAAAACCTACAATTAGGGAGGGAAAATAGATCGGAGTACCAACCTGAACATCGAACTCGATGAAATCGATCGGAAATTTGGCGGCGGAGTTGAACGAGAGAATGGAGTTTTCCTTAAACCCTCTCGTCCTCTGATCAGACGATTGCAACACATTCATTCCGTTTCCTCTGTGTCCAATCACAGAAAATCCAGGCATCCTAAACGATTTCGGTTTGCTCAAATCTAAACCTAACAAAATGGTCAGAGACAAATCAGCAACGACGAAGACGACGTAGACAAATCGCCCGGCGACTAGAGAGATAATTTCGACAGTTACCTTCTGATAGACCGTAAACAGACTCCGGGAGGCTAGGGACGTCGGAGACGAGCACAGTACGAAGAGCCATTTCTCACGAGTAATAGAGAGAGAGAGTAGTAAATTAGGGATTTCGAGATTTGTGTGTGACGATTTCTGATTGATTTCTGTTTTTGCAAAGAATAAGTATTTATATAAAAATGTGCAGAGCTAAAAGGGAGCTGGATCTCCGCGTTCGAATATTCCATTCCACGTCAGCAATGTGCCTTTCCTGATTGTTTCTTCCCGCCTTTTGTGGGATCTGGTACGACGAAGAGTACGGTTCTCATCTTACACGCGGCATCGAGTCATTGGAGATGATTTTATCTTGCACGGCTCAGTCACACTGTTCTTTTAATTAGAGAAAATCTTGTTGTTTTTTTTCCCCAAACATAGTGAAAACGTTCTTGTTTTTATTTAAAAGATTCCGGCCTAAATAGGAATACAGAGTTGAGACAGGAAAATATAGAAAACAAAAGCAGGAAAAAAATAAATTAAATTATTGTGGAGCTGACAATTTTTAATTTGAAAAATATTTATGTCACTGTTCACGGCCAAGCAAAAATAACATGTATAGTTTTTTTTTCATTAAAAAAAGCAAAATATAAGTTGGTCAAATCTTGTAATTTCTGATATTATTTACATTTTTTTAATCTGTAATATTTTCATATTAATCAATTTTGTTAAATCTTAAGTTTCATACAAACATCTCTAAACATAATAATCTAGAAAATGGAGATTTGCAAATAACGGGATTCAAACATTTGGTAAGATAAGTTGGTCAACGACAACATTGAAGCAATAGTAGTATTTTTAAATCAGCACATATTTACTATTCCTCTGTTTCAGAAAGAGTGTCGTTTTAGATTTTAATTTTTGTTTTACAAAGAGTGTCGTTTTGTATTTTCAATGCAAAACTTTAAATAAAAATCTAGTTTTAACCTTAATATATTAGTGTATTAATTAGAAAGAGAATTTTGTTTAGTGTATTAATAAAAGATAAAATAGACTTTCTATTAAATTTCTTAATATGTGTGAAAAATGTCAAAATAACACTTATTTTGAAATCGGAGAGAGTAATTACTACTTCTCTAGATTACATTTTTAAAGTATTTCCTCCACGAAAATCTGACGTGTACCTATGCAATATCTATCTGTCAAGATAATGAGAAAATTGGATTATCAGTTTTTTTTTTCGGACATCAACTTGGATAATCAATTATGGTTGGCTCGTGGGTTAGATCCACCAACATGTGAGATTTCGGCTACTCGGATCCACGTCATAAAAAGAGAACCGTATAAGTTAGGTATTTGCAAAACTGGATATATATAATTTAAAAATCTCCAGTTGAAAAAAAACAATAATTAAATTTCCAAGCCAAACACGTCGCCGGTTAAGTACAATCCGGTTGGTAATATGGTTTGGTAGGTCACTAGTTTTGTGTTTCGGTTTGTAACGGCCCACGAAAAGCTAGGTGGCCCCAAATTTTCCGGCCCAAATGATTGAGACCCGAGTCTCGTGGTAATATTCCAAACTATATAACATTTAAATAATTATTCACTAATCTTGTAAGTAGTCGTTATTCAGTAACTACTAATTTTAGTCATTAAAATAAAAAAATATAACAATTTAGGTTAACTGTTGTTCTGATCGATAAAGTACGATAAAAAAAAAAGGAAAATTAAAAAAAGGGACATTTTTACTAAGAGTTTGGGAAACTATACCTTTAAATAGTTTGTCCATATTTTGACTAAACTAATCATAATAAAATTAATATAAAATTTCAAATATATTAAAAAAATATATTTTAAAAGCAAACAAAATATAGAAAAACCAAAAACACCATAACTAAAAAAATTTGATCTTAAGATTTTGAAAAAAATAAAAATAAAAATAATTTTTTATGTTCTAAGAATGTTAGAATACGTCTTTTAAACTTCATAAATGTTCTATGGAGTTTTGAATACATATTCTGCACTTTCTACATGTTTTACAAAGTTTAGAATACGTATTCTGCATTTTGTATATGTTCTAAAAAATTTAGAATATGTATTCTACGAAATTTAAAATTCAGTGTATCCTAAAAGGAATTAAAATATCATAAATATCTATATCATATATTATGCAATATCTTTTGTCCTTTTTTATCTTTTTCCCCTTTTCTGTTTTTTTCTTTTTTGGCAAATTATCTGATATAAAATTAAATACTGTAGATATGATAGAAAATTAAAAATAAACTTTTATAAAATATCAAGTCATTAGTTTTATCATAATATTAGAAGAAGAAGAATGAAAGAAGTAAAAATATTTTTTATTAAAATCTTTAATATAAATTACAAGTTTGTTATTATTAGTAAAAAATCATTATTTGAATTTTTTTTATATAAATTAAAAGTTTATCAATTAACACAAAACTAGATTATTATTAATAAATATTTTAATTGAATTTTCTATTTTAATTATTAAGGGCAAATTAGGATTAACTTAATCTAAGGTATAGTTCTTCAAAGTTTAGAGGCAAAGGTATAGTTTCCCAAAAGTATAGTAAAAGTGTCCTTTTATTTCAATTTTCTCAAAAAAAAATATGGAACTAAATAAACTACTGTATGTGGAATGAAATTGATTTTTTTTTTTCTGGTCCAACATTTTTATATTAAGCTTAAATTGCGGTTACAAACAGAAGTCGAGAACTTGATGTCAAGGAATCCGTGTCACAAATGTTCGAAACTGATACAAATTTGAAATATAAGACAAGATAAAAATAAGATAAAAAATTACAATCGTAGATAGTAATCGAAAGCACCTGGGAAATTGATTATAAATGCAGTTATATACTTATTTGCCCTTTATTAGTTATTTAGTTACAAATACGATAAAAATATATTCCCTAAAAGAATTTGGGTTTTTGGGTACTAAAACAAAGTTTCGGGTTCTTTTTACAGAAAAATGTTAACTGTGGGTGTAGAATTTAGGTTTTCGAAGTTTTGGCTCGAACCGACGTTACAGAGCAAAAACCATTAATGAGGAAGAGTGGGAAGCAGAGCAATCGGCGCATTAATGGCAGAAGACAAAACCCATTTATTGCTTTCTTCCTCACCTACAAATGCAATGTCCCATCTTCCTTCTTCCTCCCTACTTTAATGCTCTCTGTTTTCGTTCTCCGTGCATTACGCAAGCATTCAAATTCATGTCGGCCCAGAAAATTCAAAGTTTTCAAAAAAAAAAAAAAAACAAGAACACAATCAAGAGACGGAATCATACTGATCGATTATTATTACTATCTATGTGACAACAACACTTGAAGAGTATTTAATTCGAGATTAACCCATTAACCAGTTTTAGCGAACTAATCATGGGTTTGATCTAAAATTTTCGAACCTATACTCTTCTCTTGACCTCCCAATCCCGGAACAGAGCAAGAATTGATGGATCTGAATTCGTTGACTGACGACGATAATGATGATGGGTTAGGGTTAGGTTTAGGGTTTGGTTTCGATGGTGGAGCTGCGAAAACTGAGATCACTGATCTGATTTGAACTGCTGGAGCTAGCCTATTACAACCTCCGACGAAATTGAATCTGCCTTTGTCGGAAAAGGGGACTTTGTTATTGAATCTGTTTGATGATTCGTTGAGTTTGGCTTTATGACCAGCCATTTGCAAAGGACACGACTTTGTGATGATGATCTCTGTCTTTGGTTTAGCTTCTTGTCCTAATTTGCCTTTGTGTTGTTGGAGATTTGTTCTTAATGGCTGGTTTTGTGTTGGAGGAATCAGAGAGATGAGACTGGGTTTGTGTTGTGTCTGTGATGTTGATGATGAAGCTTCATTGGTCAAGAGATTGATCCATCTCAATCTCTCAATCAACAGATCCTTGTTTGTTTCTTGTTGACTTGTTCTTCTTCTCCATTGGTTTGTTGTCTCTCTTCTTCTTGAATCTTTGGGTTTAAATTTTGAGAGTACTCTTGCCACTACTTCTTGTTCCTTCTCTTCACCGTTTTCCTTCTCTCCCATAGTATCCAAGCTTGACACTGAACAGCAACAAAAAAAAAAAAGGATGGATTCAATAAGAAAAAGTGATAATCTTTAAGGTTAATGGAACTTGGAAAGAGAGATTTGAGCACTTTTTTTCAAAGAAGACCAAGCTGCAATGGCTGCGTTTTTCTCAGCTTGTTTCTTTGTCTTTGCTGATTCTCCTGTGAAACTCATTCCAGCGAGTTCCACAGTGCAAGAGAAAGCTGGGAAGTGACAAGATCCTGATCTTACACTTGTGTACATTGGTAGGTCAAGACCGGCTCTGTGTGCTGTCTCTTGAAGCAAGTTCTTGTAAATCCCAGTCTCATCCTTGAACACAGATTGAAATGATACAAGATTGTTACACTTAGTTTTTGTAAATGATCAAAACCCAGAAGAAAAAGAGAGAACTTACAAGAATCTTAGCAGTTAAGGATTTTGAAGGGACTCTAGAGGAAAGGACATTAAGTGAAACTTCAGCAGCTGCATGCTCAGCTTGTCTGAGAGTGGAACAGTAACCGGGACTCTCAAATATCTCACCATTGAAGTTAACAGAAGCTTTGAATCTTGGAGCATGATCTGGTCCTTCTCTTATACAAGTATATGATGGTAAGTTGAAACAGCTTCTCTGTGCTAGCTCTTGCAGCTGATTCTTATACATGTTTTTTTCTTCCTGTAAACTGAAATTAAACAACAAAATCAAACCAAAAGTCAACTCCAAAAACCTCAAATCTCTTTTTGGTAGGTCTAAGAGAAAGACAAAAGGAGAAACCTATCTGCTAAAATTTGGTATCTAAGGTTTGGCTATTTAGTGTTGAAAGTAAGATTAAAGGAGAGAGTTTTTGCAGACGTTTTTGAGCTCTTTGCTCACATGGTATAATAAAAGGTTCTAAATAAAGAGGAGCTAGAGGATGCTAAAACAGTAATAGTGACATTTCAATTGAAATATGGTTCGTCTTTTTGTATAATTTATACCATGTGCATACAAATAACACTTATGAATGAACAATCCTATTGACTCTCTTTATTGTCTTTGTCTAGTATGGTGTTTGACTTGGACAGTTACCTTCATTCTCAGTTAAAAACAATTACTCCACTATTTATCAATTAGTCAATAGATTCTCATGAAAATGATTTAGTATAATAGGGTAAGGCAATAAATTTTTAGTTGACCACTTTGTTTGATTCTGTCCTTGGTCTGAAGAGAAGACTCAGCTCTAACATTGTTTTATCTCACATTACAAATTTACAACCCAGTATTTTTGGTTTTTAGTAAAAACTTTTTACTATAAAGAGATTTAGATCCAGTGAGTATATTAATATTAAACTTAGAAGAAGAAGAAGAAGAAGAAGAAGAAGAAGACTTTTGGGTTCTTTTGCATTTACTGCAGAACCGTGCTTCAATGAACACTATAAATAAGACTGGTCTGGTCTTGTGGTCCACATGTCTGAAAATTCAGTTTCAGCATTTTAATTATTTGCACAGTTATATAAGTACAGCGAGAATCGTCTGTATTCATTTTGTTTTCTCATCCTGTGAAAGATAAGTTACTGTTAAAATCATAGATTACATTAAAACACAATGATTAAGATCTTAACTGTCTGAACACAACTAATGAAAAAACACCCATAACTTCTGGAAAAATCACATCAATTCACAATTGATTTCCCTGTAAACCCACACAACACATCAATAAATCAAGCTGAAGTCATACAAAAGATCATCTGAAAAACACCTCTCAGTTTTTCTCTTGGCATGTTTCTAACTTCTCCTTGCTGCTAAGGCCATAACTTCTGGTGACATTTCCCAGCTTGAGTGCCTTGGGTGAAGGCCCGGCCTATCGATTTGCGCATCATCATCCGCCTCTGTCCTAATGCCTGATGATAAATCGCCTAGCTCATCGTCGTTAACATGAAACCGTTCATTGTTATTACCGTTTTTGTCGTCACCATGTTCAGCCATCGCCCAAACACCTTTCCTCCCCATTTCAATCTCATCGTTAGCTCTTCCCATGTTTGGACTCATGAAACCGCCAACAGCTGATCTTGACGGCATTGGAGCTTCCCTCGGTACCATATCCCTGAAGTTGTTCTTCGAAGGAGGTATCGCGGAATAGAAGATTTCTTTAAAGTTATCAACCACTCCTTTGTTATGTGGGTTGCTACGCCGGTCATAATTGTATCTGAAGTTCTCATATGTAGTCTACAGAAACAAAAGAAGATGGAAACGATTAAAAGTTCATAGCGAACGAGATATGTTTTTTTTTCCGAAAAAGAGGCAAATGATTAGGTACCTGATTTGTGCTGATGAGATAGAGATGGAAACCTGTTAAGCCTCCAACGAACCACATACATATGAATGTGTAGAGTATCAGAACAATGGAAGCAGGGGTTTTGAGCATTGCTTTCCAGATGGTTATATCTTCAGATTCTTTGATCTTCCTTATATAGACACAGCAAAAGGCCAACACATATACACAGAGAAGAGTCGTGGAGAAGACAAACATGAAGAAGAATCGATAGTTCCTCTGCAAAAATCCCCAAAGAAACATGAGATGAATGATATAAACTGGTGTCAGAAAATTAAGTACATGAAAACTGAAAACCGAGAAACTTACTTGGGCAATACATTGACCAACCCAAGGACAGTGATGGTCAAACCTTTCTACACAGTTGTTGCAGATGGAACAATGTGAGCAGCGAGGAGGTCTATAGAGCATGCAAGTATCACAGTACTTGACCTTAAATATGTTTCCATTAACCTCTACTTCCTTTACGCGAGGCAATCTCGGAGTTTGGCTCGTCCCCGAGTTTGTGTTGCCATCAAGAACTTCTGGCTCTGGAGGATGAGAATTTCTTGGGATAATCCCTGGATCTCTTGCGGATGTAAGCATCAGAAGAATCAAATCCTGAGGAAAGCATTAGTTGTTATGATGAATGAGCCAGTCACAGAACGTATGCAATGCAAAAGGATATGTTACTGTTAGCACTCACGTAAATGGTGAAGACAACAGCAACAGAGACTATTGATACTCCCCAATTATCAGAGAAGTCCTCAATTAGCTTGCTAGCGACGAAGATGCAGAAGACTGTAACAGGAGCCACAATGAGACTTATGGTCAGAGCAAGTGTCCTTACGTCTGGCCCGAATATAAACCTTCCTTGAAAACAAAATATCTGCAGAAAATGGAACACAAATAAGAGTATTGTTGGAAGAAATGTTAACTTTGGGGAATAACTTCAAAATGCCTAATTACTGCACAAGATTTCATCTTTATGCCACATTTTCGACATTGGAAGCAAAAGACAACCTTCAATATACACACAGTATCAACTATATAACTCCTGTCTCTTATACACATCTAGATGTGTATAAG
Source organism: Alliaria petiolata (assembly GCA_020283515.1). Lineage (NCBI taxonomy): Eukaryota > Viridiplantae > Streptophyta > Magnoliopsida > Brassicales > Brassicaceae > Alliaria > Alliaria petiolata. The sequence continues at coordinate 34,855,712 of JAHZTW010000004.1, read as the reverse complement.
AGACAGGTGTATATTAATATAGAACATAGAAGAAGAAGAAGAAGATGACTTTTGGGTTCTTTTGCATTTACTGCAGAACCGTGCTTCAATGAACACTATAAATACTGTCTCTTATACACATCTAGATGTGTATAAGAGACAGCCTAATTACTGCACAAGATTTCATCTTTATGCCACATTTTCGACATTGGAAGCAAAAGACAACCTTCAATATACACACAGTATCAACTATATAACTCTTTGTAGGAACAAGCAATCCTATAAATGTAGCAAGCATACTCAGATAACGCCCTAAGTTCTTGGTTAAAGCTAAAGATTTCAATCACAGCATAGTCACCTGAAACAGAAAGATTCTTGATTTTTACCAACAACGACATTAAAAACCCTCGAAAGCAAAACTTCTAACACAAACCCAAGTTCCAATTTTGAGCTAGACAAGATTGGAACAAAATAATCCGAATTTATGACACAGAAGCAGGAAATTGAAAAGCTTTCACGTAAACTCACATTGCTTCCTTTCCATGTTTGATAAACCCGCAAATCGCAGTTGGATCCAAAATCGGATCTTTGAGGAGGCGTCACTACATACATCTCTCTCTCTCTCTATCGCTTTCTCCCTCGCTCTCGCTCTCTCTTCTCTCGTTTCCTTCAAAAGTAAGCAAAGGGGAAAGCACTAAAACGAAGATAAGGAAAGAAATAGACAAAGATTTATTAGTCTCCGTTGAAGAGATTCTTTAGTTTCCAAGAAGTCTCCGACATGAAATGAGTAGTCAGACGAAAAAAAAAAGAGGGTTTCTTCTCCTTCTTCCTCCGCTTTACTCTTTGTTTTTCCTTTTTTTTTTTTTTTTTTTCTTCTCTCACTGTGCAATAAATAATTTAATTTAAAAATGGACTGTTAGCTACTGTCAGTCTGTCACCGTCGTTATTAGATTTGTTACCTTTTTCAGTTTTTAAGCCGAAAGTGAAGAACAAATCAGCTGATGTGGCATTCTCCTAGTGGTCTGTATCTTATCTTCAATACTCGACGCTTGTCATTAATAAAAGAATTCGATAACGATAACGCAAACATAATCTAATAAACATTCTTTTTTACAGCGAATTAAACATTTAGAAAGTTGATCTCTCTATTCTCTTTTTTTGTTGTCAATAAGATTTAGAGCTACACTAATAAAACGTTTGTACAATTTCATATTACAGAACAAAAAAAACAAGAAATTAAAAAAAAAATCAAAGTAAAACCTGAACTAAAAAATAATCCTACATGAAGAAGAATAGATCCTATATTAGACACTTTTTATTAGTTTTAGATCTTTAGTCTTAAGTTTTAATATTAAAATAATGTTATTAGATCTCTTGATGTCTCCATTGCACATGCCCTTATGCTTAATGGGCCTTTTTTAAGGAGTGAGAAACTGATGTCCTTAAACTCTTATGTTTCTGAGAAAGTTTTTTCATTCAAACTAAATTAATCAAAGATCATTGGAATTAATGGGTCTTGTTTATCGAGACGTCTGCTCCAACAACAGTTGATAAGTGATAACATTCTTGCACAGAAAGGCTCACTAATGGCTTCTTATCAGACAAGCTTGATCGGTAGATCAATCGGATTATTGCAACCGTTCCTTGCTACAAAACTACAACGAATCATGTCGTGTTTAAGTCCAAGAGGTCTAATTAATCTCTACGCACTACGTGTTTACCGCTTTGAATTCTCCAAAAAAAAAAAAGTTGCTTTGCCTTTGGTAAAACTTGTTTATTTCGTCAATAAAGTTAACTTTGATGATACATACACATCTATAGGTGTGATGATCCATTTATAGTCAAAATTTTGTAACTTTGTTATACTACTTGTTTACTCCCTCGAAGTTCATAATGTTGCCACATATTTGTCTTATATATCCGAGTATTACTATACAGAAAACGAGCCAAAATAAGATATTCTATATATATACAACAATAATTAGTTTTTATTTTTCGTTGTACTCCAATCATGCTATTTGACTACCAAATCAACTGAGAAAAAATTACCGATGATGAGCAAAACTGAATCTAATGATTGCATTGATTCGTTTCATGACAGACACATACTTTTCGATCATATATCCTATATAGTTGCATGACTAGCTTAGGTTGCGCTGGTCGAAGCTTCAAGTGCCAATCGAAAGACTGGAATGAACGGCTCAAGAGGTGGTTAATGGTCCCAGTTATAGAAAGTTAAAGAAAACTTTAGTAAATATCTCAATCCCTATGATGATTTCTCTTAACATTCATATTGTAATGTTCTCTTCTAATTATCTAGGATTTTAACTATATCTTATATATTCACTAAAGAAGATATGAGAGTGAATATATTATTAATTCTTCCAATACAAACATGTTATCACATTTCATTATTGGGGAGTAAATAAATTTTATAGCAAAATTCACAAATATTATACTAGTATTCTACTTTTGATAGCAAAATTTTGTGTTCTATATAAACAAATAATCTTCCAACCAATGTGAGTTTCTATATATATAAATAAAGTTTCAATTTGAAATATATCATTTTCATGAAATAACATTGTTTTCGAAATATAACCCTAGTTATTTATATTTATTAATTTTTAAACATGGGAACAAATTAATTTAATTAATATAAGGGAAATTAAAAACATAGTCAAAATTATTTGTTTGTCAACTTAATAACTCGTTTTTAGAAAATTACCAACAATTAACCAAAAGTGAATAACAATTTATTAATAGCTAGTATTTTATTTTAAAATCCAGTCAAAATTGTCAAATCAATTAGCACTAATAATTTATGGTAGAAAGTTGAATAAAAATATTTTAAAACTATGGTAGAGAATTGAATCAACAAAAACATATACTCAAATAAACTATATATATCTTAATAATGTCGTTTAGTAATCTGCAAAATTGGCGGCGCCGCATTTTTATAACTAAATAAATCAAACCAGGACTCAAGTACGAATTTATTGGAGTCTTCTCGGTCAGTATCAAGGTACTAGTTATGGAATTATGAATTCTAAATATCGTTATTCTTTATTTTTAGCATTCAAATTTTATTATTATAATAGATATATATGTATGTATGCAGTAATTTTCAAATTTGTAATTTGTATAGATGAATAGTGTGATATCTTAATATAAATTTCCAAATTTTGAAAAAATGTCAATTTGTAATTACAGTTAAACAACCCATATTGTCTGATTTCATTTTTTAAAATGCATTAAAGTGATAAGAAAATGATTTGTAAGAAAAAACAAACTAGAGTGACTTAATAATATGAAAAATTAGAGTGATGAATTATATTTACACTTTACTACTCATTAAAAAAAAATTTCTTATGTGATAATTTTTTTTTTTATATATATAGTGGTTTTGCTATTGATTTGAATTAGAGATATCATTTCTTTCAAATAATTCATATGTTTTTAATAGTGAAATTTTACGTAGTGCAATTTTGAATCTCTTTGATGTTCCACCGTAAAAGAATCTATACTATTTTTTTCCTAGTTTCTTTCCAACAAGACTGAGACTTTATAATTGCTTAAAAATGTAATTATGTGTATCAAAAAATTTATACTAGATTCGTACAAAGAAATTAAGTGATTATATACTCATATTTTTGTTTTGTTTTGTTAGGACTCTACAGAAAAATATGTCAAAAGAAAGTAATCAAGAAATGTTGATACTAAGAAAAGATCGAGATCTCAGAATTGGAGAAAACTCCAGCCAATCTGAGCCAAAGAACTTTAAACCCAATATTCCTGACCTAAATGCAGAACCTTATTCCAATTCGGAGGGAGAAGAAGAAGGAGAAATTGTAGAAACAATTCAGAGTTTGACAGGTTCAAAAGCTCATGATGCAGGTTGTGTTTTTCCTAAACTTTTGAACGAGTTTGAGGTTGAGATCTTTGTTCGTGTTCCATGCTTTGAATTCGGGAAACTAAAATTTCTCAACAGACGGTACATGCAGTTATTAAAGAGCTTTGACATTTTCAAGGCTAGAAAAGAACGCGGGATTGTGAAACCATACGTGTTTCTACATTCGGGTGGTGTAACTCGTTGGACAATATTTGATGAGGATTTTGAGAGTTTTCGAGTACTTCCACAAGTTCCTACTAACGACTATTGCTTCTTCCATAGCGATAAGGAAACGATTAGTGCGGGTACGCAATTAATCGTCATTGGGGAGGAGATTGAGAGCGTTGTGGTGTGGCGATACGAGCTAGAGGAGCATAAGTGGTTCAAAGGTCCTGCAATGATCACACCGAGGGTCATGTATGGTTCTGCCAGTCATGGAACTAATGCTTATTTTGCAGGAGGAATTCATATTGATGAAAATGGGACCCGTGAGGTTTTGAACAAGTCTGAGAAATATAATGCAGAATCCAAAATGTGGACTTCGATTCATGGAATGCATAAGCGAAGGAAATTCAGCTCATGATGTTTCTTGCGCAGCAAGTTTTACGTCCTCGGTGGACGAGATGAGAATGATGAAAGCCTAACTTGTGGAGAAAGTTACGACGAGGTGAAAAATTCTTGGGCGCTGATACCCAACATACTCGGAGACATGAGCTTCACGTCTTGCCACTCGCCGCCCCTCATTGCCGTGGTCAACGACAACCTCTACTCGTTGGACATATGATATGAGTCAAATTTACCCTAAAGCTACTCTCTCAAATTAAGAGATCAGTTGTAGTACTTAGGGATCGAATCCATAGAGAAGGGATAGTCACACAGTAGTTTTCTAATTTCGAATTAAGCTAAGAAATAAGATGGAATTAAAAGACAGAAAGCAATTAAAAACGATGTAAGTTCAGGAGACGAAACGCTAGGTTTAGGAAAATTCTCAGGTGATCTAAATTGCAGGTCTAGACAGGATGTTAGGAATTATTAAGAACTGTTCTTGAACTCGAAACACTAATGTAAAATCAACCAACTCTCGCTGCGAAGATTATCTATGTCTAAACCCTAGAATTCCAAATCTCTTTGCAAATTCAAACAATTTAGACAAGCATTAATATCAGGTTCGATTGTTCACAAAACCCTAAACCAAATCTCTTTGCGAATAGGTATTTTGCTCATCTAACATTAGTTCAGGCAATCAATAACACTCTCGTGTCTACTAATTAACCTAAGATCAGATTCTAGGTCATGAAGCTAGAATAAGCATTAAACACAAATCCAGATGAAGAACTCTTATGATTTTATCCTAACAATTTAATTTGCCCTAACAATTCATTAATCACCTTTGAAAAACCCTAAACCTAACAAACAAACTACTCATACATGATTAATGAAACACAAATCATAACTTGAATAGAAAGCATAAAAGAAATCAATAGAATCAAAGGAGTTCCAAATTTGCTTTGAAGAAGACAAATTCTTCTCTCAAAATCTCTTTAAAAAACTCTCTCTAAATAATGTGTGTGTATATGCCTAAAAAATGGCTGAAAAACTATATTTATAGGCCTAGGTTCGCATCTTCAATTCCTTGGAGGATTAGAAAAAGTCTTGGAAATTTCCTTTTCTTCAAAATATGGAAACTTCTCGATTCTGAAAATTGGAAAACCTGGTGTCGATCGACACTCATCGTGTTGCAATTCGTGACTTTATTCCATGAAGCTTCAAAATGCATCCAAATCTCCAATTTATCTCCAATTGTACCTGAACCTGTAAAGACTCTATATAGACTTGAAAATAGCCAAAATGCTTTATAAAAACACTTATATCATGGTCTAAAAATGGGTAAAAACCATGATATATCAACATATCTTCGAACGAGCTTCGTGTTTATGATATAAACACAAACGCTTGGAAGAAACTTGGTGTCGTGCCTGTGAGAGCAAATGCCACCTTTGGATGGGGAGTTGCGTTCAAGTCGATTGGAGATAGGCTTTTGGTGATTGGACCTTCGCCTTGGAATAGGAGAGTGGTGCTTTACACATGTTTTCCTTCTCCAGACAAGGAAGAGCAGATTTGGGAGCAATTAAGAAATTACTGCGATGCTGTTGAACACCACCAGTTTATTCATAACTGCTGCGTCATGTTTGCTTGAAGTTTCTTCCGGAAAAAAACTTGACAACATCATATTTTGTTTGTGTTTTAAATAAGTTTGCGGCAATCCTGAAGCCTAAACATAACTAATGTTGTGGTTTTATGTTGTTTGTTTTTCTTTTGGTTGATTTCTATCTTATGCATATGAGTCTTTTATTTAGACTTAAATGTTGGTTTGTTTAATTTTATTTAATATAAGTGTTTGTCTTTGTGTGGAAAAGCTTAATATCGTTTATGTATTGAATCGTATGATTTTGTTGTTTTTTTCTTCGGCCACAAACTAACAACGTTTGCGATTTTGATTCTGGAAAGCATAAACAAGAAAAGCTTAAAGGAAAACGAAGATTGAGATGAAAAAAAATGTGAAGGTCATCGGTCAGCAAAAATCTTGGCGAGTTAATCCAATTATGAGAATGATTTGGCTTCATTAGTTTATTGGTAAACTTTAGGGTTTCGACTGCATTGCAGGCTTGCAGCAATCATGGCGACACTATCTCGACTCCCTTTGACTTTTGAGTTTTGAACATCAGTATATTGCGTATTTTCTATATATGCCAATATTACTATAATAAATTTCCAAAAAAGGAGCCAAAATAAGATAATATAAGCGTTAATTAGAGATGTGTATAAAGCAAATTTCTTTTTCATGTTTTTGTAACAATAAAATGAATACTGTATATTTAAAAATAAGTGAAAAGAGGACCAACGATATAGTGAGAAACGAAACATGATGAAACAGAGAGAAGAAGAAGACGATAAGACTGAAATATAGTTTTTTTAAATTGTGTGATGGTAAACATACTTACAATAAAAAGTTCATAAGTATTAGAGATGTTGTAATTGATGCCCAAGCTGTCGAGATTTTACGTTCTATCCTCATTAATCTGAAGCAAAGCTTCTTCATAATACATGGAAGAGAACTCCAATTTGATTGCATTGATTGCATTCCACAAATGGTACACCGAAGCTTCAAGTGCCAATCGAATGACTATAAATTAAATTAAGCTTAGCTCCTCTTTTCCCTCATCGCGATGATGATTAGAGGCAAGACGTACCAACATGATTTTCTCACGGAAAACAAGAGAGATTTTTTTTTGGAAAATGTCTAGAGATTGAAATGAAATATAATGACCAATGGAAAGCGAGAGAGTTTTAGTGCTCTCATACCCTATTAGCTTTTTACAAACTGTTTTTTCTTACTAATCTTAATCAAAGGTCCTAAACCTTCTCAAAAGCTTAACTTCTATAACTATCCTCTAACAACCTCTTAATGACTATGTTCCTATTTACAACTGACAGAGAGTAACACAGAGTTGTGTACACTAATTAATAAGCAAAATCCACTATGATCCTAGTGTCCAAGAATTGGTCAATATTTATAAATGATGTCTAGGGAACAAATTTTTGAATTTGGGCGGAAATGGAATGAGGAACACAAACACAAAACGAGTTTATTATATATTCAGAATGAAACAAAAGTGCACACAACATGATATTACACTTGGGGGGCAAGCAATGATAAGCTTTGCCCTTTATTTGTTTATTTGGAAGCAAAAGAAACTTGAGCAAAAACACACACACATGTCATGCCCTCACACACTGAATTGAAACAAAAGTTACACGATAATTATATATATGAGGTTATTTCAAACCTTCTTTGTGTAGCAATGGCAGTGCTGGTCGCTTTCCTCAACAACCGCCCAACAGATTTTTGAACTCCCGAATTTGGCTTTGCAACAGTCACAACAAGCAGCATTGGAAACTGTGCACGGCCAATCCCCGCCCTCCCCCCAGAACACACGGTCAGCGGCGGTGGGGCAGGTCAAATCACCGCAGGGATCAGCCTCGCTCTTGAGGAATCCTAGATGTTGTTCACATATTCATCAGTGAAAGATAATTATAAGACAACTGCAAAGTATAATAGAGATCAACTTCGTTATATTTATACCGGTTGAAGCCATCACGAGGACAATCAAGAGAACGGTGAAGCTGACGGAGTTGAGGTTCTTTGCCATTTCTTTTCTTTTCTTGCTTTGCTTTTGCTAAAACTTGTGTTTTTTTTTTCTCTTTTGGATAAACTTAACTTTGATGATACAAATCCACAGTTGTGGTGAGCTATTTATAGTCTACATTTTCGTAACTTTGTTATACTTGTTCAATAAGTTCATAATGTCGCCACAATTGTGCATTGCCGTCTCTTTCATTACATTTTGTCTATCCTTTTTAAAATCATGCACTTGTGTTAAATAATAATAAAAAAGAAGGTCATCTCTAACTCATTTATATATATATATATATATATATTCATTTTTTATTTAGTTTGAAGTATATATATAGTGTTTGAAAATGATTTTATTGTTGTCATGGACAGAGTAAGCACGAATCTTGGAAATTTTTATTCCAATAATCAACTCGATTTGGCATCATTAGTTCAATAATATACTTTAGGGTTTCTGCTGCATTGCAGTAATCATGGCGACTATTACTAATATACTTAAACAGAAAACGAGCCAAAATGAGAGACCATATAACGATGATTAGTTTTTATTTTTCATTATTTTTAAAATTTTAAAATTTATTTTACAATATATATGAATATTTACAAAAAAAAAAGGGATAAGGGGAAAAACAACGAAACATAAATTGAAAAAAAATTTATAGGTATATAATACAAAGACGAGAACTCCAATCATGATATTCGACTACCGAATCATCTGAAGAGGAGATATCGATAATGATCAAAATTGAGTTTGATGATTGCATTGATTCATTTCCTGATCAACTTGTTGATTATCCTATATCGTTGTATTACTGATCACTAGGTCGATGGTGAATATGATCATTCCGCTTTGTCACAAATGGTACACCAAAGCCTCGATAGCCTAACGAATGAGTATGTATTGAAATTTGTCAAATGAATGGTTTAATAGATGGTTAATGGTGACGTCCCAGTTATAGAAAGATAAAGAAGATTTTAGTAAATATCTCAATTCATATGATTTCTCTTAACTTTCTACACTAAAGATTCAATTTGAAATATATCATCATTTTAATGAAATACATGTTGTTTTCAAAATATAACCCTAGTTATTTATTTTTATTAAGTTTTAAACATGGAAACACCTTAATTTAATTAATTTAAGNTAAACTCTAATTCTCAAATCCCAAACTTTAAATTATGAACTGTAAATCTTAATTTTTTTTTTTTTGCTAAAGGGTTAAAATCTTAATTAAGTTTTACATTCAAACATAAAAATTGAATAAAAACTTTAAACCCTCAACATAATGTATATTCATATATCTCCAAAAACCAAAATACAACACTTATAAAAGCTTTCAAAAAATTTAAATCCAGCTATTTTATAAATCCTAATCTCCTAATCCCGAATCAAAAAACTTAAATACCAAAACCAAAATTATGAACTCTAAACTCTTTAAAATGCACATAAAACAAAACTGATGACAAAAACAAAAAAAACTGACTTTTGCTGTAAAAAAGAGAAAAAGAGAATAAAACAAAACTGGGACGTAAAAAAAATAGAAAATTAAAAAAAAAACTGATTTTTCATTGGTTAATATGAAAAGACGAGGATCACACTTCTTCTACCGTTGATAAGATTAGATCTAAAGAACATAAACATTACCCTTTGTCTTCTCCCTGTATTCTCCTTTCTTCCCTTTTTTCTCTTTCTTTTCTGTGAGTTCCCATCGCAGCATCAGATAAATGTGAGAGCGTGAGAAAATTCTGCTACGGATAAGTCCATGTCGGTGTTCAATCGCTGGGAGATAGATGAAGGCACACCGACGACGAAGGTTGCGCAGCCATGAATGACGGCGATTCAGCAACAATGACAGGTGGATTTCGATTCGATTTAAAGTTTAGATTAATTACAATTAGTCTCATTTGATTTTGCTTCCGGTTTTAGGGCTCGACTGGAATTTACCGAAGCGTCTTGTTTTAAAAAGATGAACGGCAAAGAGCTTGATGGCCATCACATCACCGTTAACAAGGCTCACTCAAGACTCAAGAGACAGCAGCCGTGGTGATGGTGGATACCGCAGCGGCAGTGGCGGTGGTGGTTACTGCAGCGGCGGTGGTTGTGGTGATTACCACAGCGGCCATAATGGTGGTGTGGTTACTGCAGCGATGGTAGTGGAGGTGGTTACCGCATCGGCCGGTGGTGGATTAAAACGCAACGGCAAAATAATTAATTTTCAATTTTTTTTTCAATGTTTTCAAATTTCACAATGTATTATTATTCTAGTTTTATTGTGTAGTAGGAGAGAATCCGCCCATGCGCGGATTTTTATTTTAAATTAAGTTTTAAATAAACTTTTTAAATCTATATTTTGACTATTGTTTTTTTTAAGAATTTAAAATTTTTCCTTTTTTCTTGATGATCTACACAATTTCTTTCATACATTATTTTATGAATCTTTATTTATTTTTTAATTTTCACACTCTTTTTATTTATCTATATCTTAATATTATAATAATTTTTATTTTTTTTCAGTTTATCATTTCATTAAATCCATGTTTTTCCATGTTTTAAAGTTTTGTATATTTTTGTATCTATTTTTCTTTTTCTTTATTTTTATCTTCTTCTCTATATTTTTTTTTATATAATTTGTTATCTTCTCGGTATTTTATTGAATATTTTGTTGTGTCTTAAGATTTTATAAGTTGCAGTTAACTTCTCAATTTATTCCATACCATATTTTTTTTGCACTTTTACCAAAGTTTAATTACAGTAATTTATTTGAAAATAAGGATTAAATCATTCAAAAAAATATAATGATATATTTTAAATTATGTATTATATAATATTAATATATTTCGTATTCTTTAAAATTAAATGAAAATTTCATCTACTTATAATAATTTTTAAATAGTTGAAATCAAATTTAATGGGTTTATGTATAGTTAATTGTACATATATTAATATGTATTTATGTTAGTTTACGTTTTTAAAAAAAATAATTACTTTTTTCTCATTTTTAAGATTTATTTATTTATGCGTTGGGGCATAAGTTTATAATTGATATACATATAAATTTAAAAAGTGCTTCTAATTTAATATGTAAAATATATAGACAATATCATAAGTTTTTAAAGAAGGTTGTCAAAGAATACCCATGACATAATTAGAAAGAACAGTCTTCTATTATTGAGAGGATTATGAGTTTGAATCCGCATGAATGCAAATAAGAGGAAAAAAATATTTTGTTTGGTTCAGATTTAATATAAATAAAATAATTTTTTGAAAATTAAATAATAAATGACATGTGCCGTACTTTGAGATGCTGAAGTGGCAGGTCATGTATACATCAATTAAGCTTTTATATAGTAGAAAATAAGGATACTCAAAAAAATATAATGATATATTTAAAATTATGTTTATATAAGATTTATATATTTATTTTTTTTAAATTAAATTAGAATTTCATCTGCATATAATAATTTTTAAATAGTTGTATTCAAATTTAGTGGTTTTTATTTATAGTTAATTGTATATGTTAATATTTATTTATGCTATTTAATGTTTTAGAAAAAATAATTACTTTTTTCAATTTATATTTTTAGATTTTTTTATTTATACGTTTGGAGCATAAGTCTATAATTAATATACTTATAAATTTTAAAAACTGCTTATAATTTAATATGTAAAACATAGAGACAATATCATACGTTTTTAAAGAGAATTGTCAAAGAGTGCCTATGGCAGAATGGAAAAACCTTCTTCTTTAAAAGAGAGGGTTATGGGTTCAAATCCTCATGAATGCAATTAAAAAAATATAATTATTTTATTTGGTTTAAGTTTAATTCAAATAAAATTATTTTTAAAAAAATAAATAAGGAAATGCCACGTGGCACTCTCTCACGTGCTGACGTGGCGGAAGCAGGAGAGAGCCCTTCTGCTTTTATATAGTAGATTATAAATATTATTATTATTAATAAAGAATTTAATTTTTTTTAAGCGACCGAATTATTGTGTGGCTTATGTGGCTATTTGGTGTTATTATTATAGCCATGAATATTAAGCTTTAGCCATTATATCAATTTTAAGTAGTGTAGTTATTTAACAGTTATAACAAATAATAACCAAGTGGTGATGATTGTGTTACTATATTTTAGTCACTAATTGTTATAACTTTGTAACATTATTTTCGTCGCAATTTGTAATGGATTAGTAACTTAAATATGGTAATAAATTGTAACAAATATGTGACAATTTTCTGTCATAATTTGTGACTAAATTGTGATAGTATTATTTGTTACGAATTGTGTTATTTTTGTGACTATTTTAATGTTGTCACAAATAGTGACGAATTGTTACTGTTATTAATCGTCACACATCTTTATGACTTTTTTGTGACTTAAATAGATTTGTGATGCTTTTATTGTGATGTTTTAAAATTTGTAACACTTTCATCACAATAAAAAATTTGTGACGGAATATTCATATATTGTGACGAAAATAATCGTAAGAATATTCATTTTTTTTTAAGTGACGGTCAGCGGCGGTGGGGCAAGTCAAATCACCGCAGGGATCAGCCTCGCTCTTGAGGAATCCTAGATGTTGTTCACATATTCATCAGTGCAAGATAATTATATGACAACTGCAAAGTATAATAGAGATCAACTTCGTTATATTTATACCGGTTGAAGCCATCACGAGGACAATCAAGAGAACGGTGAAGCTGACCGAGTTGAGGTTCTTTGCCATTTCTTTTTATTTCTTGCTTTGCGTTTGCTAAAACTTGTGTTTTCTTTCTCTTTTGGATAAACTTAACTTTGATGATACAAATCCACAGTTGTGGTGAGCTATTTATAGTCCACATTTTCGTAACTTTGTTATACTTGTTCAATAAGTTCATAATGTCGCCACAATTGTGCATTGCCGTCTCTTTCATTACATTTTGTCTATCCTTTTTAAAATCATGCACTTGTGTTAAATAATAATAAAAAAGAAAGTCATCTCTAACTCATTTATATATATATATAAATATATATATATATATATATTCATTTTTATTTAGTTTGAAGTATATATATAGTGTTTGAAAATGATTTTGTTGTTGTCATGGACAGAGTAAGCACGAATCTTGGAAATTTTTATTCCAATAATCAAGTCGATTTGGCATCATTAGTTCAATAATATACTTTAGGGTTTCTGCTGCATTGCAGTAATCATGGCGACACTATCTTAATTCTTTGGACCTTTTGAGCATCTCCTAACTTTTATCTATGCATGCGACTATTACTAAAATACTTATACAGAAAACGAGCCAAAATGAGAGACCATATAACGATAATTAGTTTTTATTTTTCATTATTTTTAAAAAGAGAAATTGCTTAAAACAGCCCCCTTTTAACTTTTCACTTTAATAATAGCCTCAAAACATTTATGCTTCATTTCTAGCATTCTCAAACTGAGCAAATGACCACACTACCCCCTTTTATAAATAAAACACTTACGTTTTTGAATTAAAACTCTACGACTTATTCGCCGCAGACGAAGAGAGATCGGCGACGACGAGATTTACGCTTGAGGATTGGATTTGCCGACGCCAACAAGTAGTGAGATTAGACGACTGTGATTGATGAAGACGACTGATATCGATGACGATGCCGGATTGACGACGAGAGATCGGCGTGATTTGACGACGCGAGATCGGCGTGATTTGACGACGCGAGATCGGCGTGATTTGACGACGAGAGATCGGTGACAGAGTTTGAAGAGGACGGAGATTGAAGAGAGATTCGATCGATCTTCGATATACGCGATTCAAATCGAAATAGAGGAGAATCGACCGATCAGGTTTTTTTAAGCTGTGTCTCTGTTTTGATTTTCGGAGTTGAATCGCCTTATCGATATGGACAATTTGTTTTTTGAGTGAATCATTCATTGATCACTGGAGTTTTTTGTTTTCGACAGCTATGGTGAAATTGTATTGCGTCTGTGGAGTTTGGGAGACAAACGAAAACAAAGAGTGGCATTTTAAGCTCGATATCGAAAAAGGATCATCAATTTTCGATGTTGATGAGAATGTGAAATTCAAGGAATTGCTTGAAATGGTCATTGAAGACTTCGAGATCGTTGAAGATAGAGATGTTAAACTTAGCTATGGACTCTCACCGAGGATGAAAGTGTCCGTTTAGGATTCTCCCCCTGCGTTTGTAAAAAACGATCGCCAACTTCGAACCTTTATCAACTATATAAAAGGAGATACAGAACCGATTCGTCTGTGTATCACAGTGAGAAATCCTCTTGTGAATGTTGAAGTCGAGAACATTCAGGGCACAAATACAAGTGGAGAACATTCAAGTAACGGAGATGTATCTCATAGAAACCAACAAGTAATATTTATCTTCCTTGGTTGTCGTTTTAGAATACTTAGGATAGCTTTCCTAAATATGTAGTAATCTTTCTTAACACTGATTCACTGTGATGCAGCTGTGTGATAAAGACTATGTTGTTTCCGTTGAGGACGTTGGGAGTAATGAAGAGATTCGCCAAGCTAGGAATAAACATCTACAAGTAATTTTTCATTGATCTCAAATATCCTTTTGTTTCAGGATAGTTTTCCTAAATGCTTATTAAACTTAGGATAAGTACGGCTTGGGTAGTGAAGAGATTCGCCTTGAGACTTAGATACTTACGACTTGAGACTTAGGATACTTAGACCTAGGACAACTTAGGATAGCTTTCCTAAATCATTCAACTTAGGATACGTACGGCTTGGGTAGTGAAGAGATTCGCCTTGAGACTTAGATACTTACGGCTTAAGACTTAGGATACTTAGACTTAGGACAACTTAGGATAGCTTTCCTAAATCATTCAACTTAGGATAGACTTAGGATAGCTTTCCTAAATCATTCAACTTAGGACAACTTAGGATAGCTTTTCTGTCTTGATCACTAATACGCCACCATTGATGTTTCTGTCTTTTTTTAGGTCACTCAGAGATGTTCTCTAAGTGACATGTCAGTATCTAGAGCAAACAACAACACATTATCGACTGCCGATGAAGGAGATTATTCGAGTGTATTGCATCATGTTCCAGATTTTTCTCCTCTTCCTATAGGGCTTTCACATTCGACGCAAGGGCCTGATGATATATATGTCAATAGATATTTCAAGAACAAGAAAGAGATGATGTGTAGGATGAGGAGTTGGGCATTAGAGC
>JAHZTW010000004.1:34823777-34838464 GCA_020283515.1 Alliaria petiolata | reverse complement strand
CAATCGTGGCAGAGGAGGACGGATCCACGAATCTCTAACATACTCAACACAATTCTTAGTGTTATTAGAAGGATCCAAAATGGAGTACTCCACAATAAACATCGCAATCCCATCTACCATTGCCGATGTCTCTTTCACCGTAGCAGGGACCCAGATTCCATCTGACCCAGATATCTCAACAGCAGCACCAACTTGCAAGTGTTTTATTCCATTGATATCTTCTGGCTCCTCGTCAGCAATTGGTTCTTGGAGAGTAGGGGATTCCATCTGATCTTGCACTGCATTTGTTTCTCTCTGATCTTGCACTGCAATTGTTTCTCTCTGATCTTCCACTGCAATTCGTTCTGTCTGATTCTGCACTTCAATTGGTTCTTGGAGTGTAGGGGATTCCATCTGATCTTGCGCTGCATTTGTTTCCGTCTGATCTTGCACTCCAATTGTTTCTCTCTGATCTTCCACTGCAATTGGTTCTGTCTGATTCTGCACTACAATTGGTTCTGTGGACGAAGGGGATTGCGTCCGAGATAAAGGCTGTGTACCACTCTGCAAAATTCTCGGCGTGTTAGGAAAGCTATACTATATGCGTTAAGAACCTTTGCTATATGGTTTAGTCCGAACAGTTTATTACACTATCAGTGAGATCCTGCTGTTCAATTGGTTCTGTGCACGAAGGGGATGGCGTCAGATTGAAAGGCTGTGTACCACCCATGTTTTTACCACTCTGCAACAATTTTCGGCGTGTCAAGGAACCTATACTATATGTTTTAGGAAGACCTTCCTAAAATGATTTCTGATGATTTTTAAAAATGATAACCTATCAGGAACCATTACTATACATTTAGGAAGACCTTCCAATACGATTAATATTCAGAGCCTTAAAATAACAAGATATCTTACCTCCGCAGTTAAAAAGATCTATTGGGTCGTATCCAGTGTTTGGGTGCAGTCATTCGTTTTATCTTTCTCCATCTTTAAAACATCCAACAATATTTTTTATGTAAAAGAGTTTTTCTACTAATATTGGAATGGTTTAGGGGAAGTTCCAGGGACTGTTTGTCTTACCTCATCATTCCAATCCTCTTCTTGTGTTTCTTTATTCACATCTGCTATAACATCTCTGATGATCTGCAAACAAATTTTTGCATAAGCCAACTAATAAATCAGTTTTCAATACAAATGATTTAAATTTAAGGGAAAACACGAATCCCTACATCATCAGGAGAATTTTCTATCGGCTGTGTGTTTGTCTCATCCTGTGTTTCAGCATTTACATCTTCCTCAGATGATTCTTCATCGCCTTCGAGCTCTACATCCGGTAAGGAATCGTCCATGTGCACAGGTGTTCTCGGATTCTCAGAATCATGTGAAGACTTTATCAAAACAGAAAATGACAACCGGTAGTTTTCTGATTAACTTTTTCTAAACAATCCATAATAGAATGGAATAAAAATAAGAGTTATATAAACTTTTTTTTTACCTCATCATCTCTATCTGTAGGATCATTTATTCCGAGCTTTTGCTCGATCTTTGATAATCGAGCAAGAACTTTTCTCTGTCCATCTGCAACCAACTTTATGAGCTTGTTCAGCTTCATGTCTAGCGAACTCTCTGAAGAAAAAGGTCCTCCCGTCTCTAGACCCGTAGCAGCAGGTCCATATCTTTCCGAGTTGGGAAAGATATATGACTGCAATGCAATCTCTTGCAGCGAATCATATACATCTAGAACCCTACTCGTCCAGTGCTCATATCTCAATTTGAACCCCTTCTTCAACACATCAAGTAATGAATCAAGATCTTCGTCTTCATAATCTTCCAAGCATACATCGTCTTCGAGATCACCCGGTATCTTAGGAAGGACAGGCACCACTGTTAGCTGCACCAATCAGTGGGACAAAAACAAAGAAATGTTAAATCACCATCATCGAAACAGTAGGAAAACGTTCCTAAAATATAAAGAATCCTTCCTGAAACACTATTACAGAACATAAAACCAATGTAGGAAGACGTCCCTTAAATACCACGAATCCATCCTGAAAAACTATTATGGAATTTAAAATTAGGAATGTACTTACGTTTTGTCCCTCTTCGATGCTTAAAACATCTTTAATGCTCGGCGATGCTGTACGCAGGTACTTCTCGCACAAATATGCTGTGATTGGTACGGACCTGTCAATCGTGGAGAAGGCTGATTGTAGCTTTGGTACGGATTCCAAGATCCATAGATGCAGGGCAAACGGGAACCCATTCAGAGAGTACTTAATTTTCTCCAACTTATTGTCCACGGTCTTCTTCACTGTTTCCAGGAGCAGCTCGTATGCATCTATGCCCCACGGATGATTCAGCAAAACATCCATATCTTGGGCCTTCTCCAAAATCGATGTTGGAAACCTAGATTTCGAATACCTGTGAAGGAAGATGGATTCGATGAGGAGCAGCATTCCTAAACAGAACTTCTCATCGTGAGCATCCTTATCAGCCAAGACCATGAGGCTTAGTAGATCGTCAGGTGTATGACCATCCTTCCATCTACCCCATTCATACTGGTTTTTTTGTACTTCTCTCTGTGGAACCCATGCAGCGCATCTTAATCCTGTCACCATATGAAATTCTCTAATTGAGAATCTCATAGGCTGTCCACCGAAGTGGAACCAGAGCTCTTTGTCCTTTTGAGTTATCAAGCTCTTGGTCAGAATTGTATGAATCATCTTGCCAGACATCAACAAATCTCTTGAGCATAATTTCAAAACAGGACCAAGAAAAGATTCCTCTATCCTCCTAAAATGAACAGTCCCGATAATCTCTTTCACCTGCTCAATGTAGTTGTAATCTGAATACCTGTCTATGGACTTAAAACCTTCTAGTGGTTCTTTCCCCATTCTGTAACGCAGACCAGACATTGTGATTTCACCACTTGGGAATGAATCGCCCATTTTCACCTGATAGAGATTA
Organism: Alliaria petiolata; assembly: GCA_020283515.1. NCBI lineage: Eukaryota > Viridiplantae > Streptophyta > Magnoliopsida > Brassicales > Brassicaceae > Alliaria > Alliaria petiolata. The sequence continues at coordinate 34,835,515 of JAHZTW010000004.1, read as the reverse complement.
AGAAACAAAATCAATTAATTAGGATGAATTCGGATGACCATCCAAAACCTTCCTAAAATACAGCAGATCCTTCCCAAATTCTGTTTTTGCTCCCAATTTTTTGAAATCTCAAGTGCAAATCTATTCCAAACAGTATATAAAACTACAATTGATAGTGAGGAAATCACAGTTTTTTACCTATTGATGGTTGACTCTTCAAAAGATGTGAGACTTGTAAACAAAAAGTTTTCAATTGTGTGAACTTGCAATAAACGAAAACATTACCATCTACGAGAAGCTGCAATTCTATCATCTACGAGAAGATCAAAAACATTAAAGATACTACGAAGCTTATCAAATACAGAAAAGCCTTCCTAAGTCTATGGTTATATTAAGTTGTTGTTCCCATAATTTAAAACAGTAAGATGGCATTCACGAAATCAGCTCAACTTAATTTTTGCTTCAAAATGATTTCTCAAAGACTCTACAACCCCATCAGACTTTTTACAGTATCATAGTGACACTTAAAAGTTACAACAATGGTGGGTTAAGTTTCATTCAGGAATCGCGCATTTTTTGGAAATGCTCCCAAAATCCATAAAAACACGTTTATCCCAAAATCCATAGGATGACGATCATAAATTAGTACTAATCTCCCCCAAATCCTTCCAAAATCACTACTGATTTTAAAGCTATCATAAAAAAAACTAGATTTCAGAGCCATATATCCTAAAGTTAAACAAAAATCCCGATCATAAGAAAACATAGAGACGTGATGAAAATTAGGGATTTCTGAAGACTTTACCTAAGTAAGTGATGGAATTGTCTGTCGCCGTCGTTATTGATCTGTTGGTTTCTGAAAATCGCCGTCGTAGAAATCGCTGGNAGACGTGATGAAAATTAGGGATTTCTGAAGACTTTACCTAAGTAAGTGATGGAATTGTCTGTCGCCGTCGTTATTGATCTGTTGGTTTCTGAAAATCGCCGTCGTAGAAATCGCTGGTATTGCAGATTGGAAATGCACAGCTTTTGTGACGAATGGGGGTAGAATGGTCAATAGAAAACGTCCTAGCATTTTTTATCATTTTCCAATCATTTAATAATACATTTATAAAGACATATGATTTTACATTTACCAAATAATTAACACGGCTTTAGCGGTGTAGTCTCTACTCCACAATAGACAAGGTCGACAGTTCGAGTGCCGATTAGTACACGATTTTTTATTGTTTTTTCAATTATTCAGTTATACACATATAATCAAGATAGATTAGTGAAGCCCTTCCGAAATAGATCCAACTGATTCCCAAATCATATGAAATCAAAGTCTTTTGAAGTACTAACCTAACGGTAGATACCAAGGTCACCAACATTTTTTGCAATAGTGGTTCTTTTGTTAGTTATTTGTTCTTTTTTAGGGAGCCCTTCCATAATATTCATAACAGATTCCTAAATGATAAGTTGCATTTTAAAATCAAGAAGGTTACATACCATGTATTTTAAAAACACACGAACCAAAAAGAACAGTTACAAACCTTTTCAACCATGTCCAAAATGCTAATCAAAGGGAACAATAGAATCCTATATCCTATTTGTTCACAAACTGCCCAAAGATATCCAATACAAGCTTGCGCCTTATATCTTCAAGGCCCATGTCAATGATCTTAGAGAAGTCCTCGATCCCCAATGAGTGACACTCGATCATCTTGAGGACTAACAATCCACAGTTCTTAACTTTAAAACCGCTCATTGTGCTTAAATTTGGAACCGCTGCTTGAAAGTTGTGCACCACCTCGAAAGGTTTGAGATTTCTCACTGGTTTTATGCCCTCAGCAATAGAGACGAGGGCAGGCATCATCTCTGAAACAATACAAAAGATTACATCAGGGATCATGATTAAATATGATTTTTAGGAATACATTCCTAATTACACGCAAGGTTTCCTGAATCATCTTAAAAATTGTATATCTTACGAGAAAAGGAAAAAGGGTACCTGCTATATCCGTAGCCGGTAGCAACACTTTTTCTTTCGGCTCTGTTGGATGTTTGCAGCTGAAACACTCGACCCGCCTGTTCTTAAAATCAATCCCCAACCCTATCCAATGAGGATTCATAGTTGATTTAACCATTCCATATACTACACCTATATCTGCTTTCCAGCTCTGGTAAGGAAAAACCTTTCCTCTTACAGTCTTGATTACATTATCAGGAAACAGTATTTTACACTCAGGGTCCTTGAAATTAGTATGCGACTGCAACAGCTCACCGAAGAAGGATGCGCCGCAGAAATACGCATTAGGGAATTGATTTGTCTGGAAATATGCAGCATGTTCCTCTCTTTTTGAGTGGAACATCAATAACGCTGCTGTTATTCCCTGCAAGAACATGAAGGCGGGGATAAATTAACAATGTCTTAGAGCGAATCAAATAAAACAAATTTGGCATGACTCAACATAATCTCATCGAATAGACTGTTACCTCTTTACTGAAACGAGCTTCGGGATCCTGAAGTGTCTGGAACCAGGATGCAGTAGCATCTATGTCACCAATTCTGTGCGTTTTATGATAGCAAATGTCAACTCATTTAGATAAGAGACACACTATATCGAAAACATATACCACAAACATTTCGATAATATATTAACTAACCTCGCTGTCTCATCCTTCTTTTGCCATTCTTTATATGTCGTTAATTGATCTTATTCCGGTGTCCGAAACGGATCCAACATTGGATTTTCACTGATGCTCGCCGCAGATTGCACCTGGTGAATCTTGCTGGCGCATCCTTCTTGAGCATCATCAGATGATACTTTTGCGATCCTCCTTAGCGATCTTCTTAGATACGTTGTGGTCTGCCCTTCACCCTTCTTCTTCTTAGCCGGATGATTATCCTCATCATTGGCTCTCTTCTTTCCTTTTCCCTTTTGGATCAGACAAACCGTTTGTTGAATATGCGCATGGGAAAGCTTTTTGCTATTTATATATATATATATATATCATAAACTGAATTTTCCAGAGAATTTTTACCTTTGGATCCGGTTGTTCAAGTGTAGAAGGGATCTCAGACTTGCTTGCATGTTCTTCAACAACTCCCTTCAATATTCCAAGAAGCTAGTTAGTTTTTTTAGGAAGGCAAGTTTTAGTAAAGGTCTAAATACCACAGTGGAAATTGAGATACCTGGAAATCCGCAGGAGGATCCCATGACCCGTTCAACCATTCCCTATGAACCCTTACGTCCTTAGTGTGGAACTGAAGGACTTCTTCGATATGATACAGCTGGATGGAAACTTTCTCACCCAGATGAATAGCCTTCACGAATCCTCTGCAATAGTGGTCTATATGGAAGGCATCTACGTCTTGCAACAGACTTAAAACGGATTCGCCAGGTTTTGACTGATGCAATGGAAGCGGTGGAGGACGGAGCCGCTCCTCTCCGACACACTCCATTAGCTGAGCCTCTTTGTTAATTTTCAAGGTCGAGTACTCCACATAGAACATACGCACAGAATGTATCTTTGCTCCCTGCTCTATCACCGTACCAGGGTACCATTTGCCATCTGGACCTGATATCTCGACAGCAGCGCCCACCTGTAAGTGAGGTTCAGGATACGCCTCTTTATCGCCCAGAGGATCTGTGGAAGTAGCCGATTCCATTGGAGCAACATGCGCGATATCTCCCTGAAAGCACAACATTTTTTGTTAGGAACGATTAACAAATATTAAAGAACACATCCCTAAAATTTCAAAACACAAAAAAAAAATCCATAAATCATTACCGCAAGCAGTTCCTGTGTTTGTCTATCACCAGCTGTCTCTTTATAACCAAGTGGATTTGTGGAAGTACTCGGTTCTATTGGTGCCACAGGCGCGGTAACTCCCTGAAAGTACAACATTTTTTCTGTTAGGGACATTTAACATGATTTACGAATACATTCCTAAAATATCAAAACCAAAAATCTTTTACCAATTGCGGCTCTTGCGTTTTGCTCCCACAATCTCTCTCTTTATCAGTAGGTTGATCGGTGGAAGTAGCTGGTTCCTTTGGATCCGCAGTCGCTCTTTTGGCTCTCTCTGTCGCACTTTTGGCTCTCTCTGTATTTGATATATCATGGTTTTTACCCATTTTTAGACCATGATATAAGTGTTTTTATAGAGTCTTTTGGCTATTTTCGAGTCTGTATAGAGTCTTTGCAGGTTCAGGTACAATTGAAGATAAATTGGAGATTTGGATGCATTTTGGAGCTTAATGGAATGAAGTCACGAAGTGATGAAGTCAAGACTGGAATTACACGCAAGGTGTCGATCGACACCATGTAGTGTCGATCGACACCAGGTTTTCCAATTTCCAGAATCGAGAAGTTTCCAGTTTTTGAAGAAAAGGAAATCTCCAAGGCTTTTCCTAATCTTAAAAGGAATTGAAGACTCGTACCTAGGCCTATAAATATAGTTTTTCAGCCATTGTTTAGGCAGAATCTCATACTTTAAGAATCATAGAAGTTTAGGTTTTTGGAGAGAAGAATTTGTCTCCTTAGAGCAAATTTGGAACTCCCTTTATTTATTCTATTGATTTCTTTTATGCTTTCTATTCAAGTTATGATTTCTGTTTCATTGATCATGTCTGAGTAGTTTGCTTGTTAGGTTTAGGGTTTTTCAAAGGTGATTAATGAATTGTTAGGTCGAATTAAATTGTTAGGATAAAATCATTAGAGTTCTTCATCTGGATTTGTGTTTAATGCTTATTCTAGCTTCGCGACCTAGAATCTGATCTTAGGTTAATTAATAGATGCGAGAGTATTATTGATTGCCTGAACTAATGTTAGATGAGCAAAATACCTATTCGCAAAGAGATTTGGTTTAGGGTTTTGTGAACAATCGAACCTGAACTTTAATGCTTGTTTGAATTGTTAGAATTTGCAAAGAGATTTGGAATTCTAGGGTTTAGACATAGATAATCTTCGCAGCGAGAGTTGGTTGATTTTACATTAGTGATTCGAGTTCGAGAACAGATCTTCATATTTCCTAACATCCTGTCTAGACCTGCAATTTAGATCACCTGAGAATTTCCCTGAACCTAGCGTTTCGTCTCCTGAACTTACACCGTTTTTAATTGCTTTCTGTGTTTTAAATTCCATCTTTCTTCCTAGCTTAATTCGAAATTAGAAAACTGCTGTGTGACTATCCCTTCTCTGTGGATTCGATCCCTAAGTACTACAACTGATCTCTTAATTTGAGAGAGTTGCTTAGGGTAAATTTGACCCATATCAAATTTTGGCGCCGTTGCCGGGGAAGGAGATTAGTTGCCTACAGATTTCTAGTATTAGAATTTTGTCTAGGTTTTTAATTTTTGTTTTTGGTTACTAATTTAGTTTTTACTTTTTGCTTTCAGGTGCATGCTAAGTACCAGAAGCAACAAAGACAAAGAACTAATCGCACTCAACCAGGAAATAAGTCGTTTGGAACGTACGAACCGCAAGACTGCAAGAGCGTCGATCGACACTAACAGCATCGATCGACACCCTGCGCGAACAGAGATGGCTGATCCTGTGATCATGATACGCAACGAGGCAGGCGACTTTGTTGACCTGCAGGGCAACAGAAGGAACGCCCAAGGACAGAGACTTGATGAGGCTGGCGCCGTCATAGTCGAACCAGCGATACAAATCGCCGGTGCAGAAGCTGGACGTGGAAGAACGTTAGGCGAGTACAACCGCCCAGACCAGTTCTATGCTAATAGAGCTGCGATCCGTCCTCCTGCATTTCAGAGGAATGACTTCGAGCTGAAGCCTGCTTACTACACATTGGTGGCTCAGCATCCCTTCCATGGTCTTCCTAACGAGCATCCCATGGACCACGTTGAAAGATTCGAGGACTTAGCCTCAAGCATCAAGGCTAATGGAGTTACATATGATTATCTCTTCTGCAAGCTTTTCCCTTACTCGCTTGCTGGAGATGCATCATACTGGCTGAAGCAGTTGCCACCAGGATCCTTGACTACATGGGAAGATACAAAGAATGCATTCCTGTGCAATTTCTTTGATGACGCGAGATCCGAGGAGCTGAGGATGAAGATCACTACATTCTCTCAAGGACCCACTGAAGCATTCAAGGCTTCTTGGGTGAGGTTCAAATCTTACCAGAGGGACTGCCCACATCATGGTTTCAGCGAGCCGCAGCTTATCGGTATCTTTTACCGAGGGATTGATTGGAGGTACCAGATGGCTTTAGACGCAGCAAGCAATGGCAACTTCAACACCAGATACCCAGCTGGCGCGGTAGTGCTTATAGAGAATTTGGCCTCTAGTAACAGCACCAAGAACGCAGACTTCGAAAGAAGACAACACGCTGGAGTGAATGGAGGAAGCCAAATTGCAGAAGTCAACAAGAAGCTGGACATCTTGATGGGGAAAAAGCAAGTTCACTTTGCTAATGAAGTTGATACTTTTGAGCATGAAGAAGAAGGGGTTAACTACATAAATGGAGCTGGTTTTCAAGGACAGAGATTCAACAATCAGCAAGGCTATGGTTCTTCTTACCAGAAGCCTTTTCAGAGCAACAGCTTCAATAGAACTTATGGTTCTTCTTCTTACCAGAAGCCTCCTGCACAAGACAATAAAGTGGAGTCTATGCTAGAGCAACTTCTGGAGGGCCAACAAAAGATGACAGTGGACTTCAATGGGAAGATTGACACCTTGTACACGGATCTGAATGGAAAAATTGAGTCTCTAGGTACTCATGTCAGGCAATTGGATGTTCAAGTAGCTCAAACTGCTGGAGCTTTGAAGAGACAAGAAGGATTTCTTCCTGGGAAGACTGATACAAATCCCAGACACCATGTCAATGCCATCACGACAAGGAGAAGAAGCAAGCTGGAACCAGAGGAGAAGAAGAATCTAAGCGCTGAAGACCTTGTGGAGTTGGAGGAAATCGAAGAAGAAGCTTCAGACGCGCCTGCAGATCCAGTGTCGATCGACACAGCAGAGTGTCGATCGACACCTGAAGAACTTCGCGAAGTCCAAAGCTCGAGCCCGTGTGTCGATCGACACAATGCTGGTGTCGATCGACACCATGCCCAGACTTCACCAAATCGCGCTGAACCTTCAAAACTCGAAGAGGAAAGGGTGTATAAACCTAAGATACCCTACCCCCTGCCTCCCAGAAGATCTAAACAGGAGAGAGAAGAAGCCAGATGCAAGGAGATGATGAGTAAGCTGATGGTTGAGCTACCCCTAGTTGATGCAGTCCAACTTTCACCTGCATTAAGAAGATATGTCAAGAGAATGGTTGCAAACGGTGTGAGTCCTGAAGAAGGAGCATTACTTACCAGAGACATGAATGCAATTCTCTTGAACATAGTTCCAAGGAAGAAGAAGAAGATGTGGGTTTCTGAACAAGTCTGTGCTGTGATTCAGAGGAGGATTCCAGAGAAATTACCAGATCCAGGGAACTTTGTGCTAGATTGCTCAATCTCAACAGGAAGGTTTCCTCGTTCTCTCTGCGATCTAGGCTCAAGTATCAACTTGATGCCACACTCTGTAGCTGTTACACTTGGCATGACTGACTTCGAGCCAACCAGGATCTCCCTTGTCCTAGCTGATCGATCAAAGAGAATTCCAGAAGGTGTCTTAGAAGATGTTCCCTTAAAGATTGAAGGCTGCATAATTCCCACAGACTTTGTGGTCTTGAAGTATGATGAAGAACCTACAGACCCTCTTATTCTGGGAAGATCATTTTTGGCTTCAGCTGGTGCCATTATTGATGTGAGAAGAGGGAAAATGGAGCTTGATTTGGGTGAAGTTGTCATGAACTTTGACATGGACAAATTAAGAGGACCATCCACCATTGATGGTCAAGCTTTTTCAGTAGAGATGTCCATAAATGAAGGTCAAATCATGGAAAGTTCGGATGCCATTACTGCTAGGTATGTCAAGGAGCTTGATACTGAAAATCAAGAGGACAAGCTGGTTATTCAAGAGGCATTGGCTGAGAATTCTAAGAAAAATGTGGAGCTTGAAGATTGGAGTGGAAACAATCATATCTTCAGGACTTTGGGCGCAAATGAGGGTCTAATCAATGCTAAGTTGATGGAAGAAGACGTTTTCATCATGGAGACCAAGATTGCAAAGCTGAGTTGCAGAAAAGATGCAGAGATTCGGACTGCAGAGTCGGCGTCGATCGACACCATATGTGTCGATCGACACCCTCCGAAGATCACGACAGAAGCTTTTTCCAATGCTGCAAATCCATTTCCTTTGATCAAGCAGATGCCTTCACATCCTACAGCTCATAAACCTCGAAGTAAGCAAAGGTACGCATTTCCTGGATTCAATTCCAAACCTCCTGATCCTCTCAATAAGTACTTTAAAGGTTCAAAAGATGTTTCACACTTAGGCAAGCCACGAGATTCTCGTAGAAGGCTTGGTATTTCTTTTGATGATGCTGCAGGAAAACGAAGTGTCCCACCCGAACTCAAGTCCCACCCTGCTGCTGTTCCTCATTTCCTTGGTCAATCTCATGCACCTAATGCTTATACACCACCATGGATGAGAAGACATTCGTCTGGGAAGCATTCAATGCCACCCTCTGATCCACCAGACGTCTGAACCCCGACACAGTCAAGCTAATGACTGAAAACGAGCGCTGAGTGGGAGGCAACCCACTGTTAGGTACGTTTTTTTTATTTATTTTGTTTTGGTTTTACTTAAGTCCTAGTTTCAGTTAGTTGAAAAGGAGACATTAGACTCGACCTTGACCGGTGTCGATCGACACTACTAGGTGTCAGGAACATTTAACATGATTGAGTAATACATTAAAAAAACTTCAAAACACAAAAATAGCCGATTCTGTGTTTTTACCGCAGGCGGCTTCTGTGTTTTGCTCACACCAGCTCTCTCTTTATCAGCAAGTGTTGGTTCTGTGGAAGTAGAAGGTTTCGTTGGAGCCGCAGTCGCTTTTTTGGCTCTCTTTGTTTTCTGAAAGTTCAACAAATTTTATGTTAGGTACATTTTTACAAGATTTCTGAATACATTCCTTAAATATAAAAACACAAAAAGAAAAATCCAGAAATCTTTTACCACTACATCATTTCTGAAAGCAAAACATTTTGTTGTTAGGATCATTTAACAAAGAGTTAGGAATACATTCCTAACATATCAAAACACAAAAAGAAAAAACCAGAAATCTTTACCACCACATAATTTTGTAGTGTTTCATCCTCCATTAATTCCACCTCCGTTGGTGGTGTCCCATCAGTTGAAACTCTGGATCGTTGCCTAGGCGGAGATTGCTGTGGTGGTGGGACGAAGTTAAAATCAGAGAAAAAATCCTTTAACAAAAACAGGAAATCATGTAGTTGTTAGGATACATTTCCTAAACAATCTCTAAAATAATGAAATCTTCTATAAGTTTTTTTCACCTCGTCATTTGTATTTTCAGGATCATATATCCCCAGCTTTTGCTCGATCTTTGATAATCGAGCAAAGACTTTTCTCTGTCCATCTGCAAGTACCTTCGCAAGTCTGGACAACTTCAAGTCTAGCGAATCCCCTGAAGAAGAAGGCTCTGCTGTCTCTAGACCCGTAGGAGATGGTCTACTTCTTTCCGATTGGGGATACCGAAATGACTTCGACGCAATCTCTTCCAAAGCCTCGTTTCTATCTAGAAACCCACTCGTCCAGTGATCAAATGTCAATTTCAAACCCTTCTCCAATAGATCTAGTAAAGAATTCAGATTTTCGTCTTCTTTGTCTAGCACACCTACATCATCTTCAAGATCACCCAGTATCTTTGGCAGGACAGGTATCACTGTCAGCTGCACCAACAGCGAAGAAATGTTAAATCATCATCATTAAAAAAAAAACTAGGAAGACGCTCCTTAAATACTACGAATCCTTCCTGAAAACCGATTATAGGAGATAAGTAAAAAAACTAGGAAGACGTTCCTTTAATACTACAAATCCTTCCTGAGAAAATATTATGAACATTTAGGGAGACGTTCCTTAAATACTATGAATCCTTCCTGAAACCTTATTATAGAACATAAGTAAAAAACTAGGAATGAATTTACATTTTCATCCCCGTCGATGTTTAAAACATCTTTAATGCTCGGTGATGATGTGCGCAGGTACTTCTCGCACAAATATGCTGTGATTGGTACGGTCCTGTCGATCGTGGAGAAGGCTGATTGTAGCTTCGGTATGGATTCCAAGATCCATAGGTGCAGGGCAAACGGGAACCCATTCAGATAATACTTCTTCTTCTCCAACTTACTGTCCACAGCCTTCTTCATTGTTTCCAGGAGCAGCTCGTATGCATCTATGCCCCACGGATGATTCAGCAAAACATCAATACTTTGAGCCTTCATTAGGTTTTCTGTTGGGAACCTAGCCTTTGAATGCTTGTGAAGAAAGATTCTCTAAAAGGAGCAGCATACCTAAACAGAACTTCTCATCGTGAGCATCCCTATCAGCATCGACCATAAGCTCAACCAAGTCATCTGCCGAATGACCATCCTCCCATTCGCCCCATTCATACTTGTCTCTCTCTTCATCGGTTTCTGGAACCCATGCAGCGCATCTTAATCCTGTCACCATATGAAATTCTCTAATTGAGAATCTCATAGGCTGTCCACCGAAGTGGAACCAAAACTCGTTGTCCTTTTGCGTCATCAAGTTCTTTGTCAGAACAGTGTGTATCATCTTTCCAGACATTGGCAAATTCCTCGTAGAGAGCTTCAAAACAGGACCTAGAAAAGATTCCTCTATCCTCTTAAACTGCTCAGGCCCGAGAATCTCCTTAACTTGTTTGATGTAGGTGTAATCAGAAAACTTGTCTATGACTTTGAAACCTTCTAGTGGTTCTTCCCCCATTTTGCAACGTAGCTTAGGCAGCATGATGCGATCCATTTTCACCTGTTTAGAAAACATACACAAACACATTAACATTGATCAGAAATTATTTCGAGTTGAAATTTTTTTCTTATCTTTAGAAACTACACAGAAAAAACTATGTGTGTTTTGAAAATGCTCTAAAAAAGATTCATGTGCTGTATATAACATGGAGGATGATCTTCCTAACGGATTCCTGAATTTAGGATGACCAACCTAAACATTAAAAATTCATTCCTAAAACGCTACAGATGCTTCCCAAATTTAGTTTCATGTTCCTTGAAGAGGACAGTTATATCCCTTGGAGAGTTTAACATAGAATTCAATTCCTGAATTTAGGATGACCAACCTAAACATTAAATTCCTGAATTTAGGATGACCAACCTAAACATTAAAAATCATTCCTAAAACGCTACAGATGCTTCCCAAATCTAGTTTCATGTTCCTTGGAGAGGACAGTTATATCAACATTGACAAATCCTTCCTAAAACGCTACGGATGTTTCCCAAAATTGCTCCCATTTTTAAGTCTCTAGTTCGAGGCTGGGATTAAAGACGCACAAATGAACAGCAAAACAATTTGATACACAAACTCTATAGATAGGAAAATCATATGACTTTACCTATTGATGGTCGAAAGATTTTTCAGATATGTAAACCAAAAAGATTCAAAGATATCCAACCTGAAACAAACGAAGAACACAGAGAAGATAAAAATTAGGGTGACCATCCTAAACGAGTACAAATCTTTGTCAAAAGTTCAAGGAAAACGAAAGTACAAATTTTTCATTTACTCTCATAAACCCTTAAAACGCCTAAATTCCACACAGTCCAGTTTTGAAATGCAAAAATCTTAGAATTTCTTTCTCTATCAAA
>JAHZTW010000004.1:34639580-34765577 GCA_020283515.1 Alliaria petiolata | reverse complement strand
TTTTTTAAGTCTCTAGTTCGAGGCTGGGATTAAAGACGCACAAATGAACAGCAAAACAATTTGATACACAAACTCTATAGATAGGAAAATCATATGACTTTACCTATTGATGGTCGAAAGATTTTTCAGATATGTAAACCAAAAAGATTCAAAGATATCCAACCTGAAACAAACGAAGAACACAGAGAAGATAAAAATTAGGGTGACCATCCTAAACGAGTACAAATCTTTGTCAAAAGTTCAAGGAAAACGAAAGTACAAATTTTTCATTTACTCTCATAAACCCTTAAAACGCCTAAATTCCACACAGTCCAGTTTTGAAATGCAAAAATCTTAGAATTTCTTTCTCTATCAAAATATCGAGAAATTAGGATGAGACAAAGACAAAAAGATATTAGAGAAATCACAAATCCTGCTAATCGTACAAAACCCCCAATTTTTCAAGCCGATTACAAAATCGCGAAAATAGAAACCTAGATTTATCTGTCGTTGTCAATGTCGATGTCGCAGTCGTCTCGCCGTCGATTTTTCGCTGTCGTTGTCGCTGCCGTCTCGCCGTCGGAGATTTTGGTTGTCCGATTTGTTCGCCGGAGAAGTTCGTCGGGGGATTTAGGGTTTTTAAAAATCGTCTGTATCGTGAAATGAAGAAAAAAATACTGTCATTGTCGATGTCGATGTCGCAGTCTTCTCACCGTCGGGTTTTCGCCGTCGATGTCGCTGCCGTCTCGCCGTCGGAGATTTTGGTTGTCCGATTTGTTCGCCGGAGAAGTTCGTCGGGGGATTTAGGGTTAAAAATCGTCGGTATCGTGAAATGAAGAAGAAAGTCTGTTTCTGAAAAATTTCTTAAATATGTATGAAAGGGTAGAATCGTCAATAGCCGTTTAATGAAGGCTAGTTCTGCATCATTTTTGGCGTGTGTGCTGTTTTTGCACCTAAAACTTGTTTTGATGCCATATTAGAGAATTGCCCTTTTAAAAATTTCAAATTTATTTTACAACATATATGAATATCTTAAAAAAAAAGGATAAGGGGAAAAACGACGAAACATAAATTGAAGAAAAAAGTTATAGGTATATAATACAAAGACGAGAACTCCAATCATGATATTCGACTACCGAATCATCTGAAGAGGAGATATCGATGATTATCAAAATTGAGTTTGATGATTGCATTGATTCATTTCCTGATCAACTTGTTGATTATCCTATATCGTTGTATTACTGATCACTAGGTCGATGGTGAATATGATCATTCCGCTTTTTCACAAATGGTACACCAAAGCCTCGATAGCCTAACGAAAGAGTATGTATTGAAATTTATCAAATGAATGGTTTAATAGATGGTTAATGGTGACGTCCCAGTTATAGAAAGATAAAGAAGATTTTAGTAAATATCTCAATTCATATGATTTCTCTTAACTTTCTACACTAAAGAAGAGTTGAGAATGAATATATTATTCTTCCAATGCAAACCTCTTATCACATTATTGGAGAGTAAATAATTTTGATAGCAAATTTCACAAAAGTTAAACTAGTATTCTACTTTTGATAGCATAATTTTGTGTTCTATATAATAAACAAATAGACTTACACAATAACTGCAGATGTGAGTTTATATATATAAAAATAAAAATTCAATTTGAAATATATCATCATTTTAATGAAATACATGTTGTTTTCGAAATATAACCCTAGTTATTTATATTTATTAAGTTTTAAACATGGAAACACCTTAATTTAATTAATTTAAGGGAAATTGAATACATAGTATAAATTATCTGTTTGTCAACTTAACAATTCTTCTTAGCAAATTGCCAGCAATTAGTCAAAACTAAATAACACTTTAATAATAGTATTTTATGGTGAAGATTTAAATATATACATCAAAATCAGTCAAAATTTTCAAATCAATTATCATAATAGTTTACGGTAAAAAGTTGAATAAAAACATTTCAATACTATTGTAGAGAATTGAATTAAAGAAAAAATATATATTATGGCAAACCATTAAAAGCAGATAAACTATATATATCTTAGTAATTTGTCATTTAGTAATATCTGTAAAATTGGCGGCGCCGTATCTTTTAAACTAACTAAATAAAACCGGGACTCAAGTACTTATTTATTGGAGTCTTTTCAATCAGCTATCAATGTATAATACATCAAATTTTATAATGAACTTAATAACTAGTTATGGAGTTATGAATTCTAAATGTGGTTAATCTTTGTTTTTAGCATTCACATTTCATTATTTGCGAGTTATTATAATAGATATATATGTATGTATGCAGTAATAAAATTTGTATAGATGAATAGTGTGATCTCTCAATATAAATTGATCTCTTAATATAAATTTCCAATTTTTGAAAAATACGTCAATTTGTAACTACAGTTAAACAACACAAATTGCCTGATTTCGTTTTTTTTAAAAATGTTTTTAAGTAATAAAAATTATTTGTAAGAAAGACGTAAGAATATGAAAAATTAGAGTGATGAATTATATTTCCACTTCACTAATCTTTTATAAAAAATAATATTATGTGATAAATTGTTATTTTATATATAGCGGTTTTCGCTATTGTTTTGATTAGTGAGATATCATTTCTTTCTAATAATTCATATTGCTCTCAATAGTGAGATTTTACGTAGTGCAATTTTAAATCTCTTTGATGTTGCACCATAAACTAATCTCTAATATTGTTTTTTCGTATTTCTTTACAACAAGATTGAGACTTTATAATTGCTTGAAAATGTAATCGTGTGTATTAAAAATGTTCTATTCATACAAATAAATTAAATGATTATACACTCATATTATTATTTTTTGATTTGGAATCTACAGGAAAAGATGTCAAAAAAAAGTAATCAAGAAATGTTGATAATAAGAAAAGATCGAGATCTCAAAATTGGAGAAAACTCTAGCCAACCCGAGCCAAAGAAGTTTAAACCCAACATCCCTGACCTAAATGCAGACCCTTATTCCAATTCGGAGGGAGAAGAAGAAGGAGAAATTGTAGAAACAACTCAGAGTTTGACAGGTTCAAAAGCTCATGATGCAGGTTGTGTTTTTCCTAAGCTTTTAAAAGAGCTTGAGGTTGAGATCTTTGTTCGTGTTCCGTGCTTTGAATTCGGGAAACTTAAATTTCTCAACAGACGGTTCATGCAGTTATTAAAGAGTTTTGACATTTTTAAGGCTTTGAAAGAACGCGTGATTGTGAAACCATACGTGTTTTTGCATTCGGGTGGTGAAACTCGTTGGACAATATTTGATGAGAATTTTGTGAGTTTTCGAGTACTTCCACAAGTTCCTACTAACGACTATTGCTTCTTCCATAGCGATAAAGAAACGATTAGTGCGGGTAAGCAATTAATCGTCATTGGGAAGGAGATTGAGAGCATTGTGGTGTGGCGATACGAGCTAGAGGAGAATAAGTGGTTCAAAGGTCCTACAATGATCACACCGAGGATCATGTATGGTTCTGCCAGCCATGGAACGAATGCTTATTTTGCAGGAGGAATTCATATTGACGAAAATGGGACCCGTGAGGTTTTGAACAAGTCTGAGAAATATAATGCAGAATCCAAAATGTGGACTTCGATTCATGGAATGCATAAGCGAAGGAAATTCAGCTCAGGATGTTTCTTGCGCGGCAAGTTTTACGTCCTCGGTGGCCGAGATGAGAATGATGAAAGCCTAACTTGTGGAGAAAGTTACGACGAGGTGACAAATTCTTGGGCGCTGATACCCAACATACTCGGAGACATGAGCTTCACGTCTTGCCACTCGCCGCCCCTCATTGCCGTGGTCAACGACAACCTCTACTCGTTGGACATATCTTCGAACGAGCTTCGTGTTTATGATATAAACGCAAACGCTTGGAAGAAATTTGGTGTCGTGCCTGTGAGAGCAAATGCCGCCTTTGGATGGGGAGTTGCGTTCAAGTCGATTGGAGATAGGCTTTTGGTGATTGGACCTTCGCCTTGGAATAGGAGAGTGGTGCTTTACACATGTTTTCCTTCTCCAGACAAGGAAGAGCAGGTTTGGGAGCAATTAAGAAACTACTGCGATGCTGTTGAACGCCACCAATTTATTCATAACTGCTGCGTCATGTTTGCTTGAAGTTTCTTCCGGGAAAAAAACTTGGCAACATCATATTTTGTTTGTGTTTTAAATAAGTTTGCGGCAATCCCGACGCCTAAAGATAACTAATGTTGTGGTTTTATGTTGTTTGTTTTTCTTTTGGTTTATTTCTATGTTATGCATATGGGTCTTTTATCTAGACTTAAATGTTGGTTTGTTTAATTTTATTTAATATAAGTGTTTGTGTTTGTGTCGCAAGCTTAATGTCGTTTATGTATTGAATCGAATTATTTTGTTGTTTCTTTTTCGGCCACAAACTAACATAATCAAGAAAAGCTTAATTAATATCTTAAAGGAAAACGAAGGAGATGAGAAAAATGTGAATCTTATACAGCTTTTCTAACGGCTTCTTGTCAAGCAAATCGGCAGCACCTTGTATTCATGCATCGTTCTTGGCTACAAATTTTGTATTCATGCATCGTTCTTGGCTACAAATTTATGCATCGTTCTTGGCTACATCCGCCCCTGGTCATCTCTGTAACTCAAATTTTTTATTCGTTTTTTTCTTTAGTTTGTAGTATCTATTGTTTTAAAATGATTTTGTTCTTGTCATGGATAGAGCCAGCACAAATCTTGGCGACTTAATTAATCCAATAATGAACATTATTTGGCTTCATTAGTTTATTAGTAAACTTCAGGCTTTCAACTGCATTGCAGCAATCATGGCGACACTATTTCGACTCCTTTTGACTTTTGAGTTTTGAACATCAGTATATTGCGTAATTTCTATATATGCCAATATTACTATAATAAATTTCCAAAAAAGGCAATTCGGAAAAAAAAATTCCAAAAAGGAGCCAAAAATATATGAGTTCATTAGAGATGTGTATAAAGCAAATTTATTTTTCATGTTTGTGTAACAATAATTCGTTTTTTTTTAATTACAGAATTTATTTCACAACAAAATGAATATTTACAAATAAGTGAAAAGGGGACCAACGATATAGTGAGGAGCGAAACATGAACTATGAATCAGAGAGAAGAAGAAGACGAATTGAAGAAGCTTTCTATGTATTTCGTTAATTGAGAGATTACATCTTTATATTCCAATAAGACTGAAATATATATAGTTCCCTAAATTGTGTGATGGTAAACATACTTATTAGAGATGTTACTTAATGCCCAAGCTATCGTGATTCACTTCTAACTATTAGAGATCTTGTACTTATGACCCGCTGTCAAAATTTTACGTTGATTTAGACTATCCTCATTAACCTGATCGCAAAGATTCTTCATAATACATGGAAGAGAACTCCAATTTGATTGCATTGCTTCGTTTCCTGACCAACTTCTCGATTATCCTATATCATTGCACTCCACAAATGGTACACTACCGAAGCTTCAAGTGCCAATCGAATAACTATAAATTGAACTTTGTGGAATTAAAGGTTCAAACGTGGCTAATGGTGACGTCCCAATAGGTGTTAAGCAGGTTTCCAAGAGATTTCTGGTAATAGTTGATTAGAGAATAAATGCAAGCCAAAAACAATTATTATGACAAATGTTGCCACCTTGACTAGAAAAGCATCAAAGGCAAAACATAGAGGTCGCAAAATCGAGTGACACTTGGGACGAGACCATATTACATGTTCTCGGGTCCGGAGATGTACAGATCTTGCCATCTTGGTCTAGAACCTTTTTTTATTTTTAATCAAAAGAAAGTTATCACATATTTTTTAGTTTGCTATTAATTTTTATCTCCCGCACATTCGGGTTTCGTAACTAATTTTAATCGGAGTAATCAGTGAATTTGCATTGGAATCATGAGAACCGGCGATTTCTAAGCTTAGCTCCTCTTTTCCCCCCATTGAGATAATGATTAGAGGCAAGTCGTACCAACTTGATAAGCTGAAATGAAACTGCTAGGATTTTCTCAGGGAAAACAAGAGAGATTTGTTTTGGAAAAAGTCTAAAAAATCGAAATTGAAACGAAATATAATGAACAATAGCTTTTTTCAAACTGTTTTCTTCTTACAAATCTTAATCAAAGGTCTTAAAGCTTCTCATAAGCTTAACTTCTATAACTATTCTCTAACAACCTCTTAATGACTGTTACTATTTACAACTGACAGAGAGTAACACAGAGTTATGTACACTAAAAAAAAGTTTAGGGAACGAATTTTTGAATTTAGGCGGAAATGGAATGATGAACACAATAATTTTTGAATTTAGGCGGAAATATAATCACAAAACAAGTTTATTATATATACAGAATGAAACAAAAGTGCACACAACATGAGATTACACTTGGGAGGCAAGCAATGATAAGCTTTGCCTTTGATGTTTTATTTGGAAGCAAAAGAAACTTGAACATAAACATACACAAATGTCATGTCCCCACACCGAATGGAAACAAAAGTTACACTTTGTAATTATATGATAGTGTTTGTTATTTCAAACCTTTTTGTAGCAATGGCAGTGTTTGTCGGTTCCCTCAACAGCCGCCCAACAGTACGAAACCGGAGGAGTTTCCACTGGCAGTTTGTTGCAACAGTTACAGCAATCAGCATTTGTACCTAGGAACGGGGCCGGGCCGCACTCTGCGTGTAAAACACGTGAAGCGGGCGCAGAGCAGCCACCAAGACCACAATCATTAGCCTCGCTCTTGAGGAATCCTAGATGTTGTTGACATATTCATCAAGATCGATTATCAGCACAATTAATATAATTAAAAGACAACTGCAAAGTTTAATAGAAAACTTGGTTAAATTAATACCGGTTAAAGCCATCACGAGGACAAGAAAGAGAACGAAGAAGCTGACGGAGTTTTCTTTTTCTTTGCCATTTCTTTTTCTTTTCTGCTTTGCTCTTGCTAAAACTTGTGTTTTATTTTTCTTTTGGATAAACTTAACTTTGATGATACAAATCCATATTTATAGTCAGAATTTCGTAACTTTGTTATACTTGTTTAAATCCCTCCTCTCTTCTTTTTCGTTTTCTCAAGTTCATTATGTCGCCACGATTGTGCATCGCCGTCTCTTTCATTACATTTTGTCTATCCTTTTTTAAATCATGCACTTGTATTAAATAATAATAAAAAAAGGAAGGTCATCTCTAAGATTCTAACTTTTTATTTTATTTTTAATGTATTCATTTTTTTTCTTTAGTTTGAAGTATATAGCTATTGTTTGAAAATGATTTTGTTCTTATCATGGACAGAGTAATTCCAATAATCAATTCGATTTGGCTTCATTAGTTCAATAATAAACTTTAGGATTTCAGCTGCATTGCAGTAATTATGGCGACTATTACTAATATAGCGATAATTAGTATTTTAGCAAAAAAATATAATGATAATTAGTTTCAGTTTTTCATTATTTTAAAATTTCAAAATTTATTTTATAACAAATATGAATATCTACAAAAAAAATTGAAAAAGGGGAAAACGACGAAACATTAGCTGAAGCAAAAAAGCTTCTACATATATAATACAAAGAAGAAAACTCCAATCATGCTATTCGACTACCAAATCAACTGATGATGAGCAAAATTGAGTTTGATGATTGTTGCATTGATTCGTTTCATGACCAACTTTTTGATCATCTTATACAATTTTTTTTTACTTGGAAGTATTAAAGTATGAACAACTTGGGGAGTAAATAAATTTGATAGAAAAATTCACAAAAGTTAAACTAGTATTCTACTTTTGTTAGCATAATTTTGTGTTCTATATAAACAAATAGACATATACTATAACTGCAGATGTGAGTTTCTATGTATAGAAATAAAATTTAATTTTGAAATATATCATCATTTTCATGAAATAACATGTTGTTTTCAAAATATAACCCTAGTTATTTCTATTTATTAAGTTTTAAACATGGAAACAACTTAATTAAAATATTTTTAGGGAAATTGAATACATAGTCAAAATTATTTGTTTGTCAACTTAATAATTCTTCTTAACAAATTGCCAACAATTAGTCAAAACTAAATCACAATTTAATAATAGTATTTTATGGTAAATATTTAAATATATACATAAAATTAGTCAAATTTTCAAATCAATTATCAGTAGTTTATGGTAAAAAGTTGAATACAAACATTTCAATACTATTGTAGAGAATTGAATTGAAGAAAAAAATATACTATGGCAAAAAATTAAAAGCAGATAAACTATATATATCTTAGTAATTTGTCATTTAGTAATCTGTAAAATTGGCGGCGCCGCATTTTTCTAACTAACTAAATAAAACCGAGACTCAAGTACGTATTTATTGCAGTCTTTTTGATCAGCTATCAAGGTATAATGCATCATATTTTATAATGAACTTAATAACTAATTATGGAGTTATGAATTCTAAATATCGTTAACCTTAATTTGTTTTTAGCATTCACATTTCATTACTAATGAATTATTATAATAGGTATATATGTATGTATGCAATAATTTTCAAATTTGTATAGGTGAATAGTGTGATATTTTAATATAAATTTCCAAATTTTGAAAAATACGTATTTGTAACTACAGTTAATAAACACATATTGCTTGATTTCATTATTTTAAATGCATTAAAGTAATAAAAATTGTTTGTAAGAAAGAGCAAACTAGAGTGACCTAAGAATATAAAAAATTAGAGTGATGAATTGTATTTCCACTTTACTACTCATTTAAAAAAAAAAAATCTTATGTGATAAACTGTTTTTGCTATTGTTTTGAATATTGAGATATCATTTCTTTCAAAGAATATATATTGTTCTCGATAGTGAGATTTTACGTAGTGCAATTTTGAATTTTTTGATGTTCCACCGTAAAAGAAACTCTTGTTTTTTTTTTCCCTTGCTTCTTTACAACAACATTGAGAATTTATAATTGCTTAAAATGTAATTCTCTGTATGAAAAATGTTCTACTAGATTCGCTCAATAAAATTAAATGATGATAGAATCATATAATTATTTTTTGGTTTGGAATCTACAGAAAAGATGTCAAAAGAAGGTAATCAAGAAATGTTGATACTAAGAAAAGATCAAGCTCCCAGAATTGGAGAAAACTCTAGCCAATCTGAGCCAAAGAAGTTTCTGATTCCTGACCTAAATGCAGAACATTATTCCAATTCGGAGGGAAAAGAAGAAGGAGAAATTGTAGAAACAATTCAAAACTTGACAGGTTCAAAAGGTCAAGATGGAGGTTGTGTTATTCCTAAGCTTTTGGACGAGTTTGAGGTTGAGTTCTTTGTTCGTGTTCCATGCTTTGAATTCGGGAAACTAAAATTTCTCAACAGACGGTTCAGGCAGTTGTTAAAGCGCTTTGACAATTTTAAGGCTAGGAAAGAACGCGGGATTGTGAAACCATACGTGTTCTTGCATTCGGGTGGTAAAACTCGCTGGACAATATTTGATGAGGATTTTGAGAGTTTTCGAGTGCTTCCACAAGTTCCTACTGACGACTATTGCTTCTTCCATAGCGATAAGGAAACGATTAGTGCGGGTACGCAATTAATCGTCATTGGGGAGGAGATTGAGAGCATTGTGGTGTGGCGATACGAGCTAGAGGAGCATAAGTGGTTCAAAGGTCCTGCAATGATCACACCGAGGGTCATGTATGGTTCTGCCAGCCATGGAACCAATGCTTATTTTACAGGAGGAATTCATAGTGACGAAAATGGGACCCATGAGGTTTTGAACAAGTCTGAGAAATATAATGCAGAATCCAAAATGTGGACTGAAATTCATGGAATGAATAAGCGAAGAAAATTCAGCTTAGGATGTTTCTTGCGCGGCAAGTTTTACGTCCTCGGTGGCCGAGATGAGAATGATGAAAGCCTAACTTGTGGAGAAAGTTACGACGAGGTGACAAATTCTTGGGCGCTGATACCCAACATACTCGGAGACATGAGCTTCACGTCTTGCCACTCGCCGCCCCTCATTGCCGTGGTCAACGACAACCTCTACTCGTTGGACATATCTTCGAACGAGCTTCGTGTTTATGATATAAACGCAAACGCTTGGAAGAAATTTGGTGTCGTGCCTGTGAGAGCAAATGCCGCCTTTGGATGGGGAGTTGCGTTCAAGTCGATTGGAGATAGGCTTTTGGTGATTGGACCTTCGCCTTGGAATAGGAGAGTGGTGCTTTACACATGTTTTCCTTCTCCAGACAAGGAAGAGCAGGTTTGGGAGCAATTAAGAAACTACTGCGATGCTGTTGAACGCCACCAATTTATTCATAACTGCTGCGTCATGTTTGCTTGAAGTTTCTTCCGGGAAAAAAACTTGGCAACATCATATTTTGTTTGTGTTTTAAATAAGTTTGCGGCAATCCCGACGCCTAAAGATAACTAATGTTGTGGTTTTATGTTGTTTGTTTTTCTTTTGGTTTATTTCTATGTTATGCATATGGGTCTTTTATCTAGACTTAAATGTTGGTTTGTTTAATTTTATTTAATATAAGTGTTTGTGTTTGTGTCGCAAGCTTAATGTCGTTTATGTATTGAATCGAATTATTTTGTTGTTTCTTTTTCGGCCACAAACTAACATAATCAAGAAAAGCTTAATTAATATCTTAAAGGAAAACGAAGGAGATGAGAAAAATGTGAATCTTATACAGCTTTTCTAACGGCTTCTTGTCAAGCAAATCGGCAGCACCTTGTATTCATGCATCGTTCTTGGCTACAAATTTTGTATTCATGCATCGTTCTTGGCTACAAATTTATGCATCGTTCTTGGCTACATCCGCCCCTGGTCATCTCTGTAACTCAAATTTTTTATTCGTTTTTTTCTTTAGTTTGTAGTATCTATTGTTTTAAAATGATTTTGTTCTTGTCATGGATAGAGCCAGCACAAATCTTGGCGACTTAATTAATCCAATAATGAACATTATTTGGCTTCATTAGTTTATTAGTAAACTTCAGGCTTTCAACTGCATTGCAGCAATCATGGCGACACTATTTCGACTCCTTTTGACTTTTGAGTTTTGAACATCAGTATATTGCGTAATTTCTATATATGCCAATATTACTATAATAAATTTCCAAAAAAGGCAATTCGGAAAAAAAAATTCCAAAAAGGAGCCAAAAATATATGAGTTCATTAGAGATGTGTATAAAGCAAATTTATTTTTCATGTTTGTGTAACAATAATTCGTTTTTTTTTAATTACAGAATTTATTTCACAACAAAATGAATATTTACAAATAAGTGAAAAGGGGACCAACGATATAGTGAGGAGCGAAACATGAACTATGAATCAGAGAGAAGAAGAAGACGAATTGAAGAAGCTTTCTATGTATTTCGTTAATTGAGAGATTACATCTTTATATTCCAATAAGACTGAAATATATATAGTTCCCTAAATTGTGTGATGGTAAACATACTTATTAGAGATGTTACTTAATGCCCAAGCTATCGTGATTCACTTCTAACTATTAGAGATCTTGTACTTATGACCCGCTGTCAAAATTTTACGTTGATTTAGACTATCCTCATTAACCTGATCGCAAAGATTCTTCATAATACATGGAAGAGAACTCCAATTTGATTGCATTGCTTCGTTTCCTGACCAACTTCTCGATTATCCTATATCATTGCACTCCACAAATGGTACACTACCGAAGCTTCAAGTGCCAATCGAATAACTATAAATTGAACTTTGTGGAATTAAAGGTTCAAACGTGGCTAATGGTGACGTCCCAATAGGTGTTAAGCAGGTTTCCAAGAGATTTCTGGTAATAGTTGATTAGAGAATAAATGCAAGCCAAAAACAATTATTATGACAAATGTTGCCACCTTGACTAGAAAAGCATCAAAGGCAAAACATAGAGGTCGCAAAATCGAGTGACACTTGGGACGAGACCATATTACATGTTCTCGGGTCCGGAGATGTACAGATCTTGCCATCTTGGTCTAGAACCTTTTTTTATTTTTAATCAAAAGAAAGTTATCACATATTTTTTAGTTTGCTATTAATTTTTATCTCCCGCACATTCGGGTTTCGTAACTAATTTTAATCGGAGTAATCAGTGAATTTGCATTGGAATCATGAGAACCGGCGATTTCTAAGCTTAGCTCCTCTTTTCCCCCCATTGAGATAATGATTAGAGGCAAGTCGTACCAACTTGATAAGCTGAAATGAAACTGCTAGGATTTTCTCAGGGAAAACAAGAGAGATTTGTTTTGGAAAAAGTCTAAAAAATCGAAATTGAAACGAAATATAATGAACAATAGCTTTTTTCAAACTGTTTTCTTCTTACAAATCTTAATCAAAGGTCTTAAAGCTTCTCATAAGCTTAACTTCTATAACTATTCTCTAACAACCTCTTAATGACTGTTACTATTTACAACTGACAGAGAGTAACACAGAGTTATGTACACTAAAAAAAAGTTTAGGGAACGAATTTTTGAATTTAGGCGGAAATGGAATGATGAACACAATAATTTTTGAATTTAGGCGGAAATATAATCACAAAACAAGTTTATTATATATACAGAATGAAACAAAAGTGCACACAACATGAGATTACACTTGGGAGGCAAGCAATGATAAGCTTTGCCTTTGATGTTTTATTTGGAAGCAAAAGAAACTTGAACATAAACATACACAAATGTCATGTCCCCACACCGAATGGAAACAAAAGTTACACTTTGTAATTATATGATAGTGTTTGTTATTTCAAACCTTTTTGTAGCAATGGCAGTGTTTGTCGGTTCCCTCAACAGCCGCCCAACAGTACGAAACCGGAGGAGTTTCCACTGGCAGTTTGTTGCAACAGTTACAGCAATCAGCATTTGTACCTAGGAACGGGGCCGGGCCGCACTCTGCGTGTAAAACACGTGAAGCGGGCGCAGAGCAGCCACCAAGACCACAATCATTAGCCTCGCTCTTGAGGAATCCTAGATGTTGTTGACATATTCATCAAGATCGATTATCAGCACAATTAATATAATTAAAAGACAACTGCAAAGTTTAATAGAAAACTTGGTTAAATTAATACCGGTTAAAGCCATCACGAGGACAAGAAAGAGAACGAAGAAGCTGACGGAGTTTTCTTTTTCTTTGCCATTTCTTTTTCTTTTCTGCTTTGCTCTTGCTAAAACTTGTGTTTTATTTTTCTTTTGGATAAACTTAACTTTGATGATACAAATCCATATTTATAGTCAGAATTTCGTAACTTTGTTATACTTGTTTAAATCCCTCCTCTCTTCTTTTTCGTTTTCTCAAGTTCATTATGTCGCCACGATTGTGCATCGCCGTCTCTTTCATTACATTTTGTCTATCCTTTTTTAAATCATGCACTTGTATTAAATAATAATAAAAAAAGGAAGGTCATCTCTAAGATTCTAACTTTTTATTTTATTTTTAATGTATTCATTTTTTTTCTTTAGTTTGAAGTATATAGCTATTGTTTGAAAATGATTTTGTTCTTATCATGGACAGAGTAATTCCAATAATCAATTCGATTTGGCTTCATTAGTTCAATAATAAACTTTAGGATTTCAGCTGCATTGCAGTAATTATGGCGACTATTACTAATATAGCGATAATTAGTATTTTAGCAAAAAAATATAATGATAATTAGTTTCAGTTTTTCATTATTTTAAAATTTCAAAATTTATTTTATAACAAATATGAATATCTACAAAAAAAATTGAAAAAGGGGAAAACGACGAAACATTAGCTGAAGCAAAAAAGCTTCTACATATATAATACAAAGAAGAAAACTCCAATCATGCTATTCGACTACCAAATCAACTGATGATGAGCAAAATTGAGTTTGATGATTGTTGCATTGATTCGTTTCATGACCAACTTTTTGATCATCTTATACAATTTTTTTTTACTTGGAAGTATTAAAGTATGAACAACTTGGGGAGTAAATAAATTTGATAGAAAAATTCACAAAAGTTAAACTAGTATTCTACTTTTGTTAGCATAATTTTGTGTTCTATATAAACAAATAGACATATACTATAACTGCAGATGTGAGTTTCTATGTATAGAAATAAAATTTAATTTTGAAATATATCATCATTTTCATGAAATAACATGTTGTTTTCAAAATATAACCCTAGTTATTTCTATTTATTAAGTTTTAAACATGGAAACAACTTAATTAAAATATTTTTAGGGAAATTGAATACATAGTCAAAATTATTTGTTTGTCAACTTAATAATTCTTCTTAACAAATTGCCAACAATTAGTCAAAACTAAATCACAATTTAATAATAGTATTTTATGGTAAATATTTAAATATATACATAAAATTAGTCAAATTTTCAAATCAATTATCAGTAGTTTATGGTAAAAAGTTGAATACAAACATTTCAATACTATTGTAGAGAATTGAATTGAAGAAAAAAATATACTATGGCAAAAAATTAAAAGCAGATAAACTATATATATCTTAGTAATTTGTCATTTAGTAATCTGTAAAATTGGCGGCGCCGCATTTTTCTAACTAACTAAATAAAACCGAGACTCAAGTACGTATTTATTGCAGTCTTTTTGATCAGCTATCAAGGTATAATGCATCATATTTTATAATGAACTTAATAACTAATTATGGAGTTATGAATTCTAAATATCGTTAACCTTAATTTGTTTTTAGCATTCACATTTCATTACTAATGAATTATTATAATAGGTATATATGTATGTATGCAATAATTTTCAAATTTGTATAGGTGAATAGTGTGATATTTTAATATAAATTTCCAAATTTTGAAAAATACGTATTTGTAACTACAGTTAATAAACACATATTGCTTGATTTCATTATTTTAAATGCATTAAAGTAATAAAAATTGTTTGTAAGAAAGAGCAAACTAGAGTGACCTAAGAATATAAAAAATTAGAGTGATGAATTGTATTTCCACTTTACTACTCATTTAAAAAAAAAAAATCTTATGTGATAAACTGTTTTTGCTATTGTTTTGAATATTGAGATATCATTTCTTTCAAAGAATATATATTGTTCTCGATAGTGAGATTTTACGTAGTGCAATTTTGAATTTTTTGATGTTCCACCGTAAAAGAAACTCTTGTTTTTTTTTTCCCTTGCTTCTTTACAACAACATTGAGAATTTATAATTGCTTAAAATGTAATTCTCTGTATGAAAAATGTTCTACTAGATTCGCTCAATAAAATTAAATGATGATAGAATCATATAATTATTTTTTGGTTTGGAATCTACAGAAAAGATGTCAAAAGAAGGTAATCAAGAAATGTTGATACTAAGAAAAGATCAAGCTCCCAGAATTGGAGAAAACTCTAGCCAATCTGAGCCAAAGAAGTTTCTGATTCCTGACCTAAATGCAGAACATTATTCCAATTCGGAGGGAAAAGAAGAAGGAGAAATTGTAGAAACAATTCAAAACTTGACAGGTTCAAAAGGTCAAGATGGAGGTTGTGTTATTCCTAAGCTTTTGGACGAGTTTGAGGTTGAGTTCTTTGTTCGTGTTCCATGCTTTGAATTCGGGAAACTAAAATTTCTCAACAGACGGTTCAGGCAGTTGTTAAAGCGCTTTGACAATTTTAAGGCTAGGAAAGAACGCGGGATTGTGAAACCATACGTGTTCTTGCATTCGGGTGGTAAAACTCGCTGGACAATATTTGATGAGGATTTTGAGAGTTTTCGAGTGCTTCCACAAGTTCCTACTGACGACTATTGCTTCTTCCATAGCGATAAGGAAACGATTAGTGCGGGTACGCAATTAATCGTCATTGGGGAGGAGATTGAGAGCATTGTGGTGTGGCGATACGAGCTAGAGGAGCATAAGTGGTTCAAAGGTCCTGCAATGATCACACCGAGGGTCATGTATGGTTCTGCCAGCCATGGAACCAATGCTTATTTTACAGGAGGAATTCATAGTGACGAAAATGGGACCCATGAGGTTTTGAACAAGTCTGAGAAATATAATGCAGAATCCAAAATGTGGACTGAAATTCATGGAATGAATAAGCGAAGAAAATTCAGCTTAGGATGTTTCTTGCGCGGCAAGTTTTACGTCCTCGGTGGCCGAGATGAGAATGATGAAAGCCTAACTTGTGGAGAAAGTTACGACGAGGTGACAAATTCTTGGGCGCTGATACCCAACATACTCGGAGACATGAGCTTCACGTCTTGCCACTCGCCGCCCCTCATTGCCGTGGTCAACGACAACCTCTACTCGTTGGACATATCTTCGAACGAGCTTCGTGTTTATGATATAAACGCAAACGCTTGGAAGAAATTTGGTGTCGTGCCTGTGAGAGCAAATGCCGCCTTTGGATGGGGAGTTGCGTTCAAGTCGATTGGAGATAGGCTTTTGGTGATTGGACCTTCGCCTTGGAATAGGAGAGTGGTGCTTTACACATGTTTTCCTTCTCCAGACAAGGAAGAGCAGGTTTGGGAGCAATTAAGAAACTACTGCGATGCTGTTGAACGCCACCAATTTATTCATAACTGCTGCGTCATGTTTGCTTGAAGTTTCTTCCGGGAAAAAAACTTGGCAACATCATATTTTGTTTGTGTTTTAAATAAGTTTGCGGCAATCCCGACGCCTAAAGATAACTAATGTTGTGGTTTTATGTTGTTTGTTTTTCTTTTGGTTTATTTCTATGTTATGCATATGGGTCTTTTATCTAGACTTAAATGTTGGTTTGTTTAATTTTATTTAATATAAGTGTTTGTGTTTGTGTCGCAAGCTTAATGTCGTTTATGTATTGAATCGAATTATTTTGTTGTTTCTTTTTCGGCCACAAACTAACATAATCAAGAAAAGCTTAATTAATATCTTAAAGGAAAACGAAGGAGATGAGAAAAATGTGAATCTTATACAGCTTTTCTAACGGCTTCTTGTCAAGCAAATCGGCAGCACCTTGTATTCATGCATCGTTCTTGGCTACAAATTTTGTATTCATGCATCGTTCTTGGCTACAAATTTATGCATCGTTCTTGGCTACATCCGCCCCTGGTCATCTCTGTAACTCAAATTTTTTATTCGTTTTTTTCTTTAGTTTGTAGTATCTATTGTTTTAAAATGATTTTGTTCTTGTCATGGATAGAGCCAGCACAAATCTTGGCGACTTAATTAATCCAATAATGAACATTATTTGGCTTCATTAGTTTATTAGTAAACTTCAGGCTTTCAACTGCATTGCAGCAATCATGGCGACACTATTTCGACTCCTTTTGACTTTTGAGTTTTGAACATCAGTATATTGCGTAATTTCTATATATGCCAATATTACTATAATAAATTTCCAAAAAAGGCAATTCGGAAAAAAAAATTCCAAAAAGGAGCCAAAAATATATGAGTTCATTAGAGATGTGTATAAAGCAAATTTATTTTTCATGTTTGTGTAACAATAATTCGTTTTTTTTTAATTACAGAATTTATTTCACAACAAAATGAATATTTACAAATAAGTGAAAAGGGGACCAACGATATAGTGAGGAGCGAAACATGAACTATGAATCAGAGAGAAGAAGAAGACGAATTGAAGAAGCTTTCTATGTATTTCGTTAATTGAGAGATTACATCTTTATATTCCAATAAGACTGAAATATATATAGTTCCCTAAATTGTGTGATGGTAAACATACTTATTAGAGATGTTACTTAATGCCCAAGCTATCGTGATTCACTTCTAACTATTAGAGATCTTGTACTTATGACCCGCTGTCAAAATTTTACGTTGATTTAGACTATCCTCATTAACCTGATCGCAAAGATTCTTCATAATACATGGAAGAGAACTCCAATTTGATTGCATTGCTTCGTTTCCTGACCAACTTCTCGATTATCCTATATCATTGCACTCCACAAATGGTACACTACCGAAGCTTCAAGTGCCAATCGAATAACTATAAATTGAACTTTGTGGAATTAAAGGTTCAAACGTGGCTAATGGTGACGTCCCAATAGGTGTTAAGCAGGTTTCCAAGAGATTTCTGGTAATAGTTGATTAGAGAATAAATGCAAGCCAAAAACAATTATTATGACAAATGTTGCCACCTTGACTAGAAAAGCATCAAAGGCAAAACATAGAGGTCGCAAAATCGAGTGACACTTGGGACGAGACCATATTACATGTTCTCGGGTCCGGAGATGTACAGATCTTGCCATCTTGGTCTAGAACCTTTTTTTATTTTTAATCAAAAGAAAGTTATCACATATTTTTTAGTTTGCTATTAATTTTTATCTCCCGCACATTCGGGTTTCGTAACTAATTTTAATCGGAGTAATCAGTGAATTTGCATTGGAATCATGAGAACCGGCGATTTCTAAGCTTAGCTCCTCTTTTCCCCCCATTGAGATAATGATTAGAGGCAAGTCGTACCAACTTGATAAGCTGAAATGAAACTGCTAGGATTTTCTCAGGGAAAACAAGAGAGATTTGTTTTGGAAAAAGTCTAAAAAATCGAAATTGAAACGAAATATAATGAACAATAGCTTTTTTCAAACTGTTTTCTTCTTACAAATCTTAATCAAAGGTCTTAAAGCTTCTCATAAGCTTAACTTCTATAACTATTCTCTAACAACCTCTTAATGACTGTTACTATTTACAACTGACAGAGAGTAACACAGAGTTATGTACACTAAAAAAAAGTTTAGGGAACGAATTTTTGAATTTAGGCGGAAATGGAATGATGAACACAATAATTTTTGAATTTAGGCGGAAATATAATCACAAAACAAGTTTATTATATATACAGAATGAAACAAAAGTGCACACAACATGAGATTACACTTGGGAGGCAAGCAATGATAAGCTTTGCCTTTGATGTTTTATTTGGAAGCAAAAGAAACTTGAACATAAACATACACAAATGTCATGTCCCCACACCGAATGGAAACAAAAGTTACACTTTGTAATTATATGATAGTGTTTGTTATTTCAAACCTTTTTGTAGCAATGGCAGTGTTTGTCGGTTCCCTCAACAGCCGCCCAACAGTACGAAACCGGAGGAGTTTCCACTGGCAGTTTGTTGCAACAGTTACAGCAATCAGCATTTGTACCTAGGAACGGGGCCGGGCCGCACTCTGCGTGTAAAACACGTGAAGCGGGCGCAGAGCAGCCACCAAGACCACAATCATTAGCCTCGCTCTTGAGGAATCCTAGATGTTGTTGACATATTCATCAAGATCGATTATCAGCACAATTAATATAATTAAAAGACAACTGCAAAGTTTAATAGAAAACTTGGTTAAATTAATACCGGTTAAAGCCATCACGAGGACAAGAAAGAGAACGAAGAAGCTGACGGAGTTTTCTTTTTCTTTGCCATTTCTTTTTCTTTTCTGCTTTGCTCTTGCTAAAACTTGTGTTTTATTTTTCTTTTGGATAAACTTAACTTTGATGATACAAATCCATATTTATAGTCAGAATTTCGTAACTTTGTTATACTTGTTTAAATCCCTCCTCTCTTCTTTTTCGTTTTCTCAAGTTCATTATGTCGCCACGATTGTGCATCGCCGTCTCTTTCATTACATTTTGTCTATCCTTTTTTAAATCATGCACTTGTATTAAATAATAATAAAAAAAGGAAGGTCATCTCTAAGATTCTAACTTTTTATTTTATTTTTAATGTATTCATTTTTTTTCTTTAGTTTGAAGTATATAGCTATTGTTTGAAAATGATTTTGTTCTTATCATGGACAGAGTAATTCCAATAATCAATTCGATTTGGCTTCATTAGTTCAATAATAAACTTTAGGATTTCAGCTGCATTGCAGTAATTATGGCGACTATTACTAATATAGCGATAATTAGTATTTTAGCAAAAAAATATAATGATAATTAGTTTCAGTTTTTCATTATTTTAAAATTTCAAAATTTATTTTATAACAAATATGAATATCTACA
Source organism: Alliaria petiolata (assembly GCA_020283515.1). Lineage (NCBI taxonomy): Eukaryota > Viridiplantae > Streptophyta > Magnoliopsida > Brassicales > Brassicaceae > Alliaria > Alliaria petiolata. The sequence goes on along the minus strand of JAHZTW010000004.1, from coordinate 34,745,652 downwards.
AAAAAAATTGAAAAAGGGGAAAACGACGAAACATTAGCTGAAGCAAAAAAGCTTCTACATATATAATACAAAGAAGAAAACTCCAATCATGCTATTCGACTACCAAATCAACTGATGATGAGCAAAATTGAGTTTGATGATTGTTGCATTGATTCGTTTCATGACCAACTTTTTGATCATCTTATACAATTTTTTTTTACTTGGAAGTATTAAAGTATGAACAACTTGGGGAGTAAATAAATTTGATAGAAAAATTCACAAAAGTTAAACTAGTATTCTACTTTTGTTAGCATAATTTTGTGTTCTATATAAACAAATAGACATATACTATAACTGCAGATGTGAGTTTCTATGTATAGAAATAAAATTTAATTTTGAAATATATCATCATTTTCATGAAATAACATGTTGTTTTCAAAATATAACCCTAGTTATTTCTATTTATTAAGTTTTAAACATGGAAACAACTTAATTAAAATATTTTTAGGGAAATTGAATACATAGTCAAAATTATTTGTTTGTCAACTTAATAATTCTTCTTAACAAATTGCCAACAATTAGTCAAAACTAAATCACAATTTAATAATAGTATTTTATGGTAAATATTTAAATATATACATAAAATTAGTCAAATTTTCAAATCAATTATCAGTAGTTTATGGTAAAAAGTTGAATACAAACATTTCAATACTATTGTAGAGAATTGAATTGAAGAAAAAAATATACTATGGCAAAAAATTAAAAGCAGATAAACTATATATATCTTAGTAATTTGTCATTTAGTAATCTGTAAAATTGGCGGCGCCGCATTTTTCTAACTAACTAAATAAAACCGAGACTCAAGTACGTATTTATTGCAGTCTTTTTGATCAGCTATCAAGGTATAATGCATCATATTTTATAATGAACTTAATAACTAATTATGGAGTTATGAATTCTAAATATCGTTAACCTTAATTTGTTTTTAGCATTCACATTTCATTACTAATGAATTATTATAATAGGTATATATGTATGTATGCAATAATTTTCAAATTTGTATAGGTGAATAGTGTGATATTTTAATATAAATTTCCAAATTTTGAAAAATACGTATTTGTAACTACAGTTAATAAACACATATTGCTTGATTTCATTATTTTAAATGCATTAAAGTAATAAAAATTGTTTGTAAGAAAGAGCAAACTAGAGTGACCTAAGAATATAAAAAATTAGAGTGATGAATTGTATTTCCACTTTACTACTCATTTAAAAAAAAAAAATCTTATGTGATAAACTGTTTTTGCTATTGTTTTGAATATTGAGATATCATTTCTTTCAAAGAATATATATTGTTCTCGATAGTGAGATTTTACGTAGTGCAATTTTGAATTTTTTGATGTTCCACCGTAAAAGAAACTCTTGTTTTTTTTTTCCCTTGCTTCTTTACAACAACATTGAGAATTTATAATTGCTTAAAATGTAATTCTCTGTATGAAAAATGTTCTACTAGATTCGCTCAATAAAATTAAATGATGATAGAATCATATAATTATTTTTTGGTTTGGAATCTACAGAAAAGATGTCAAAAGAAGGTAATCAAGAAATGTTGATACTAAGAAAAGATCAAGCTCCCAGAATTGGAGAAAACTCTAGCCAATCTGAGCCAAAGAAGTTTCTGATTCCTGACCTAAATGCAGAACATTATTCCAATTCGGAGGGAAAAGAAGAAGGAGAAATTGTAGAAACAATTCAAAACTTGACAGGTTCAAAAGGTCAAGATGGAGGTTGTGTTATTCCTAAGCTTTTGGACGAGTTTGAGGTTGAGTTCTTTGTTCGTGTTCCATGCTTTGAATTCGGGAAACTAAAATTTCTCAACAGACGGTTCAGGCAGTTGTTAAAGCGCTTTGACAATTTTAAGGCTAGGAAAGAACGCGGGATTGTGAAACCATACGTGTTCTTGCATTCGGGTGGTAAAACTCGCTGGACAATATTTGATGAGGATTTTGAGAGTTTTCGAGTGCTTCCACAAGTTCCTACTGACGACTATTGCTTCTTCCATAGCGATAAGGAAACGATTAGTGCGGGTACGCAATTAATCGTCATTGGGGAGGAGATTGAGAGCATTGTGGTGTGGCGATACGAGCTAGAGGAGCATAAGTGGTTCAAAGGTCCTGCAATGATCACACCGAGGGTCATGTATGGTTCTGCCAGCCATGGAACCAATGCTTATTTTACAGGAGGAATTCATAGTGACGAAAATGGGACCCATGAGGTTTTGAACAAGTCTGAGAAATATAATGCAGAATCCAAAATGTGGACTGAAATTCATGGAATGAATAAGCGAAGAAAATTCAGCTTAGGATGTTTCTTGCGCGGCAAGTTTTACGTCCTCGGTGGCCGAGATGAGAATGATGAAAGCCTAACTTGTGGAGAAAGTTACGACGAGGTGACAAATTCTTGGGCGCTGATACCCAACATACTCGGAGACATGAGCTTCACGTCTTGCCACTCGCCGCCCCTCATTGCCGTGGTCAACGACAACCTCTACTCGTTGGACATATCTTCGAACGAGCTTCGTGTTTATGATATAAACGCAAACGCTTGGAAGAAATTTGGTGTCGTGCCTGTGAGAGCAAATGCCGCCTTTGGATGGGGAGTTGCGTTCAAGTCGATTGGAGATAGGCTTTTGGTGATTGGACCTTCGCCTTGGAATAGGAGAGTGGTGCTTTACACATGTTTTCCTTCTCCAGACAAGGAAGAGCAGGTTTGGGAGCAATTAAGAAACTACTGCGATGCTGTTGAACGCCACCAATTTATTCATAACTGCTGCGTCATGTTTGCTTGAAGTTTCTTCCGGGAAAAAAACTTGGCAACATCATATTTTGTTTGTGTTTTAAATAAGTTTGCGGCAATCCCGACGCCTAAAGATAACTAATGTTGTGGTTTTATGTTGTTTGTTTTTCTTTTGGTTTATTTCTATGTTATGCATATGGGTCTTTTATCTAGACTTAAATGTTGGTTTGTTTAATTTTATTTAATATAAGTGTTTGTGTTTGTGTCGCAAGCTTAATGTCGTTTATGTATTGAATCGAATTATTTTGTTGTTTCTTTTTCGGCCACAAACTAACATAATCAAGAAAAGCTTAATTAATATCTTAAAGGAAAACGAAGGAGATGAGAAAAATGTGAATCTTATACAGCTTTTCTAACGGCTTCTTGTCAAGCAAATCGGCAGCACCTTGTATTCATGCATCGTTCTTGGCTACAAATTTTGTATTCATGCATCGTTCTTGGCTACAAATTTATGCATCGTTCTTGGCTACATCCGCCCCTGGTCATCTCTGTAACTCAAATTTTTTATTCGTTTTTTTCTTTAGTTTGTAGTATCTATTGTTTTAAAATGATTTTGTTCTTGTCATGGATAGAGCCAGCACAAATCTTGGCGACTTAATTAATCCAATAATGAACATTATTTGGCTTCATTAGTTTATTAGTAAACTTCAGGCTTTCAACTGCATTGCAGCAATCATGGCGACACTATTTCGACTCCTTTTGACTTTTGAGTTTTGAACATCAGTATATTGCGTAATTTCTATATATGCCAATATTACTATAATAAATTTCCAAAAAAGGCAATTCGGAAAAAAAAATTCCAAAAAGGAGCCAAAAATATATGAGTTCATTAGAGATGTGTATAAAGCAAATTTATTTTTCATGTTTGTGTAACAATAATTCGTTTTTTTTTAATTACAGAATTTATTTCACAACAAAATGAATATTTACAAATAAGTGAAAAGGGGACCAACGATATAGTGAGGAGCGAAACATGAACTATGAATCAGAGAGAAGAAGAAGACGAATTGAAGAAGCTTTCTATGTATTTCGTTAATTGAGAGATTACATCTTTATATTCCAATAAGACTGAAATATATATAGTTCCCTAAATTGTGTGATGGTAAACATACTTATTAGAGATGTTACTTAATGCCCAAGCTATCGTGATTCACTTCTAACTATTAGAGATCTTGTACTTATGACCCGCTGTCAAAATTTTACGTTGATTTAGACTATCCTCATTAACCTGATCGCAAAGATTCTTCATAATACATGGAAGAGAACTCCAATTTGATTGCATTGCTTCGTTTCCTGACCAACTTCTCGATTATCCTATATCATTGCACTCCACAAATGGTACACTACCGAAGCTTCAAGTGCCAATCGAATAACTATAAATTGAACTTTGTGGAATTAAAGGTTCAAACGTGGCTAATGGTGACGTCCCAATAGGTGTTAAGCAGGTTTCCAAGAGATTTCTGGTAATAGTTGATTAGAGAATAAATGCAAGCCAAAAACAATTATTATGACAAATGTTGCCACCTTGACTAGAAAAGCATCAAAGGCAAAACATAGAGGTCGCAAAATCGAGTGACACTTGGGACGAGACCATATTACATGTTCTCGGGTCCGGAGATGTACAGATCTTGCCATCTTGGTCTAGAACCTTTTTTTATTTTTAATCAAAAGAAAGTTATCACATATTTTTTAGTTTGCTATTAATTTTTATCTCCCGCACATTCGGGTTTCGTAACTAATTTTAATCGGAGTAATCAGTGAATTTGCATTGGAATCATGAGAACCGGCGATTTCTAAGCTTAGCTCCTCTTTTCCCCCCATTGAGATAATGATTAGAGGCAAGTCGTACCAACTTGATAAGCTGAAATGAAACTGCTAGGATTTTCTCAGGGAAAACAAGAGAGATTTGTTTTGGAAAAAGTCTAAAAAATCGAAATTGAAACGAAATATAATGAACAATAGCTTTTTTCAAACTGTTTTCTTCTTACAAATCTTAATCAAAGGTCTTAAAGCTTCTCATAAGCTTAACTTCTATAACTATTCTCTAACAACCTCTTAATGACTGTTACTATTTACAACTGACAGAGAGTAACACAGAGTTATGTACACTAAAAAAAAGTTTAGGGAACGAATTTTTGAATTTAGGCGGAAATGGAATGATGAACACAATAATTTTTGAATTTAGGCGGAAATATAATCACAAAACAAGTTTATTATATATACAGAATGAAACAAAAGTGCACACAACATGAGATTACACTTGGGAGGCAAGCAATGATAAGCTTTGCCTTTGATGTTTTATTTGGAAGCAAAAGAAACTTGAACATAAACATACACAAATGTCATGTCCCCACACCGAATGGAAACAAAAGTTACACTTTGTAATTATATGATAGTGTTTGTTATTTCAAACCTTTTTGTAGCAATGGCAGTGTTTGTCGGTTCCCTCAACAGCCGCCCAACAGTACGAAACCGGAGGAGTTTCCACTGGCAGTTTGTTGCAACAGTTACAGCAATCAGCATTTGTACCTAGGAACGGGGCCGGGCCGCACTCTGCGTGTAAAACACGTGAAGCGGGCGCAGAGCAGCCACCAAGACCACAATCATTAGCCTCGCTCTTGAGGAATCCTAGATGTTGTTGACATATTCATCAAGATCGATTATCAGCACAATTAATATAATTAAAAGACAACTGCAAAGTTTAATAGAAAACTTGGTTAAATTAATACCGGTTAAAGCCATCACGAGGACAAGAAAGAGAACGAAGAAGCTGACGGAGTTTTCTTTTTCTTTGCCATTTCTTTTTCTTTTCTGCTTTGCTCTTGCTAAAACTTGTGTTTTATTTTTCTTTTGGATAAACTTAACTTTGATGATACAAATCCATATTTATAGTCAGAATTTCGTAACTTTGTTATACTTGTTTAAATCCCTCCTCTCTTCTTTTTCGTTTTCTCAAGTTCATTATGTCGCCACGATTGTGCATCGCCGTCTCTTTCATTACATTTTGTCTATCCTTTTTTAAATCATGCACTTGTATTAAATAATAATAAAAAAAGGAAGGTCATCTCTAAGATTCTAACTTTTTATTTTATTTTTAATGTATTCATTTTTTTTCTTTAGTTTGAAGTATATAGCTATTGTTTGAAAATGATTTTGTTCTTATCATGGACAGAGTAATTCCAATAATCAATTCGATTTGGCTTCATTAGTTCAATAATAAACTTTAGGATTTCAGCTGCATTGCAGTAATTATGGCGACTATTACTAATATAGCGATAATTAGTATTTTAGCAAAAAAATATAATGATAATTAGTTTCAGTTTTTCATTATTTTAAAATTTCAAAATTTATTTTATAACAAATATGAATATCTACAAAAAAAATTGAAAAAGGGGAAAACGACGAAACATTAGCTGAAGCAAAAAAGCTTCTACATATATAATACAAAGAAGAAAACTCCAATCATGCTATTCGACTACCAAATCAACTGATGATGAGCAAAATTGAGTTTGATGATTGTTGCATTGATTCGTTTCATGACCAACTTTTTGATCATCTTATACAATTTTTTTTTACTTGGAAGTATTAAAGTATGAACAACTTGGGGAGTAAATAAATTTGATAGAAAAATTCACAAAAGTTAAACTAGTATTCTACTTTTGTTAGCATAATTTTGTGTTCTATATAAACAAATAGACATATACTATAACTGCAGATGTGAGTTTCTATGTATAGAAATAAAATTTAATTTTGAAATATATCATCATTTTCATGAAATAACATGTTGTTTTCAAAATATAACCCTAGTTATTTCTATTTATTAAGTTTTAAACATGGAAACAACTTAATTAAAATATTTTTAGGGAAATTGAATACATAGTCAAAATTATTTGTTTGTCAACTTAATAATTCTTCTTAACAAATTGCCAACAATTAGTCAAAACTAAATCACAATTTAATAATAGTATTTTATGGTAAATATTTAAATATATACATAAAATTAGTCAAATTTTCAAATCAATTATCAGTAGTTTATGGTAAAAAGTTGAATACAAACATTTCAATACTATTGTAGAGAATTGAATTGAAGAAAAAAATATACTATGGCAAAAAATTAAAAGCAGATAAACTATATATATCTTAGTAATTTGTCATTTAGTAATCTGTAAAATTGGCGGCGCCGCATTTTTCTAACTAACTAAATAAAACCGAGACTCAAGTACGTATTTATTGCAGTCTTTTTGATCAGCTATCAAGGTATAATGCATCATATTTTATAATGAACTTAATAACTAATTATGGAGTTATGAATTCTAAATATCGTTAACCTTAATTTGTTTTTAGCATTCACATTTCATTACTAATGAATTATTATAATAGGTATATATGTATGTATGCAATAATTTTCAAATTTGTATAGGTGAATAGTGTGATATTTTAATATAAATTTCCAAATTTTGAAAAATACGTATTTGTAACTACAGTTAATAAACACATATTGCTTGATTTCATTATTTTAAATGCATTAAAGTAATAAAAATTGTTTGTAAGAAAGAGCAAACTAGAGTGACCTAAGAATATAAAAAATTAGAGTGATGAATTGTATTTCCACTTTACTACTCATTTAAAAAAAAAAAATCTTATGTGATAAACTGTTTTTGCTATTGTTTTGAATATTGAGATATCATTTCTTTCAAAGAATATATATTGTTCTCGATAGTGAGATTTTACGTAGTGCAATTTTGAATTTTTTGATGTTCCACCGTAAAAGAAACTCTTGTTTTTTTTTTCCCTTGCTTCTTTACAACAACATTGAGAATTTATAATTGCTTAAAATGTAATTCTCTGTATGAAAAATGTTCTACTAGATTCGCTCAATAAAATTAAATGATGATAGAATCATATAATTATTTTTTGGTTTGGAATCTACAGAAAAGATGTCAAAAGAAGGTAATCAAGAAATGTTGATACTAAGAAAAGATCAAGCTCCCAGAATTGGAGAAAACTCTAGCCAATCTGAGCCAAAGAAGTTTCTGATTCCTGACCTAAATGCAGAACATTATTCCAATTCGGAGGGAAAAGAAGAAGGAGAAATTGTAGAAACAATTCAAAACTTGACAGGTTCAAAAGGTCAAGATGGAGGTTGTGTTATTCCTAAGCTTTTGGACGAGTTTGAGGTTGAGTTCTTTGTTCGTGTTCCATGCTTTGAATTCGGGAAACTAAAATTTCTCAACAGACGGTTCAGGCAGTTGTTAAAGCGCTTTGACAATTTTAAGGCTAGGAAAGAACGCGGGATTGTGAAACCATACGTGTTCTTGCATTCGGGTGGTAAAACTCGCTGGACAATATTTGATGAGGATTTTGAGAGTTTTCGAGTGCTTCCACAAGTTCCTACTGACGACTATTGCTTCTTCCATAGCGATAAGGAAACGATTAGTGCGGGTACGCAATTAATCGTCATTGGGGAGGAGATTGAGAGCATTGTGGTGTGGCGATACGAGCTAGAGGAGCATAAGTGGTTCAAAGGTCCTGCAATGATCACACCGAGGGTCATGTATGGTTCTGCCAGCCATGGAACCAATGCTTATTTTACAGGAGGAATTCATAGTGACGAAAATGGGACCCATGAGGTTTTGAACAAGTCTGAGAAATATAATGCAGAATCCAAAATGTGGACTGAAATTCATGGAATGAATAAGCGAAGAAAATTCAGCTTAGGATGTTTCTTGCGCGGCAAGTTTTACGTCCTCGGTGGCCGAGATGAGAATGATGAAAGCCTAACTTGTGGAGAAAGTTACGACGAGGTGACAAATTCTTGGGCGCTGATACCCAACATACTCGGAGACATGAGCTTCACGTCTTGCCACTCGCCGCCCCTCATTGCCGTGGTCAACGACAACCTCTACTCGTTGGACATATCTTCGAACGAGCTTCGTGTTTATGATATAAACGCAAACGCTTGGAAGAAATTTGGTGTCGTGCCTGTGAGAGCAAATGCCGCCTTTGGATGGGGAGTTGCGTTCAAGTCGATTGGAGATAGGCTTTTGGTGATTGGACCTTCGCCTTGGAATAGGAGAGTGGTGCTTTACACATGTTTTCCTTCTCCAGACAAGGAAGAGCAGGTTTGGGAGCAATTAAGAAACTACTGCGATGCTGTTGAACGCCACCAATTTATTCATAACTGCTGCGTCATGTTTGCTTGAAGTTTCTTCCGGGAAAAAAACTTGGCAACATCATATTTTGTTTGTGTTTTAAATAAGTTTGCGGCAATCCCGACGCCTAAAGATAACTAATGTTGTGGTTTTATGTTGTTTGTTTTTCTTTTGGTTTATTTCTATGTTATGCATATGGGTCTTTTATCTAGACTTAAATGTTGGTTTGTTTAATTTTATTTAATATAAGTGTTTGTGTTTGTGTCGCAAGCTTAATGTCGTTTATGTATTGAATCGAATTATTTTGTTGTTTCTTTTTCGGCCACAAACTAACATAATCAAGAAAAGCTTAATTAATATCTTAAAGGAAAACGAAGGAGATGAGAAAAATGTGAATCTTATACAGCTTTTCTAACGGCTTCTTGTCAAGCAAATCGGCAGCACCTTGTATTCATGCATCGTTCTTGGCTACAAATTTTGTATTCATGCATCGTTCTTGGCTACAAATTTATGCATCGTTCTTGGCTACATCCGCCCCTGGTCATCTCTGTAACTCAAATTTTTTATTCGTTTTTTTCTTTAGTTTGTAGTATCTATTGTTTTAAAATGATTTTGTTCTTGTCATGGATAGAGCCAGCACAAATCTTGGCGACTTAATTAATCCAATAATGAACATTATTTGGCTTCATTAGTTTATTAGTAAACTTCAGGCTTTCAACTGCATTGCAGCAATCATGGCGACACTATTTCGACTCCTTTTGACTTTTGAGTTTTGAACATCAGTATATTGCGTAATTTCTATATATGCCAATATTACTATAATAAATTTCCAAAAAAGGCAATTCGGAAAAAAAAATTCCAAAAAGGAGCCAAAAATATATGAGTTCATTAGAGATGTGTATAAAGCAAATTTATTTTTCATGTTTGTGTAACAATAATTCGTTTTTTTTTAATTACAGAATTTATTTCACAACAAAATGAATATTTACAAATAAGTGAAAAGGGGACCAACGATATAGTGAGGAGCGAAACATGAACTATGAATCAGAGAGAAGAAGAAGACGAATTGAAGAAGCTTTCTATGTATTTCGTTAATTGAGAGATTACATCTTTATATTCCAATAAGACTGAAATATATATAGTTCCCTAAATTGTGTGATGGTAAACATACTTATTAGAGATGTTACTTAATGCCCAAGCTATCGTGATTCACTTCTAACTATTAGAGATCTTGTACTTATGACCCGCTGTCAAAATTTTACGTTGATTTAGACTATCCTCATTAACCTGATCGCAAAGATTCTTCATAATACATGGAAGAGAACTCCAATTTGATTGCATTGCTTCGTTTCCTGACCAACTTCTCGATTATCCTATATCATTGCACTCCACAAATGGTACACTACCGAAGCTTCAAGTGCCAATCGAATAACTATAAATTGAACTTTGTGGAATTAAAGGTTCAAACGTGGCTAATGGTGACGTCCCAATAGGTGTTAAGCAGGTTTCCAAGAGATTTCTGGTAATAGTTGATTAGAGAATAAATGCAAGCCAAAAACAATTATTATGACAAATGTTGCCACCTTGACTAGAAAAGCATCAAAGGCAAAACATAGAGGTCGCAAAATCGAGTGACACTTGGGACGAGACCATATTACATGTTCTCGGGTCCGGAGATGTACAGATCTTGCCATCTTGGTCTAGAACCTTTTTTTATTTTTAATCAAAAGAAAGTTATCACATATTTTTTAGTTTGCTATTAATTTTTATCTCCCGCACATTCGGGTTTCGTAACTAATTTTAATCGGAGTAATCAGTGAATTTGCATTGGAATCATGAGAACCGGCGATTTCTAAGCTTAGCTCCTCTTTTCCCCCCATTGAGATAATGATTAGAGGCAAGTCGTACCAACTTGATAAGCTGAAATGAAACTGCTAGGATTTTCTCAGGGAAAACAAGAGAGATTTGTTTTGGAAAAAGTCTAAAAAATCGAAATTGAAACGAAATATAATGAACAATAGCTTTTTTCAAACTGTTTTCTTCTTACAAATCTTAATCAAAGGTCTTAAAGCTTCTCATAAGCTTAACTTCTATAACTATTCTCTAACAACCTCTTAATGACTGTTACTATTTACAACTGACAGAGAGTAACACAGAGTTATGTACACTAAAAAAAAGTTTAGGGAACGAATTTTTGAATTTAGGCGGAAATGGAATGATGAACACAATAATTTTTGAATTTAGGCGGAAATATAATCACAAAACAAGTTTATTATATATACAGAATGAAACAAAAGTGCACACAACATGAGATTACACTTGGGAGGCAAGCAATGATAAGCTTTGCCTTTGATGTTTTATTTGGAAGCAAAAGAAACTTGAACATAAACATACACAAATGTCATGTCCCCACACCGAATGGAAACAAAAGTTACACTTTGTAATTATATGATAGTGTTTGTTATTTCAAACCTTTTTGTAGCAATGGCAGTGTTTGTCGGTTCCCTCAACAGCCGCCCAACAGTACGAAACCGGAGGAGTTTCCACTGGCAGTTTGTTGCAACAGTTACAGCAATCAGCATTTGTACCTAGGAACGGGGCCGGGCCGCACTCTGCGTGTAAAACACGTGAAGCGGGCGCAGAGCAGCCACCAAGACCACAATCATTAGCCTCGCTCTTGAGGAATCCTAGATGTTGTTGACATATTCATCAAGATCGATTATCAGCACAATTAATATAATTAAAAGACAACTGCAAAGTTTAATAGAAAACTTGGTTAAATTAATACCGGTTAAAGCCATCACGAGGACAAGAAAGAGAACGAAGAAGCTGACGGAGTTTTCTTTTTCTTTGCCATTTCTTTTTCTTTTCTGCTTTGCTCTTGCTAAAACTTGTGTTTTATTTTTCTTTTGGATAAACTTAACTTTGATGATACAAATCCATATTTATAGTCAGAATTTCGTAACTTTGTTATACTTGTTTAAATCCCTCCTCTCTTCTTTTTCGTTTTCTCAAGTTCATTATGTCGCCACGATTGTGCATCGCCGTCTCTTTCATTACATTTTGTCTATCCTTTTTTAAATCATGCACTTGTATTAAATAATAATAAAAAAAGGAAGGTCATCTCTAAGATTCTAACTTTTTATTTTATTTTTAATGTATTCATTTTTTTTCTTTAGTTTGAAGTATATAGCTATTGTTTGAAAATGATTTTGTTCTTATCATGGACAGAGTAATTCCAATAATCAATTCGATTTGGCTTCATTAGTTCAATAATAAACTTTAGGATTTCAGCTGCATTGCAGTAATTATGGCGACTATTACTAATATAGCGATAATTAGTATTTTAGCAAAAAAATATAATGATAATTAGTTTCAGTTTTTCATTATTTTAAAATTTCAAAATTTATTTTATAACAAATATGAATATCTACAAAAAAAATTGAAAAAGGGGAAAACGACGAAACATTAGCTGAAGCAAAAAAGCTTCTACATATATAATACAAAGAAGAAAACTCCAATCATGCTATTCGACTACCAAATCAACTGATGATGAGCAAAATTGAGTTTGATGATTGTTGCATTGATTCGTTTCATGACCAACTTTTTGATCATCTTATACAATTTTTTTTTACTTGGAAGTATTAAAGTATGAACAACTTGGGGAGTAAATAAATTTGATAGAAAAATTCACAAAAGTTAAACTAGTATTCTACTTTTGTTAGCATAATTTTGTGTTCTATATAAACAAATAGACATATACTATAACTGCAGATGTGAGTTTCTATGTATAGAAATAAAATTTAATTTTGAAATATATCATCATTTTCATGAAATAACATGTTGTTTTCAAAATATAACCCTAGTTATTTCTATTTATTAAGTTTTAAACATGGAAACAACTTAATTAAAATATTTTTAGGGAAATTGAATACATAGTCAAAATTATTTGTTTGTCAACTTAATAATTCTTCTTAACAAATTGCCAACAATTAGTCAAAACTAAATCACAATTTAATAATAGTATTTTATGGTAAATATTTAAATATATACATAAAATTAGTCAAATTTTCAAATCAATTATCAGTAGTTTATGGTAAAAAGTTGAATACAAACATTTCAATACTATTGTAGAGAATTGAATTGAAGAAAAAAATATACTATGGCAAAAAATTAAAAGCAGATAAACTATATATATCTTAGTAATTTGTCATTTAGTAATCTGTAAAATTGGCGGCGCCGCATTTTTCTAACTAACTAAATAAAACCGAGACTCAAGTACGTATTTATTGCAGTCTTTTTGATCAGCTATCAAGGTATAATGCATCATATTTTATAATGAACTTAATAACTAATTATGGAGTTATGAATTCTAAATATCGTTAACCTTAATTTGTTTTTAGCATTCACATTTCATTACTAATGAATTATTATAATAGGTATATATGTATGTATGCAATAATTTTCAAATTTGTATAGGTGAATAGTGTGATATTTTAATATAAATTTCCAAATTTTGAAAAATACGTATTTGTAACTACAGTTAATAAACACATATTGCTTGATTTCATTATTTTAAATGCATTAAAGTAATAAAAATTGTTTGTAAGAAAGAGCAAACTAGAGTGACCTAAGAATATAAAAAATTAGAGTGATGAATTGTATTTCCACTTTACTACTCATTTAAAAAAAAAAAATCTTATGTGATAAACTGTTTTTGCTATTGTTTTGAATATTGAGATATCATTTCTTTCAAAGAATATATATTGTTCTCGATAGTGAGATTTTACGTAGTGCAATTTTGAATTTTTTGATGTTCCACCGTAAAAGAAACTCTTGTTTTTTTTTTCCCTTGCTTCTTTACAACAACATTGAGAATTTATAATTGCTTAAAATGTAATTCTCTGTATGAAAAATGTTCTACTAGATTCGCTCAATAAAATTAAATGATGATAGAATCATATAATTATTTTTTGGTTTGGAATCTACAGAAAAGATGTCAAAAGAAGGTAATCAAGAAATGTTGATACTAAGAAAAGATCAAGCTCCCAGAATTGGAGAAAACTCTAGCCAATCTGAGCCAAAGAAGTTTCTGATTCCTGACCTAAATGCAGAACATTATTCCAATTCGGAGGGAAAAGAAGAAGGAGAAATTGTAGAAACAATTCAAAACTTGACAGGTTCAAAAGGTCAAGATGGAGGTTGTGTTATTCCTAAGCTTTTGGACGAGTTTGAGGTTGAGTTCTTTGTTCGTGTTCCATGCTTTGAATTCGGGAAACTAAAATTTCTCAACAGACGGTTCAGGCAGTTGTTAAAGCGCTTTGACAATTTTAAGGCTAGGAAAGAACGCGGGATTGTGAAACCATACGTGTTCTTGCATTCGGGTGGTAAAACTCGCTGGACAATATTTGATGAGGATTTTGAGAGTTTTCGAGTGCTTCCACAAGTTCCTACTGACGACTATTGCTTCTTCCATAGCGATAAGGAAACGATTAGTGCGGGTACGCAATTAATCGTCATTGGGGAGGAGATTGAGAGCATTGTGGTGTGGCGATACGAGCTAGAGGAGCATAAGTGGTTCAAAGGTCCTGCAATGATCACACCGAGGGTCATGTATGGTTCTGCCAGCCATGGAACCAATGCTTATTTTACAGGAGGAATTCATAGTGACGAAAATGGGACCCATGAGGTTTTGAACAAGTCTGAGAAATATAATGCAGAATCCAAAATGTGGACTGAAATTCATGGAATGAATAAGCGAAGAAAATTCAGCTTAGGATGTTTCTTGCGCGGCAAGTTTTACGTCCTCGGTGGCCGAGATGAGAATGATGAAAGCCTAACTTGTGGAGAAAGTTACGACGAGGTGACAAATTCTTGGGCGCTGATACCCAACATACTCGGAGACATGAGCTTCACGTCTTGCCACTCGCCGCCCCTCATTGCCGTGGTCAACGACAACCTCTACTCGTTGGACATATCTTCGAACGAGCTTCGTGTTTATGATATAAACGCAAACGCTTGGAAGAAATTTGGTGTCGTGCCTGTGAGAGCAAATGCCGCCTTTGGATGGGGAGTTGCGTTCAAGTCGATTGGAGATAGGCTTTTGGTGATTGGACCTTCGCCTTGGAATAGGAGAGTGGTGCTTTACACATGTTTTCCTTCTCCAGACAAGGAAGAGCAGGTTTGGGAGCAATTAAGAAACTACTGCGATGCTGTTGAACGCCACCAATTTATTCATAACTGCTGCGTCATGTTTGCTTGAAGTTTCTTCCGGGAAAAAAACTTGGCAACATCATATTTTGTTTGTGTTTTAAATAAGTTTGCGGCAATCCCGACGCCTAAAGATAACTAATGTTGTGGTTTTATGTTGTTTGTTTTTCTTTTGGTTTATTTCTATGTTATGCATATGGGTCTTTTATCTAGACTTAAATGTTGGTTTGTTTAATTTTATTTAATATAAGTGTTTGTGTTTGTGTCGCAAGCTTAATGTCGTTTATGTATTGAATCGAATTATTTTGTTGTTTCTTTTTCGGCCACAAACTAACATAATCAAGAAAAGCTTAATTAATATCTTAAAGGAAAACGAAGGAGATGAGAAAAATGTGAATCTTATACAGCTTTTCTAACGGCTTCTTGTCAAGCAAATCGGCAGCACCTTGTATTCATGCATCGTTCTTGGCTACAAATTTTGTATTCATGCATCGTTCTTGGCTACAAATTTATGCATCGTTCTTGGCTACATCCGCCCCTGGTCATCTCTGTAACTCAAATTTTTTATTCGTTTTTTTCTTTAGTTTGTAGTATCTATTGTTTTAAAATGATTTTGTTCTTGTCATGGATAGAGCCAGCACAAATCTTGGCGACTTAATTAATCCAATAATGAACATTATTTGGCTTCATTAGTTTATTAGTAAACTTCAGGCTTTCAACTGCATTGCAGCAATCATGGCGACACTATTTCGACTCCTTTTGACTTTTGAGTTTTGAACATCAGTATATTGCGTAATTTCTATATATGCCAATATTACTATAATAAATTTCCAAAAAAGGCAATTCGGAAAAAAAAATTCCAAAAAGGAGCCAAAAATATATGAGTTCATTAGAGATGTGTATAAAGCAAATTTATTTTTCATGTTTGTGTAACAATAATTCGTTTTTTTTTAATTACAGAATTTATTTCACAACAAAATGAATATTTACAAATAAGTGAAAAGGGGACCAACGATATAGTGAGGAGCGAAACATGAACTATGAATCAGAGAGAAGAAGAAGACGAATTGAAGAAGCTTTCTATGTATTTCGTTAATTGAGAGATTACATCTTTATATTCCAATAAGACTGAAATATATATAGTTCCCTAAATTGTGTGATGGTAAACATACTTATTAGAGATGTTACTTAATGCCCAAGCTATCGTGATTCACTTCTAACTATTAGAGATCTTGTACTTATGACCCGCTGTCAAAATTTTACGTTGATTTAGACTATCCTCATTAACCTGATCGCAAAGATTCTTCATAATACATGGAAGAGAACTCCAATTTGATTGCATTGCTTCGTTTCCTGACCAACTTCTCGATTATCCTATATCATTGCACTCCACAAATGGTACACTACCGAAGCTTCAAGTGCCAATCGAATAACTATAAATTGAACTTTGTGGAATTAAAGGTTCAAACGTGGCTAATGGTGACGTCCCAATAGGTGTTAAGCAGGTTTCCAAGAGATTTCTGGTAATAGTTGATTAGAGAATAAATGCAAGCCAAAAACAATTATTATGACAAATGTTGCCACCTTGACTAGAAAAGCATCAAAGGCAAAACATAGAGGTCGCAAAATCGAGTGACACTTGGGACGAGACCATATTACATGTTCTCGGGTCCGGAGATGTACAGATCTTGCCATCTTGGTCTAGAACCTTTTTTTATTTTTAATCAAAAGAAAGTTATCACATATTTTTTAGTTTGCTATTAATTTTTATCTCCCGCACATTCGGGTTTCGTAACTAATTTTAATCGGAGTAATCAGTGAATTTGCATTGGAATCATGAGAACCGGCGATTTCTAAGCTTAGCTCCTCTTTTCCCCCCATTGAGATAATGATTAGAGGCAAGTCGTACCAACTTGATAAGCTGAAATGAAACTGCTAGGATTTTCTCAGGGAAAACAAGAGAGATTTGTTTTGGAAAAAGTCTAAAAAATCGAAATTGAAACGAAATATAATGAACAATAGCTTTTTTCAAACTGTTTTCTTCTTACAAATCTTAATCAAAGGTCTTAAAGCTTCTCATAAGCTTAACTTCTATAACTATTCTCTAACAACCTCTTAATGACTGTTACTATTTACAACTGACAGAGAGTAACACAGAGTTATGTACACTAAAAAAAAGTTTAGGGAACGAATTTTTGAATTTAGGCGGAAATGGAATGATGAACACAATAATTTTTGAATTTAGGCGGAAATATAATCACAAAACAAGTTTATTATATATACAGAATGAAACAAAAGTGCACACAACATGAGATTACACTTGGGAGGCAAGCAATGATAAGCTTTGCCTTTGATGTTTTATTTGGAAGCAAAAGAAACTTGAACATAAACATACACAAATGTCATGTCCCCACACCGAATGGAAACAAAAGTTACACTTTGTAATTATATGATAGTGTTTGTTATTTCAAACCTTTTTGTAGCAATGGCAGTGTTTGTCGGTTCCCTCAACAGCCGCCCAACAGTACGAAACCGGAGGAGTTTCCACTGGCAGTTTGTTGCAACAGTTACAGCAATCAGCATTTGTACCTAGGAACGGGGCCGGGCCGCACTCTGCGTGTAAAACACGTGAAGCGGGCGCAGAGCAGCCACCAAGACCACAATCATTAGCCTCGCTCTTGAGGAATCCTAGATGTTGTTGACATATTCATCAAGATCGATTATCAGCACAATTAATATAATTAAAAGACAACTGCAAAGTTTAATAGAAAACTTGGTTAAATTAATACCGGTTAAAGCCATCACGAGGACAAGAAAGAGAACGAAGAAGCTGACGGAGTTTTCTTTTTCTTTGCCATTTCTTTTTCTTTTCTGCTTTGCTCTTGCTAAAACTTGTGTTTTATTTTTCTTTTGGATAAACTTAACTTTGATGATACAAATCCATATTTATAGTCAGAATTTCGTAACTTTGTTATACTTGTTTAAATCCCTCCTCTCTTCTTTTTCGTTTTCTCAAGTTCATTATGTCGCCACGATTGTGCATCGCCGTCTCTTTCATTACATTTTGTCTATCCTTTTTTAAATCATGCACTTGTATTAAATAATAATAAAAAAAGGAAGGTCATCTCTAAGATTCTAACTTTTTATTTTATTTTTAATGTATTCATTTTTTTTCTTTAGTTTGAAGTATATAGCTATTGTTTGAAAATGATTTTGTTCTTATCATGGACAGAGTAATTCCAATAATCAATTCGATTTGGCTTCATTAGTTCAATAATAAACTTTAGGATTTCAGCTGCATTGCAGTAATTATGGCGACTATTACTAATATAGCGATAATTAGTATTTTAGCAAAAAAATATAATGATAATTAGTTTCAGTTTTTCATTATTTTAAAATTTCAAAATTTATTTTATAACAAATATGAATATCTACAAAAAAAATTGAAAAAGGGGAAAACGACGAAACATTAGCTGAAGCAAAAAAGCTTCTACATATATAATACAAAGAAGAAAACTCCAATCATGCTATTCGACTACCAAATCAACTGATGATGAGCAAAATTGAGTTTGATGATTGTTGCATTGATTCGTTTCATGACCAACTTTTTGATCATCTTATACAATTTTTTTTTACTTGGAAGTATTAAAGTATGAACAACTTGGGGAGTAAATAAATTTGATAGAAAAATTCACAAAAGTTAAACTAGTATTCTACTTTTGTTAGCATAATTTTGTGTTCTATATAAACAAATAGACATATACTATAACTGCAGATGTGAGTTTCTATGTATAGAAATAAAATTTAATTTTGAAATATATCATCATTTTCATGAAATAACATGTTGTTTTCAAAATATAACCCTAGTTATTTCTATTTATTAAGTTTTAAACATGGAAACAACTTAATTAAAATATTTTTAGGGAAATTGAATACATAGTCAAAATTATTTGTTTGTCAACTTAATAATTCTTCTTAACAAATTGCCAACAATTAGTCAAAACTAAATCACAATTTAATAATAGTATTTTATGGTAAATATTTAAATATATACATAAAATTAGTCAAATTTTCAAATCAATTATCAGTAGTTTATGGTAAAAAGTTGAATACAAACATTTCAATACTATTGTAGAGAATTGAATTGAAGAAAAAAATATACTATGGCAAAAAATTAAAAGCAGATAAACTATATATATCTTAGTAATTTGTCATTTAGTAATCTGTAAAATTGGCGGCGCCGCATTTTTCTAACTAACTAAATAAAACCGAGACTCAAGTACGTATTTATTGCAGTCTTTTTGATCAGCTATCAAGGTATAATGCATCATATTTTATAATGAACTTAATAACTAATTATGGAGTTATGAATTCTAAATATCGTTAACCTTAATTTGTTTTTAGCATTCACATTTCATTACTAATGAATTATTATAATAGGTATATATGTATGTATGCAATAATTTTCAAATTTGTATAGGTGAATAGTGTGATATTTTAATATAAATTTCCAAATTTTGAAAAATACGTATTTGTAACTACAGTTAATAAACACATATTGCTTGATTTCATTATTTTAAATGCATTAAAGTAATAAAAATTGTTTGTAAGAAAGAGCAAACTAGAGTGACCTAAGAATATAAAAAATTAGAGTGATGAATTGTATTTCCACTTTACTACTCATTTAAAAAAAAAAAATCTTATGTGATAAACTGTTTTTGCTATTGTTTTGAATATTGAGATATCATTTCTTTCAAAGAATATATATTGTTCTCGATAGTGAGATTTTACGTAGTGCAATTTTGAATTTTTTGATGTTCCACCGTAAAAGAAACTCTTGTTTTTTTTTTCCCTTGCTTCTTTACAACAACATTGAGAATTTATAATTGCTTAAAATGTAATTCTCTGTATGAAAAATGTTCTACTAGATTCGCTCAATAAAATTAAATGATGATAGAATCATATAATTATTTTTTGGTTTGGAATCTACAGAAAAGATGTCAAAAGAAGGTAATCAAGAAATGTTGATACTAAGAAAAGATCAAGCTCCCAGAATTGGAGAAAACTCTAGCCAATCTGAGCCAAAGAAGTTTCTGATTCCTGACCTAAATGCAGAACATTATTCCAATTCGGAGGGAAAAGAAGAAGGAGAAATTGTAGAAACAATTCAAAACTTGACAGGTTCAAAAGGTCAAGATGGAGGTTGTGTTATTCCTAAGCTTTTGGACGAGTTTGAGGTTGAGTTCTTTGTTCGTGTTCCATGCTTTGAATTCGGGAAACTAAAATTTCTCAACAGACGGTTCAGGCAGTTGTTAAAGCGCTTTGACAATTTTAAGGCTAGGAAAGAACGCGGGATTGTGAAACCATACGTGTTCTTGCATTCGGGTGGTAAAACTCGCTGGACAATATTTGATGAGGATTTTGAGAGTTTTCGAGTGCTTCCACAAGTTCCTACTGACGACTATTGCTTCTTCCATAGCGATAAGGAAACGATTAGTGCGGGTACGCAATTAATCGTCATTGGGGAGGAGATTGAGAGCATTGTGGTGTGGCGATACGAGCTAGAGGAGCATAAGTGGTTCAAAGGTCCTGCAATGATCACACCGAGGGTCATGTATGGTTCTGCCAGCCATGGAACCAATGCTTATTTTACAGGAGGAATTCATAGTGACGAAAATGGGACCCATGAGGTTTTGAACAAGTCTGAGAAATATAATGCAGAATCCAAAATGTGGACTGAAATTCATGGAATGAATAAGCGAAGAAAATTCAGCTTAGGATGTTTCTTGCGCGGCAAGTTTTACGTCCTCGGTGGCCGAGATGAGAATGATGAAAGCCTAACTTGTGGAGAAAGTTACGACGAGGTGACAAATTCTTGGGCGCTGATACCCAACATACTCGGAGACATGAGCTTCACGTCTTGCCACTCGCCGCCCCTCATTGCCGTGGTCAACGACAACCTCTACTCGTTGGACATATCTTCGAACGAGCTTCGTGTTTATGATATAAACGCAAACGCTTGGAAGAAATTTGGTGTCGTGCCTGTGAGAGCAAATGCCGCCTTTGGATGGGGAGTTGCGTTCAAGTCGATTGGAGATAGGCTTTTGGTGATTGGACCTTCGCCTTGGAATAGGAGAGTGGTGCTTTACACATGTTTTCCTTCTCCAGACAAGGAAGAGCAGGTTTGGGAGCAATTAAGAAACTACTGCGATGCTGTTGAACGCCACCAATTTATTCATAACTGCTGCGTCATGTTTGCTTGAAGTTTCTTCCGGGAAAAAAACTTGGCAACATCATATTTTGTTTGTGTTTTAAATAAGTTTGCGGCAATCCCGACGCCTAAAGATAACTAATGTTGTGGTTTTATGTTGTTTGTTTTTCTTTTGGTTTATTTCTATGTTATGCATATGGGTCTTTTATCTAGACTTAAATGTTGGTTTGTTTAATTTTATTTAATATAAGTGTTTGTGTTTGTGTCGCAAGCTTAATGTCGTTTATGTATTGAATCGAATTATTTTGTTGTTTCTTTTTCGGCCACAAACTAACATAATCAAGAAAAGCTTAATTAATATCTTAAAGGAAAACGAAGGAGATGAGAAAAATGTGAATCTTATACAGCTTTTCTAACGGCTTCTTGTCAAGCAAATCGGCAGCACCTTGTATTCATGCATCGTTCTTGGCTACAAATTTTGTATTCATGCATCGTTCTTGGCTACAAATTTATGCATCGTTCTTGGCTACATCCGCCCCTGGTCATCTCTGTAACTCAAATTTTTTATTCGTTTTTTTCTTTAGTTTGTAGTATCTATTGTTTTAAAATGATTTTGTTCTTGTCATGGATAGAGCCAGCACAAATCTTGGCGACTTAATTAATCCAATAATGAACATTATTTGGCTTCATTAGTTTATTAGTAAACTTCAGGCTTTCAACTGCATTGCAGCAATCATGGCGACACTATTTCGACTCCTTTTGACTTTTGAGTTTTGAACATCAGTATATTGCGTAATTTCTATATATGCCAATATTACTATAATAAATTTCCAAAAAAGGCAATTCGGAAAAAAAAATTCCAAAAAGGAGCCAAAAATATATGAGTTCATTAGAGATGTGTATAAAGCAAATTTATTTTTCATGTTTGTGTAACAATAATTCGTTTTTTTTTAATTACAGAATTTATTTCACAACAAAATGAATATTTACAAATAAGTGAAAAGGGGACCAACGATATAGTGAGGAGCGAAACATGAACTATGAATCAGAGAGAAGAAGAAGACGAATTGAAGAAGCTTTCTATGTATTTCGTTAATTGAGAGATTACATCTTTATATTCCAATAAGACTGAAATATATATAGTTCCCTAAATTGTGTGATGGTAAACATACTTATTAGAGATGTTACTTAATGCCCAAGCTATCGTGATTCACTTCTAACTATTAGAGATCTTGTACTTATGACCCGCTGTCAAAATTTTACGTTGATTTAGACTATCCTCATTAACCTGATCGCAAAGATTCTTCATAATACATGGAAGAGAACTCCAATTTGATTGCATTGCTTCGTTTCCTGACCAACTTCTCGATTATCCTATATCATTGCACTCCACAAATGGTACACTACCGAAGCTTCAAGTGCCAATCGAATAACTATAAATTGAACTTTGTGGAATTAAAGGTTCAAACGTGGCTAATGGTGACGTCCCAATAGGTGTTAAGCAGGTTTCCAAGAGATTTCTGGTAATAGTTGATTAGAGAATAAATGCAAGCCAAAAACAATTATTATGACAAATGTTGCCACCTTGACTAGAAAAGCATCAAAGGCAAAACATAGAGGTCGCAAAATCGAGTGACACTTGGGACGAGACCATATTACATGTTCTCGGGTCCGGAGATGTACAGATCTTGCCATCTTGGTCTAGAACCTTTTTTTATTTTTAATCAAAAGAAAGTTATCACATATTTTTTAGTTTGCTATTAATTTTTATCTCCCGCACATTCGGGTTTCGTAACTAATTTTAATCGGAGTAATCAGTGAATTTGCATTGGAATCATGAGAACCGGCGATTTCTAAGCTTAGCTCCTCTTTTCCCCCCATTGAGATAATGATTAGAGGCAAGTCGTACCAACTTGATAAGCTGAAATGAAACTGCTAGGATTTTCTCAGGGAAAACAAGAGAGATTTGTTTTGGAAAAAGTCTAAAAAATCGAAATTGAAACGAAATATAATGAACAATAGCTTTTTTCAAACTGTTTTCTTCTTACAAATCTTAATCAAAGGTCTTAAAGCTTCTCATAAGCTTAACTTCTATAACTATTCTCTAACAACCTCTTAATGACTGTTACTATTTACAACTGACAGAGAGTAACACAGAGTTATGTACACTAAAAAAAAGTTTAGGGAACGAATTTTTGAATTTAGGCGGAAATGGAATGATGAACACAATAATTTTTGAATTTAGGCGGAAATATAATCACAAAACAAGTTTATTATATATACAGAATGAAACAAAAGTGCACACAACATGAGATTACACTTGGGAGGCAAGCAATGATAAGCTTTGCCTTTGATGTTTTATTTGGAAGCAAAAGAAACTTGAACATAAACATACACAAATGTCATGTCCCCACACCGAATGGAAACAAAAGTTACACTTTGTAATTATATGATAGTGTTTGTTATTTCAAACCTTTTTGTAGCAATGGCAGTGTTTGTCGGTTCCCTCAACAGCCGCCCAACAGTACGAAACCGGAGGAGTTTCCACTGGCAGTTTGTTGCAACAGTTACAGCAATCAGCATTTGTACCTAGGAACGGGGCCGGGCCGCACTCTGCGTGTAAAACACGTGAAGCGGGCGCAGAGCAGCCACCAAGACCACAATCATTAGCCTCGCTCTTGAGGAATCCTAGATGTTGTTGACATATTCATCAAGATCGATTATCAGCACAATTAATATAATTAAAAGACAACTGCAAAGTTTAATAGAAAACTTGGTTAAATTAATACCGGTTAAAGCCATCACGAGGACAAGAAAGAGAACGAAGAAGCTGACGGAGTTTTCTTTTTCTTTGCCATTTCTTTTTCTTTTCTGCTTTGCTCTTGCTAAAACTTGTGTTTTATTTTTCTTTTGGATAAACTTAACTTTGATGATACAAATCCATATTTATAGTCAGAATTTCGTAACTTTGTTATACTTGTTTAAATCCCTCCTCTCTTCTTTTTCGTTTTCTCAAGTTCATTATGTCGCCACGATTGTGCATCGCCGTCTCTTTCATTACATTTTGTCTATCCTTTTTTAAATCATGCACTTGTATTAAATAATAATAAAAAAAGGAAGGTCATCTCTAAGATTCTAACTTTTTATTTTATTTTTAATGTATTCATTTTTTTTCTTTAGTTTGAAGTATATAGCTATTGTTTGAAAATGATTTTGTTCTTATCATGGACAGAGTAATTCCAATAATCAATTCGATTTGGCTTCATTAGTTCAATAATAAACTTTAGGATTTCAGCTGCATTGCAGTAATTATGGCGACTATTACTAATATAGCGATAATTAGTATTTTAGCAAAAAAATATAATGATAATTAGTTTCAGTTTTTCATTATTTTAAAATTTCAAAATTTATTTTATAACAAATATGAATATCTACAAAAAAAATTGAAAAAGGGGAAAACGACGAAACATTAGCTGAAGCAAAAAAGCTTCTACATATATAATACAAAGAAGAAAACTCCAATCATGCTATTCGACTACCAAATCAACTGATGATGAGCAAAATTGAGTTTGATGATTGTTGCATTGATTCGTTTCATGACCAACTTTTTGATCATCTTATACAATTTTTTTTTACTTGGAAGTATTAAAGTATGAACAACTTGGGGAGTAAATAAATTTGATAGAAAAATTCACAAAAGTTAAACTAGTATTCTACTTTTGTTAGCATAATTTTGTGTTCTATATAAACAAATAGACATATACTATAACTGCAGATGTGAGTTTCTATGTATAGAAATAAAATTTAATTTTGAAATATATCATCATTTTCATGAAATAACATGTTGTTTTCAAAATATAACCCTAGTTATTTCTATTTATTAAGTTTTAAACATGGAAACAACTTAATTAAAATATTTTTAGGGAAATTGAATACATAGTCAAAATTATTTGTTTGTCAACTTAATAATTCTTCTTAACAAATTGCCAACAATTAGTCAAAACTAAATCACAATTTAATAATAGTATTTTATGGTAAATATTTAAATATATACATAAAATTAGTCAAATTTTCAAATCAATTATCAGTAGTTTATGGTAAAAAGTTGAATACAAACATTTCAATACTATTGTAGAGAATTGAATTGAAGAAAAAAATATACTATGGCAAAAAATTAAAAGCAGATAAACTATATATATCTTAGTAATTTGTCATTTAGTAATCTGTAAAATTGGCGGCGCCGCATTTTTCTAACTAACTAAATAAAACCGAGACTCAAGTACGTATTTATTGCAGTCTTTTTGATCAGCTATCAAGGTATAATGCATCATATTTTATAATGAACTTAATAACTAATTATGGAGTTATGAATTCTAAATATCGTTAACCTTAATTTGTTTTTAGCATTCACATTTCATTACTAATGAATTATTATAATAGGTATATATGTATGTATGCAATAATTTTCAAATTTGTATAGGTGAATAGTGTGATATTTTAATATAAATTTCCAAATTTTGAAAAATACGTATTTGTAACTACAGTTAATAAACACATATTGCTTGATTTCATTATTTTAAATGCATTAAAGTAATAAAAATTGTTTGTAAGAAAGAGCAAACTAGAGTGACCTAAGAATATAAAAAATTAGAGTGATGAATTGTATTTCCACTTTACTACTCATTTAAAAAAAAAAAATCTTATGTGATAAACTGTTTTTGCTATTGTTTTGAATATTGAGATATCATTTCTTTCAAAGAATATATATTGTTCTCGATAGTGAGATTTTACGTAGTGCAATTTTGAATTTTTTGATGTTCCACCGTAAAAGAAACTCTTGTTTTTTTTTTCCCTTGCTTCTTTACAACAACATTGAGAATTTATAATTGCTTAAAATGTAATTCTCTGTATGAAAAATGTTCTACTAGATTCGCTCAATAAAATTAAATGATGATAGAATCATATAATTATTTTTTGGTTTGGAATCTACAGAAAAGATGTCAAAAGAAGGTAATCAAGAAATGTTGATACTAAGAAAAGATCAAGCTCCCAGAATTGGAGAAAACTCTAGCCAATCTGAGCCAAAGAAGTTTCTGATTCCTGACCTAAATGCAGAACATTATTCCAATTCGGAGGGAAAAGAAGAAGGAGAAATTGTAGAAACAATTCAAAACTTGACAGGTTCAAAAGGTCAAGATGGAGGTTGTGTTATTCCTAAGCTTTTGGACGAGTTTGAGGTTGAGTTCTTTGTTCGTGTTCCATGCTTTGAATTCGGGAAACTAAAATTTCTCAACAGACGGTTCAGGCAGTTGTTAAAGCGCTTTGACAATTTTAAGGCTAGGAAAGAACGCGGGATTGTGAAACCATACGTGTTCTTGCATTCGGGTGGTAAAACTCGCTGGACAATATTTGATGAGGATTTTGAGAGTTTTCGAGTGCTTCCACAAGTTCCTACTGACGACTATTGCTTCTTCCATAGCGATAAGGAAACGATTAGTGCGGGTACGCAATTAATCGTCATTGGGGAGGAGATTGAGAGCATTGTGGTGTGGCGATACGAGCTAGAGGAGCATAAGTGGTTCAAAGGTCCTGCAATGATCACACCGAGGGTCATGTATGGTTCTGCCAGCCATGGAACCAATGCTTATTTTACAGGAGGAATTCATAGTGACGAAAATGGGACCCATGAGGTTTTGAACAAGTCTGAGAAATATAATGCAGAATCCAAAATGTGGACTGAAATTCATGGAATGAATAAGCGAAGAAAATTCAGCTTAGGATGTTTCTTGCGCGGCAAGTTTTACGTCCTCGGTGGCCGAGATGAGAATGATGAAAGCCTAACTTGTGGAGAAAGTTACGACGAGGTGACAAATTCTTGGGCGCTGATACCCAACATACTCGGAGACATGAGCTTCACGTCTTGCCACTCGCCGCCCCTCATTGCCGTGGTCAACGACAACCTCTACTCGTTGGACATATCTTCGAACGAGCTTCGTGTTTATGATATAAACGCAAACGCTTGGAAGAAATTTGGTGTCGTGCCTGTGAGAGCAAATGCCGCCTTTGGATGGGGAGTTGCGTTCAAGTCGATTGGAGATAGGCTTTTGGTGATTGGACCTTCGCCTTGGAATAGGAGAGTGGTGCTTTACACATGTTTTCCTTCTCCAGACAAGGAAGAGCAGGTTTGGGAGCAATTAAGAAACTACTGCGATGCTGTTGAACGCCACCAATTTATTCATAACTGCTGCGTCATGTTTGCTTGAAGTTTCTTCCGGGAAAAAAACTTGGCAACATCATATTTTGTTTGTGTTTTAAATAAGTTTGCGGCAATCCCGACGCCTAAAGATAACTAATGTTGTGGTTTTATGTTGTTTGTTTTTCTTTTGGTTTATTTCTATGTTATGCATATGGGTCTTTTATCTAGACTTAAATGTTGGTTTGTTTAATTTTATTTAATATAAGTGTTTGTGTTTGTGTCGCAAGCTTAATGTCGTTTATGTATTGAATCGAATTATTTTGTTGTTTCTTTTTCGGCCACAAACTAACATAATCAAGAAAAGCTTAATTAATATCTTAAAGGAAAACGAAGGAGATGAGAAAAATGTGAATCTTATACAGCTTTTCTAACGGCTTCTTGTCAAGCAAATCGGCAGCACCTTGTATTCATGCATCGTTCTTGGCTACAAATTTTGTATTCATGCATCGTTCTTGGCTACAAATTTATGCATCGTTCTTGGCTACATCCGCCCCTGGTCATCTCTGTAACTCAAATTTTTTATTCGTTTTTTTCTTTAGTTTGTAGTATCTATTGTTTTAAAATGATTTTGTTCTTGTCATGGATAGAGCCAGCACAAATCTTGGCGACTTAATTAATCCAATAATGAACATTATTTGGCTTCATTAGTTTATTAGTAAACTTCAGGCTTTCAACTGCATTGCAGCAATCATGGCGACACTATTTCGACTCCTTTTGACTTTTGAGTTTTGAACATCAGTATATTGCGTAATTTCTATATATGCCAATATTACTATAATAAATTTCCAAAAAAGGCAATTCGGAAAAAAAAATTCCAAAAAGGAGCCAAAAATATATGAGTTCATTAGAGATGTGTATAAAGCAAATTTATTTTTCATGTTTGTGTAACAATAATTCGTTTTTTTTTAATTACAGAATTTATTTCACAACAAAATGAATATTTACAAATAAGTGAAAAGGGGACCAACGATATAGTGAGGAGCGAAACATGAACTATGAATCAGAGAGAAGAAGAAGACGAATTGAAGAAGCTTTCTATGTATTTCGTTAATTGAGAGATTACATCTTTATATTCCAATAAGACTGAAATATATATAGTTCCCTAAATTGTGTGATGGTAAACATACTTATTAGAGATGTTACTTAATGCCCAAGCTATCGTGATTCACTTCTAACTATTAGAGATCTTGTACTTATGACCCGCTGTCAAAATTTTACGTTGATTTAGACTATCCTCATTAACCTGATCGCAAAGATTCTTCATAATACATGGAAGAGAACTCCAATTTGATTGCATTGCTTCGTTTCCTGACCAACTTCTCGATTATCCTATATCATTGCACTCCACAAATGGTACACTACCGAAGCTTCAAGTGCCAATCGAATAACTATAAATTGAACTTTGTGGAATTAAAGGTTCAAACGTGGCTAATGGTGACGTCCCAATAGGTGTTAAGCAGGTTTCCAAGAGATTTCTGGTAATAGTTGATTAGAGAATAAATGCAAGCCAAAAACAATTATTATGACAAATGTTGCCACCTTGACTAGAAAAGCATCAAAGGCAAAACATAGAGGTCGCAAAATCGAGTGACACTTGGGACGAGACCATATTACATGTTCTCGGGTCCGGAGATGTACAGATCTTGCCATCTTGGTCTAGAACCTTTTTTTATTTTTAATCAAAAGAAAGTTATCACATATTTTTTAGTTTGCTATTAATTTTTATCTCCCGCACATTCGGGTTTCGTAACTAATTTTAATCGGAGTAATCAGTGAATTTGCATTGGAATCATGAGAACCGGCGATTTCTAAGCTTAGCTCCTCTTTTCCCCCCATTGAGATAATGATTAGAGGCAAGTCGTACCAACTTGATAAGCTGAAATGAAACTGCTAGGATTTTCTCAGGGAAAACAAGAGAGATTTGTTTTGGAAAAAGTCTAAAAAATCGAAATTGAAACGAAATATAATGAACAATAGCTTTTTTCAAACTGTTTTCTTCTTACAAATCTTAATCAAAGGTCTTAAAGCTTCTCATAAGCTTAACTTCTATAACTATTCTCTAACAACCTCTTAATGACTGTTACTATTTACAACTGACAGAGAGTAACACAGAGTTATGTACACTAAAAAAAAGTTTAGGGAACGAATTTTTGAATTTAGGCGGAAATGGAATGATGAACACAATAATTTTTGAATTTAGGCGGAAATATAATCACAAAACAAGTTTATTATATATACAGAATGAAACAAAAGTGCACACAACATGAGATTACACTTGGGAGGCAAGCAATGATAAGCTTTGCCTTTGATGTTTTATTTGGAAGCAAAAGAAACTTGAACATAAACATACACAAATGTCATGTCCCCACACCGAATGGAAACAAAAGTTACACTTTGTAATTATATGATAGTGTTTGTTATTTCAAACCTTTTTGTAGCAATGGCAGTGTTTGTCGGTTCCCTCAACAGCCGCCCAACAGTACGAAACCGGAGGAGTTTCCACTGGCAGTTTGTTGCAACAGTTACAGCAATCAGCATTTGTACCTAGGAACGGGGCCGGGCCGCACTCTGCGTGTAAAACACGTGAAGCGGGCGCAGAGCAGCCACCAAGACCACAATCATTAGCCTCGCTCTTGAGGAATCCTAGATGTTGTTGACATATTCATCAAGATCGATTATCAGCACAATTAATATAATTAAAAGACAACTGCAAAGTTTAATAGAAAACTTGGTTAAATTAATACCGGTTAAAGCCATCACGAGGACAAGAAAGAGAACGAAGAAGCTGACGGAGTTTTCTTTTTCTTTGCCATTTCTTTTTCTTTTCTGCTTTGCTCTTGCTAAAACTTGTGTTTTATTTTTCTTTTGGATAAACTTAACTTTGATGATACAAATCCATATTTATAGTCAGAATTTCGTAACTTTGTTATACTTGTTTAAATCCCTCCTCTCTTCTTTTTCGTTTTCTCAAGTTCATTATGTCGCCACGATTGTGCATCGCCGTCTCTTTCATTACATTTTGTCTATCCTTTTTTAAATCATGCACTTGTATTAAATAATAATAAAAAAAGGAAGGTCATCTCTAAGATTCTAACTTTTTATTTTATTTTTAATGTATTCATTTTTTTTCTTTAGTTTGAAGTATATAGCTATTGTTTGAAAATGATTTTGTTCTTATCATGGACAGAGTAATTCCAATAATCAATTCGATTTGGCTTCATTAGTTCAATAATAAACTTTAGGATTTCAGCTGCATTGCAGTAATTATGGCGACTATTACTAATATAGCGATAATTAGTATTTTAGCAAAAAAATATAATGATAATTAGTTTCAGTTTTTCATTATTTTAAAATTTCAAAATTTATTTTATAACAAATATGAATATCTACAAAAAAAATTGAAAAAGGGGAAAACGACGAAACATTAGCTGAAGCAAAAAAGCTTCTACATATATAATACAAAGAAGAAAACTCCAATCATGCTATTCGACTACCAAATCAACTGATGATGAGCAAAATTGAGTTTGATGATTGTTGCATTGATTCGTTTCATGACCAACTTTTTGATCATCTTATACAATTTTTTTTTACTTGGAAGTATTAAAGTATGAACAACTTGGGGAGTAAATAAATTTGATAGAAAAATTCACAAAAGTTAAACTAGTATTCTACTTTTGTTAGCATAATTTTGTGTTCTATATAAACAAATAGACATATACTATAACTGCAGATGTGAGTTTCTATGTATAGAAATAAAATTTAATTTTGAAATATATCATCATTTTCATGAAATAACATGTTGTTTTCAAAATATAACCCTAGTTATTTCTATTTATTAAGTTTTAAACATGGAAACAACTTAATTAAAATATTTTTAGGGAAATTGAATACATAGTCAAAATTATTTGTTTGTCAACTTAATAATTCTTCTTAACAAATTGCCAACAATTAGTCAAAACTAAATCACAATTTAATAATAGTATTTTATGGTAAATATTTAAATATATACATAAAATTAGTCAAATTTTCAAATCAATTATCAGTAGTTTATGGTAAAAAGTTGAATACAAACATTTCAATACTATTGTAGAGAATTGAATTGAAGAAAAAAATATACTATGGCAAAAAATTAAAAGCAGATAAACTATATATATCTTAGTAATTTGTCATTTAGTAATCTGTAAAATTGGCGGCGCCGCATTTTTCTAACTAACTAAATAAAACCGAGACTCAAGTACGTATTTATTGCAGTCTTTTTGATCAGCTATCAAGGTATAATGCATCATATTTTATAATGAACTTAATAACTAATTATGGAGTTATGAATTCTAAATATCGTTAACCTTAATTTGTTTTTAGCATTCACATTTCATTACTAATGAATTATTATAATAGGTATATATGTATGTATGCAATAATTTTCAAATTTGTATAGGTGAATAGTGTGATATTTTAATATAAATTTCCAAATTTTGAAAAATACGTATTTGTAACTACAGTTAATAAACACATATTGCTTGATTTCATTATTTTAAATGCATTAAAGTAATAAAAATTGTTTGTAAGAAAGAGCAAACTAGAGTGACCTAAGAATATAAAAAATTAGAGTGATGAATTGTATTTCCACTTTACTACTCATTTAAAAAAAAAAAATCTTATGTGATAAACTGTTTTTGCTATTGTTTTGAATATTGAGATATCATTTCTTTCAAAGAATATATATTGTTCTCGATAGTGAGATTTTACGTAGTGCAATTTTGAATTTTTTGATGTTCCACCGTAAAAGAAACTCTTGTTTTTTTTTTCCCTTGCTTCTTTACAACAACATTGAGAATTTATAATTGCTTAAAATGTAATTCTCTGTATGAAAAATGTTCTACTAGATTCGCTCAATAAAATTAAATGATGATAGAATCATATAATTATTTTTTGGTTTGGAATCTACAGAAAAGATGTCAAAAGAAGGTAATCAAGAAATGTTGATACTAAGAAAAGATCAAGCTCCCAGAATTGGAGAAAACTCTAGCCAATCTGAGCCAAAGAAGTTTCTGATTCCTGACCTAAATGCAGAACATTATTCCAATTCGGAGGGAAAAGAAGAAGGAGAAATTGTAGAAACAATTCAAAACTTGACAGGTTCAAAAGGTCAAGATGGAGGTTGTGTTATTCCTAAGCTTTTGGACGAGTTTGAGGTTGAGTTCTTTGTTCGTGTTCCATGCTTTGAATTCGGGAAACTAAAATTTCTCAACAGACGGTTCAGGCAGTTGTTAAAGCGCTTTGACAATTTTAAGGCTAGGAAAGAACGCGGGATTGTGAAACCATACGTGTTCTTGCATTCGGGTGGTAAAACTCGCTGGACAATATTTGATGAGGATTTTGAGAGTTTTCGAGTGCTTCCACAAGTTCCTACTGACGACTATTGCTTCTTCCATAGCGATAAGGAAACGATTAGTGCGGGTACGCAATTAATCGTCATTGGGGAGGAGATTGAGAGCATTGTGGTGTGGCGATACGAGCTAGAGGAGCATAAGTGGTTCAAAGGTCCTGCAATGATCACACCGAGGGTCATGTATGGTTCTGCCAGCCATGGAACCAATGCTTATTTTACAGGAGGAATTCATAGTGACGAAAATGGGACCCATGAGGTTTTGAACAAGTCTGAGAAATATAATGCAGAATCCAAAATGTGGACTGAAATTCATGGAATGAATAAGCGAAGAAAATTCAGCTTAGGATGTTTCTTGCGCGGCAAGTTTTACGTCCTCGGTGGCCGAGATGAGAATGATGAAAGCCTAACTTGTGGAGAAAGTTACGACGAGGTGACAAATTCTTGGGCGCTGATACCCAACATACTCGGAGACATGAGCTTCACGTCTTGCCACTCGCCGCCCCTCATTGCCGTGGTCAACGACAACCTCTACTCGTTGGACATATCTTCGAACGAGCTTCGTGTTTATGATATAAACGCAAACGCTTGGAAGAAATTTGGTGTCGTGCCTGTGAGAGCAAATGCCGCCTTTGGATGGGGAGTTGCGTTCAAGTCGATTGGAGATAGGCTTTTGGTGATTGGACCTTCGCCTTGGAATAGGAGAGTGGTGCTTTACACATGTTTTCCTTCTCCAGACAAGGAAGAGCAGGTTTGGGAGCAATTAAGAAACTACTGCGATGCTGTTGAACGCCACCAATTTATTCATAACTGCTGCGTCATGTTTGCTTGAAGTTTCTTCCGGGAAAAAAACTTGGCAACATCATATTTTGTTTGTGTTTTAAATAAGTTTGCGGCAATCCCGACGCCTAAAGATAACTAATGTTGTGGTTTTATGTTGTTTGTTTTTCTTTTGGTTTATTTCTATGTTATGCATATGGGTCTTTTATCTAGACTTAAATGTTGGTTTGTTTAATTTTATTTAATATAAGTGTTTGTGTTTGTGTCGCAAGCTTAATGTCGTTTATGTATTGAATCGAATTATTTTGTTGTTTCTTTTTCGGCCACAAACTAACATAATCAAGAAAAGCTTAATTAATATCTTAAAGGAAAACGAAGGAGATGAGAAAAATGTGAATCTTATACAGCTTTTCTAACGGCTTCTTGTCAAGCAAATCGGCAGCACCTTGTATTCATGCATCGTTCTTGGCTACAAATTTTGTATTCATGCATCGTTCTTGGCTACAAATTTATGCATCGTTCTTGGCTACATCCGCCCCTGGTCATCTCTGTAACTCAAATTTTTTATTCGTTTTTTTCTTTAGTTTGTAGTATCTATTGTTTTAAAATGATTTTGTTCTTGTCATGGATAGAGCCAGCACAAATCTTGGCGACTTAATTAATCCAATAATGAACATTATTTGGCTTCATTAGTTTATTAGTAAACTTCAGGCTTTCAACTGCATTGCAGCAATCATGGCGACACTATTTCGACTCCTTTTGACTTTTGAGTTTTGAACATCAGTATATTGCGTAATTTCTATATATGCCAATATTACTATAATAAATTTCCAAAAAAGGCAATTCGGAAAAAAAAATTCCAAAAAGGAGCCAAAAATATATGAGTTCATTAGAGATGTGTATAAAGCAAATTTATTTTTCATGTTTGTGTAACAATAATTCGTTTTTTTTTAATTACAGAATTTATTTCACAACAAAATGAATATTTACAAATAAGTGAAAAGGGGACCAACGATATAGTGAGGAGCGAAACATGAACTATGAATCAGAGAGAAGAAGAAGACGAATTGAAGAAGCTTTCTATGTATTTCGTTAATTGAGAGATTACATCTTTATATTCCAATAAGACTGAAATATATATAGTTCCCTAAATTGTGTGATGGTAAACATACTTATTAGAGATGTTACTTAATGCCCAAGCTATCGTGATTCACTTCTAACTATTAGAGATCTTGTACTTATGACCCGCTGTCAAAATTTTACGTTGATTTAGACTATCCTCATTAACCTGATCGCAAAGATTCTTCATAATACATGGAAGAGAACTCCAATTTGATTGCATTGCTTCGTTTCCTGACCAACTTCTCGATTATCCTATATCATTGCACTCCACAAATGGTACACTACCGAAGCTTCAAGTGCCAATCGAATAACTATAAATTGAACTTTGTGGAATTAAAGGTTCAAACGTGGCTAATGGTGACGTCCCAATAGGTGTTAAGCAGGTTTCCAAGAGATTTCTGGTAATAGTTGATTAGAGAATAAATGCAAGCCAAAAACAATTATTATGACAAATGTTGCCACCTTGACTAGAAAAGCATCAAAGGCAAAACATAGAGGTCGCAAAATCGAGTGACACTTGGGACGAGACCATATTACATGTTCTCGGGTCCGGAGATGTACAGATCTTGCCATCTTGGTCTAGAACCTTTTTTTATTTTTAATCAAAAGAAAGTTATCACATATTTTTTAGTTTGCTATTAATTTTTATCTCCCGCACATTCGGGTTTCGTAACTAATTTTAATCGGAGTAATCAGTGAATTTGCATTGGAATCATGAGAACCGGCGATTTCTAAGCTTAGCTCCTCTTTTCCCCCCATTGAGATAATGATTAGAGGCAAGTCGTACCAACTTGATAAGCTGAAATGAAACTGCTAGGATTTTCTCAGGGAAAACAAGAGAGATTTGTTTTGGAAAAAGTCTAAAAAATCGAAATTGAAACGAAATATAATGAACAATAGCTTTTTTCAAACTGTTTTCTTCTTACAAATCTTAATCAAAGGTCTTAAAGCTTCTCATAAGCTTAACTTCTATAACTATTCTCTAACAACCTCTTAATGACTGTTACTATTTACAACTGACAGAGAGTAACACAGAGTTATGTACACTAAAAAAAAGTTTAGGGAACGAATTTTTGAATTTAGGCGGAAATGGAATGATGAACACAATAATTTTTGAATTTAGGCGGAAATATAATCACAAAACAAGTTTATTATATATACAGAATGAAACAAAAGTGCACACAACATGAGATTACACTTGGGAGGCAAGCAATGATAAGCTTTGCCTTTGATGTTTTATTTGGAAGCAAAAGAAACTTGAACATAAACATACACAAATGTCATGTCCCCACACCGAATGGAAACAAAAGTTACACTTTGTAATTATATGATAGTGTTTGTTATTTCAAACCTTTTTGTAGCAATGGCAGTGTTTGTCGGTTCCCTCAACAGCCGCCCAACAGTACGAAACCGGAGGAGTTTCCACTGGCAGTTTGTTGCAACAGTTACAGCAATCAGCATTTGTACCTAGGAACGGGGCCGGGCCGCACTCTGCGTGTAAAACACGTGAAGCGGGCGCAGAGCAGCCACCAAGACCACAATCATTAGCCTCGCTCTTGAGGAATCCTAGATGTTGTTGACATATTCATCAAGATCGATTATCAGCACAATTAATATAATTAAAAGACAACTGCAAAGTTTAATAGAAAACTTGGTTAAATTAATACCGGTTAAAGCCATCACGAGGACAAGAAAGAGAACGAAGAAGCTGACGGAGTTTTCTTTTTCTTTGCCATTTCTTTTTCTTTTCTGCTTTGCTCTTGCTAAAACTTGTGTTTTATTTTTCTTTTGGATAAACTTAACTTTGATGATACAAATCCATATTTATAGTCAGAATTTCGTAACTTTGTTATACTTGTTTAAATCCCTCCTCTCTTCTTTTTCGTTTTCTCAAGTTCATTATGTCGCCACGATTGTGCATCGCCGTCTCTTTCATTACATTTTGTCTATCCTTTTTTAAATCATGCACTTGTATTAAATAATAATAAAAAAAGGAAGGTCATCTCTAAGATTCTAACTTTTTATTTTATTTTTAATGTATTCATTTTTTTTCTTTAGTTTGAAGTATATAGCTATTGTTTGAAAATGATTTTGTTCTTATCATGGACAGAGTAATTCCAATAATCAATTCGATTTGGCTTCATTAGTTCAATAATAAACTTTAGGATTTCAGCTGCATTGCAGTAATTATGGCGACTATTACTAATATAGCGATAATTAGTATTTTAGCAAAAAAATATAATGATAATTAGTTTCAGTTTTTCATTATTTTAAAATTTCAAAATTTATTTTATAACAAATATGAATATCTACAAAAAAAATTGAAAAAGGGGAAAACGACGAAACATTAGCTGAAGCAAAAAAGCTTCTACATATATAATACAAAGAAGAAAACTCCAATCATGCTATTCGACTACCAAATCAACTGATGATGAGCAAAATTGAGTTTGATGATTGTTGCATTGATTCGTTTCATGACCAACTTTTTGATCATCTTATACAATTTTTTTTTACTTGGAAGTATTAAAGTATGAACAACTTGGGGAGTAAATAAATTTGATAGAAAAATTCACAAAAGTTAAACTAGTATTCTACTTTTGTTAGCATAATTTTGTGTTCTATATAAACAAATAGACATATACTATAACTGCAGATGTGAGTTTCTATGTATAGAAATAAAATTTAATTTTGAAATATATCATCATTTTCATGAAATAACATGTTGTTTTCAAAATATAACCCTAGTTATTTCTATTTATTAAGTTTTAAACATGGAAACAACTTAATTAAAATATTTTTAGGGAAATTGAATACATAGTCAAAATTATTTGTTTGTCAACTTAATAATTCTTCTTAACAAATTGCCAACAATTAGTCAAAACTAAATCACAATTTAATAATAGTATTTTATGGTAAATATTTAAATATATACATAAAATTAGTCAAATTTTCAAATCAATTATCAGTAGTTTATGGTAAAAAGTTGAATACAAACATTTCAATACTATTGTAGAGAATTGAATTGAAGAAAAAAATATACTATGGCAAAAAATTAAAAGCAGATAAACTATATATATCTTAGTAATTTGTCATTTAGTAATCTGTAAAATTGGCGGCGCCGCATTTTTCTAACTAACTAAATAAAACCGAGACTCAAGTACGTATTTATTGCAGTCTTTTTGATCAGCTATCAAGGTATAATGCATCATATTTTATAATGAACTTAATAACTAATTATGGAGTTATGAATTCTAAATATCGTTAACCTTAATTTGTTTTTAGCATTCACATTTCATTACTAATGAATTATTATAATAGGTATATATGTATGTATGCAATAATTTTCAAATTTGTATAGGTGAATAGTGTGATATTTTAATATAAATTTCCAAATTTTGAAAAATACGTATTTGTAACTACAGTTAATAAACACATATTGCTTGATTTCATTATTTTAAATGCATTAAAGTAATAAAAATTGTTTGTAAGAAAGAGCAAACTAGAGTGACCTAAGAATATAAAAAATTAGAGTGATGAATTGTATTTCCACTTTACTACTCATTTAAAAAAAAAAAATCTTATGTGATAAACTGTTTTTGCTATTGTTTTGAATATTGAGATATCATTTCTTTCAAAGAATATATATTGTTCTCGATAGTGAGATTTTACGTAGTGCAATTTTGAATTTTTTGATGTTCCACCGTAAAAGAAACTCTTGTTTTTTTTTTCCCTTGCTTCTTTACAACAACATTGAGAATTTATAATTGCTTAAAATGTAATTCTCTGTATGAAAAATGTTCTACTAGATTCGCTCAATAAAATTAAATGATGATAGAATCATATAATTATTTTTTGGTTTGGAATCTACAGAAAAGATGTCAAAAGAAGGTAATCAAGAAATGTTGATACTAAGAAAAGATCAAGCTCCCAGAATTGGAGAAAACTCTAGCCAATCTGAGCCAAAGAAGTTTCTGATTCCTGACCTAAATGCAGAACATTATTCCAATTCGGAGGGAAAAGAAGAAGGAGAAATTGTAGAAACAATTCAAAACTTGACAGGTTCAAAAGGTCAAGATGGAGGTTGTGTTATTCCTAAGCTTTTGGACGAGTTTGAGGTTGAGTTCTTTGTTCGTGTTCCATGCTTTGAATTCGGGAAACTAAAATTTCTCAACAGACGGTTCAGGCAGTTGTTAAAGCGCTTTGACAATTTTAAGGCTAGGAAAGAACGCGGGATTGTGAAACCATACGTGTTCTTGCATTCGGGTGGTAAAACTCGCTGGACAATATTTGATGAGGATTTTGAGAGTTTTCGAGTGCTTCCACAAGTTCCTACTGACGACTATTGCTTCTTCCATAGCGATAAGGAAACGATTAGTGCGGGTACGCAATTAATCGTCATTGGGGAGGAGATTGAGAGCATTGTGGTGTGGCGATACGAGCTAGAGGAGCATAAGTGGTTCAAAGGTCCTGCAATGATCACACCGAGGGTCATGTATGGTTCTGCCAGCCATGGAACCAATGCTTATTTTACAGGAGGAATTCATAGTGACGAAAATGGGACCCATGAGGTTTTGAACAAGTCTGAGAAATATAATGCAGAATCCAAAATGTGGACTGAAATTCATGGAATGAATAAGCGAAGAAAATTCAGCTTAGGATGTTTCTTGCGCGGCAAGTTTTACGTCCTCGGTGGCCGAGATGAGAATGATGAAAGCCTAACTTGTGGAGAAAGTTACGACGAGGTGACAAATTCTTGGGCGCTGATACCCAACATACTCGGAGACATGAGCTTCACGTCTTGCCACTCGCCGCCCCTCATTGCCGTGGTCAACGACAACCTCTACTCGTTGGACATATCTTCGAACGAGCTTCGTGTTTATGATATAAACGCAAACGCTTGGAAGAAATTTGGTGTCGTGCCTGTGAGAGCAAATGCCGCCTTTGGATGGGGAGTTGCGTTCAAGTCGATTGGAGATAGGCTTTTGGTGATTGGACCTTCGCCTTGGAATAGGAGAGTGGTGCTTTACACATGTTTTCCTTCTCCAGACAAGGAAGAGCAGGTTTGGGAGCAATTAAGAAACTACTGCGATGCTGTTGAACGCCACCAATTTATTCATAACTGCTGCGTCATGTTTGCTTGAAGTTTCTTCCGGGAAAAAAACTTGGCAACATCATATTTTGTTTGTGTTTTAAATAAGTTTGCGGCAATCCCGACGCCTAAAGATAACTAATGTTGTGGTTTTATGTTGTTTGTTTTTCTTTTGGTTTATTTCTATGTTATGCATATGGGTCTTTTATCTAGACTTAAATGTTGGTTTGTTTAATTTTATTTAATATAAGTGTTTGTGTTTGTGTCGCAAGCTTAATGTCGTTTATGTATTGAATCGAATTATTTTGTTGTTTCTTTTTCGGCCACAAACTAACATAATCAAGAAAAGCTTAATTAATATCTTAAAGGAAAACGAAGGAGATGAGAAAAATGTGAATCTTATACAGCTTTTCTAACGGCTTCTTGTCAAGCAAATCGGCAGCACCTTGTATTCATGCATCGTTCTTGGCTACAAATTTTGTATTCATGCATCGTTCTTGGCTACAAATTTATGCATCGTTCTTGGCTACATCCGCCCCTGGTCATCTCTGTAACTCAAATTTTTTATTCGTTTTTTTCTTTAGTTTGTAGTATCTATTGTTTTAAAATGATTTTGTTCTTGTCATGGATAGAGCCAGCACAAATCTTGGCGACTTAATTAATCCAATAATGAACATTATTTGGCTTCATTAGTTTATTAGTAAACTTCAGGCTTTCAACTGCATTGCAGCAATCATGGCGACACTATTTCGACTCCTTTTGACTTTTGAGTTTTGAACATCAGTATATTGCGTAATTTCTATATATGCCAATATTACTATAATAAATTTCCAAAAAAGGCAATTCGGAAAAAAAAATTCCAAAAAGGAGCCAAAAATATATGAGTTCATTAGAGATGTGTATAAAGCAAATTTATTTTTCATGTTTGTGTAACAATAATTCGTTTTTTTTTAATTACAGAATTTATTTCACAACAAAATGAATATTTACAAATAAGTGAAAAGGGGACCAACGATATAGTGAGGAGCGAAACATGAACTATGAATCAGAGAGAAGAAGAAGACGAATTGAAGAAGCTTTCTATGTATTTCGTTAATTGAGAGATTACATCTTTATATTCCAATAAGACTGAAATATATATAGTTCCCTAAATTGTGTGATGGTAAACATACTTATTAGAGATGTTACTTAATGCCCAAGCTATCGTGATTCACTTCTAACTATTAGAGATCTTGTACTTATGACCCGCTGTCAAAATTTTACGTTGATTTAGACTATCCTCATTAACCTGATCGCAAAGATTCTTCATAATACATGGAAGAGAACTCCAATTTGATTGCATTGCTTCGTTTCCTGACCAACTTCTCGATTATCCTATATCATTGCACTCCACAAATGGTACACTACCGAAGCTTCAAGTGCCAATCGAATAACTATAAATTGAACTTTGTGGAATTAAAGGTTCAAACGTGGCTAATGGTGACGTCCCAATAGGTGTTAAGCAGGTTTCCAAGAGATTTCTGGTAATAGTTGATTAGAGAATAAATGCAAGCCAAAAACAATTATTATGACAAATGTTGCCACCTTGACTAGAAAAGCATCAAAGGCAAAACATAGAGGTCGCAAAATCGAGTGACACTTGGGACGAGACCATATTACATGTTCTCGGGTCCGGAGATGTACAGATCTTGCCATCTTGGTCTAGAACCTTTTTTTATTTTTAATCAAAAGAAAGTTATCACATATTTTTTAGTTTGCTATTAATTTTTATCTCCCGCACATTCGGGTTTCGTAACTAATTTTAATCGGAGTAATCAGTGAATTTGCATTGGAATCATGAGAACCGGCGATTTCTAAGCTTAGCTCCTCTTTTCCCCCCATTGAGATAATGATTAGAGGCAAGTCGTACCAACTTGATAAGCTGAAATGAAACTGCTAGGATTTTCTCAGGGAAAACAAGAGAGATTTGTTTTGGAAAAAGTCTAAAAAATCGAAATTGAAACGAAATATAATGAACAATAGCTTTTTTCAAACTGTTTTCTTCTTACAAATCTTAATCAAAGGTCTTAAAGCTTCTCATAAGCTTAACTTCTATAACTATTCTCTAACAACCTCTTAATGACTGTTACTATTTACAACTGACAGAGAGTAACACAGAGTTATGTACACTAAAAAAAAGTTTAGGGAACGAATTTTTGAATTTAGGCGGAAATGGAATGATGAACACAATAATTTTTGAATTTAGGCGGAAATATAATCACAAAACAAGTTTATTATATATACAGAATGAAACAAAAGTGCACACAACATGAGATTACACTTGGGAGGCAAGCAATGATAAGCTTTGCCTTTGATGTTTTATTTGGAAGCAAAAGAAACTTGAACATAAACATACACAAATGTCATGTCCCCACACCGAATGGAAACAAAAGTTACACTTTGTAATTATATGATAGTGTTTGTTATTTCAAACCTTTTTGTAGCAATGGCAGTGTTTGTCGGTTCCCTCAACAGCCGCCCAACAGTACGAAACCGGAGGAGTTTCCACTGGCAGTTTGTTGCAACAGTTACAGCAATCAGCATTTGTACCTAGGAACGGGGCCGGGCCGCACTCTGCGTGTAAAACACGTGAAGCGGGCGCAGAGCAGCCACCAAGACCACAATCATTAGCCTCGCTCTTGAGGAATCCTAGATGTTGTTGACATATTCATCAAGATCGATTATCAGCACAATTAATATAATTAAAAGACAACTGCAAAGTTTAATAGAAAACTTGGTTAAATTAATACCGGTTAAAGCCATCACGAGGACAAGAAAGAGAACGAAGAAGCTGACGGAGTTTTCTTTTTCTTTGCCATTTCTTTTTCTTTTCTGCTTTGCTCTTGCTAAAACTTGTGTTTTATTTTTCTTTTGGATAAACTTAACTTTGATGATACAAATCCATATTTATAGTCAGAATTTCGTAACTTTGTTATACTTGTTTAAATCCCTCCTCTCTTCTTTTTCGTTTTCTCAAGTTCATTATGTCGCCACGATTGTGCATCGCCGTCTCTTTCATTACATTTTGTCTATCCTTTTTTAAATCATGCACTTGTATTAAATAATAATAAAAAAAGGAAGGTCATCTCTAAGATTCTAACTTTTTATTTTATTTTTAATGTATTCATTTTTTTTCTTTAGTTTGAAGTATATAGCTATTGTTTGAAAATGATTTTGTTCTTATCATGGACAGAGTAATTCCAATAATCAATTCGATTTGGCTTCATTAGTTCAATAATAAACTTTAGGATTTCAGCTGCATTGCAGTAATTATGGCGACTATTACTAATATAGCGATAATTAGTATTTTAGCAAAAAAATATAATGATAATTAGTTTCAGTTTTTCATTATTTTAAAATTTCAAAATTTATTTTATAACAAATATGAATATCTACAAAAAAAATTGAAAAAGGGGAAAACGACGAAACATTAGCTGAAGCAAAAAAGCTTCTACATATATAATACAAAGAAGAAAACTCCAATCATGCTATTCGACTACCAAATCAACTGATGATGAGCAAAATTGAGTTTGATGATTGTTGCATTGATTCGTTTCATGACCAACTTTTTGATCATC
This sequence comes from Alliaria petiolata, assembly GCA_020283515.1. NCBI lineage: Eukaryota > Viridiplantae > Streptophyta > Magnoliopsida > Brassicales > Brassicaceae > Alliaria > Alliaria petiolata. Next base: position 34,701,994 of record JAHZTW010000004.1, on the reverse strand, counting down.
TTATACAATTTTTTTTTACTTGGAAGTATTAAAGTATGAACAACTTGGGGAGTAAATAAATTTGATAGAAAAATTCACAAAAGTTAAACTAGTATTCTACTTTTGTTAGCATAATTTTGTGTTCTATATAAACAAATAGACATATACTATAACTGCAGATGTGAGTTTCTATGTATAGAAATAAAATTTAATTTTGAAATATATCATCATTTTCATGAAATAACATGTTGTTTTCAAAATATAACCCTAGTTATTTCTATTTATTAAGTTTTAAACATGGAAACAACTTAATTAAAATATTTTTAGGGAAATTGAATACATAGTCAAAATTATTTGTTTGTCAACTTAATAATTCTTCTTAACAAATTGCCAACAATTAGTCAAAACTAAATCACAATTTAATAATAGTATTTTATGGTAAATATTTAAATATATACATAAAATTAGTCAAATTTTCAAATCAATTATCAGTAGTTTATGGTAAAAAGTTGAATACAAACATTTCAATACTATTGTAGAGAATTGAATTGAAGAAAAAAATATACTATGGCAAAAAATTAAAAGCAGATAAACTATATATATCTTAGTAATTTGTCATTTAGTAATCTGTAAAATTGGCGGCGCCGCATTTTTCTAACTAACTAAATAAAACCGAGACTCAAGTACGTATTTATTGCAGTCTTTTTGATCAGCTATCAAGGTATAATGCATCATATTTTATAATGAACTTAATAACTAATTATGGAGTTATGAATTCTAAATATCGTTAACCTTAATTTGTTTTTAGCATTCACATTTCATTACTAATGAATTATTATAATAGGTATATATGTATGTATGCAATAATTTTCAAATTTGTATAGGTGAATAGTGTGATATTTTAATATAAATTTCCAAATTTTGAAAAATACGTATTTGTAACTACAGTTAATAAACACATATTGCTTGATTTCATTATTTTAAATGCATTAAAGTAATAAAAATTGTTTGTAAGAAAGAGCAAACTAGAGTGACCTAAGAATATAAAAAATTAGAGTGATGAATTGTATTTCCACTTTACTACTCATTTAAAAAAAAAAAATCTTATGTGATAAACTGTTTTTGCTATTGTTTTGAATATTGAGATATCATTTCTTTCAAAGAATATATATTGTTCTCGATAGTGAGATTTTACGTAGTGCAATTTTGAATTTTTTGATGTTCCACCGTAAAAGAAACTCTTGTTTTTTTTTTCCCTTGCTTCTTTACAACAACATTGAGAATTTATAATTGCTTAAAATGTAATTCTCTGTATGAAAAATGTTCTACTAGATTCGCTCAATAAAATTAAATGATGATAGAATCATATAATTATTTTTTGGTTTGGAATCTACAGAAAAGATGTCAAAAGAAGGTAATCAAGAAATGTTGATACTAAGAAAAGATCAAGCTCCCAGAATTGGAGAAAACTCTAGCCAATCTGAGCCAAAGAAGTTTCTGATTCCTGACCTAAATGCAGAACATTATTCCAATTCGGAGGGAAAAGAAGAAGGAGAAATTGTAGAAACAATTCAAAACTTGACAGGTTCAAAAGGTCAAGATGGAGGTTGTGTTATTCCTAAGCTTTTGGACGAGTTTGAGGTTGAGTTCTTTGTTCGTGTTCCATGCTTTGAATTCGGGAAACTAAAATTTCTCAACAGACGGTTCAGGCAGTTGTTAAAGCGCTTTGACAATTTTAAGGCTAGGAAAGAACGCGGGATTGTGAAACCATACGTGTTCTTGCATTCGGGTGGTAAAACTCGCTGGACAATATTTGATGAGGATTTTGAGAGTTTTCGAGTGCTTCCACAAGTTCCTACTGACGACTATTGCTTCTTCCATAGCGATAAGGAAACGATTAGTGCGGGTACGCAATTAATCGTCATTGGGGAGGAGATTGAGAGCATTGTGGTGTGGCGATACGAGCTAGAGGAGCATAAGTGGTTCAAAGGTCCTGCAATGATCACACCGAGGGTCATGTATGGTTCTGCCAGCCATGGAACCAATGCTTATTTTACAGGAGGAATTCATAGTGACGAAAATGGGACCCATGAGGTTTTGAACAAGTCTGAGAAATATAATGCAGAATCCAAAATGTGGACTGAAATTCATGGAATGAATAAGCGAAGAAAATTCAGCTTAGGATGTTTCTTGCGCGGCAAGTTTTACGTCCTCGGTGGCCGAGATGAGAATGATGAAAGCCTAACTTGTGGAGAAAGTTACGACGAGGTGACAAATTCTTGGGCGCTGATACCCAACATACTCGGAGACATGAGCTTCACGTCTTGCCACTCGCCGCCCCTCATTGCCGTGGTCAACGACAACCTCTACTCGTTGGACATATCTTCGAACGAGCTTCGTGTTTATGATATAAACGCAAACGCTTGGAAGAAATTTGGTGTCGTGCCTGTGAGAGCAAATGCCGCCTTTGGATGGGGAGTTGCGTTCAAGTCGATTGGAGATAGGCTTTTGGTGATTGGACCTTCGCCTTGGAATAGGAGAGTGGTGCTTTACACATGTTTTCCTTCTCCAGACAAGGAAGAGCAGGTTTGGGAGCAATTAAGAAACTACTGCGATGCTGTTGAACGCCACCAATTTATTCATAACTGCTGCGTCATGTTTGCTTGAAGTTTCTTCCGGGAAAAAAACTTGGCAACATCATATTTTGTTTGTGTTTTAAATAAGTTTGCGGCAATCCCGACGCCTAAAGATAACTAATGTTGTGGTTTTATGTTGTTTGTTTTTCTTTTGGTTTATTTCTATGTTATGCATATGGGTCTTTTATCTAGACTTAAATGTTGGTTTGTTTAATTTTATTTAATATAAGTGTTTGTGTTTGTGTCGCAAGCTTAATGTCGTTTATGTATTGAATCGAATTATTTTGTTGTTTCTTTTTCGGCCACAAACTAACATAATCAAGAAAAGCTTAATTAATATCTTAAAGGAAAACGAAGGAGATGAGAAAAATGTGAATCTTATACAGCTTTTCTAACGGCTTCTTGTCAAGCAAATCGGCAGCACCTTGTATTCATGCATCGTTCTTGGCTACAAATTTTGTATTCATGCATCGTTCTTGGCTACAAATTTATGCATCGTTCTTGGCTACATCCGCCCCTGGTCATCTCTGTAACTCAAATTTTTTATTCGTTTTTTTCTTTAGTTTGTAGTATCTATTGTTTTAAAATGATTTTGTTCTTGTCATGGATAGAGCCAGCACAAATCTTGGCGACTTAATTAATCCAATAATGAACATTATTTGGCTTCATTAGTTTATTAGTAAACTTCAGGCTTTCAACTGCATTGCAGCAATCATGGCGACACTATTTCGACTCCTTTTGACTTTTGAGTTTTGAACATCAGTATATTGCGTAATTTCTATATATGCCAATATTACTATAATAAATTTCCAAAAAAGGCAATTCGGAAAAAAAAATTCCAAAAAGGAGCCAAAAATATATGAGTTCATTAGAGATGTGTATAAAGCAAATTTATTTTTCATGTTTGTGTAACAATAATTCGTTTTTTTTTAATTACAGAATTTATTTCACAACAAAATGAATATTTACAAATAAGTGAAAAGGGGACCAACGATATAGTGAGGAGCGAAACATGAACTATGAATCAGAGAGAAGAAGAAGACGAATTGAAGAAGCTTTCTATGTATTTCGTTAATTGAGAGATTACATCTTTATATTCCAATAAGACTGAAATATATATAGTTCCCTAAATTGTGTGATGGTAAACATACTTATTAGAGATGTTACTTAATGCCCAAGCTATCGTGATTCACTTCTAACTATTAGAGATCTTGTACTTATGACCCGCTGTCAAAATTTTACGTTGATTTAGACTATCCTCATTAACCTGATCGCAAAGATTCTTCATAATACATGGAAGAGAACTCCAATTTGATTGCATTGCTTCGTTTCCTGACCAACTTCTCGATTATCCTATATCATTGCACTCCACAAATGGTACACTACCGAAGCTTCAAGTGCCAATCGAATAACTATAAATTGAACTTTGTGGAATTAAAGGTTCAAACGTGGCTAATGGTGACGTCCCAATAGGTGTTAAGCAGGTTTCCAAGAGATTTCTGGTAATAGTTGATTAGAGAATAAATGCAAGCCAAAAACAATTATTATGACAAATGTTGCCACCTTGACTAGAAAAGCATCAAAGGCAAAACATAGAGGTCGCAAAATCGAGTGACACTTGGGACGAGACCATATTACATGTTCTCGGGTCCGGAGATGTACAGATCTTGCCATCTTGGTCTAGAACCTTTTTTTATTTTTAATCAAAAGAAAGTTATCACATATTTTTTAGTTTGCTATTAATTTTTATCTCCCGCACATTCGGGTTTCGTAACTAATTTTAATCGGAGTAATCAGTGAATTTGCATTGGAATCATGAGAACCGGCGATTTCTAAGCTTAGCTCCTCTTTTCCCCCCATTGAGATAATGATTAGAGGCAAGTCGTACCAACTTGATAAGCTGAAATGAAACTGCTAGGATTTTCTCAGGGAAAACAAGAGAGATTTGTTTTGGAAAAAGTCTAAAAAATCGAAATTGAAACGAAATATAATGAACAATAGCTTTTTTCAAACTGTTTTCTTCTTACAAATCTTAATCAAAGGTCTTAAAGCTTCTCATAAGCTTAACTTCTATAACTATTCTCTAACAACCTCTTAATGACTGTTACTATTTACAACTGACAGAGAGTAACACAGAGTTATGTACACTAAAAAAAAGTTTAGGGAACGAATTTTTGAATTTAGGCGGAAATGGAATGATGAACACAATAATTTTTGAATTTAGGCGGAAATATAATCACAAAACAAGTTTATTATATATACAGAATGAAACAAAAGTGCACACAACATGAGATTACACTTGGGAGGCAAGCAATGATAAGCTTTGCCTTTGATGTTTTATTTGGAAGCAAAAGAAACTTGAACATAAACATACACAAATGTCATGTCCCCACACCGAATGGAAACAAAAGTTACACTTTGTAATTATATGATAGTGTTTGTTATTTCAAACCTTTTTGTAGCAATGGCAGTGTTTGTCGGTTCCCTCAACAGCCGCCCAACAGTACGAAACCGGAGGAGTTTCCACTGGCAGTTTGTTGCAACAGTTACAGCAATCAGCATTTGTACCTAGGAACGGGGCCGGGCCGCACTCTGCGTGTAAAACACGTGAAGCGGGCGCAGAGCAGCCACCAAGACCACAATCATTAGCCTCGCTCTTGAGGAATCCTAGATGTTGTTGACATATTCATCAAGATCGATTATCAGCACAATTAATATAATTAAAAGACAACTGCAAAGTTTAATAGAAAACTTGGTTAAATTAATACCGGTTAAAGCCATCACGAGGACAAGAAAGAGAACGAAGAAGCTGACGGAGTTTTCTTTTTCTTTGCCATTTCTTTTTCTTTTCTGCTTTGCTCTTGCTAAAACTTGTGTTTTATTTTTCTTTTGGATAAACTTAACTTTGATGATACAAATCCATATTTATAGTCAGAATTTCGTAACTTTGTTATACTTGTTTAAATCCCTCCTCTCTTCTTTTTCGTTTTCTCAAGTTCATTATGTCGCCACGATTGTGCATCGCCGTCTCTTTCATTACATTTTGTCTATCCTTTTTTAAATCATGCACTTGTATTAAATAATAATAAAAAAAGGAAGGTCATCTCTAAGATTCTAACTTTTTATTTTATTTTTAATGTATTCATTTTTTTTCTTTAGTTTGAAGTATATAGCTATTGTTTGAAAATGATTTTGTTCTTATCATGGACAGAGTAATTCCAATAATCAATTCGATTTGGCTTCATTAGTTCAATAATAAACTTTAGGATTTCAGCTGCATTGCAGTAATTATGGCGACTATTACTAATATAGCGATAATTAGTATTTTAGCAAAAAAATATAATGATAATTAGTTTCAGTTTTTCATTATTTTAAAATTTCAAAATTTATTTTATAACAAATATGAATATCTACAAAAAAAATTGAAAAAGGGGAAAACGACGAAACATTAGCTGAAGCAAAAAAGCTTCTACATATATAATACAAAGAAGAAAACTCCAATCATGCTATTCGACTACCAAATCAACTGATGATGAGCAAAATTGAGTTTGATGATTGTTGCATTGATTCGTTTCATGACCAACTTTTTGATCATCTTATACAATTTTTTTTTACTTGGAAGTATTAAAGTATGAACAACTTGGGGAGTAAATAAATTTGATAGAAAAATTCACAAAAGTTAAACTAGTATTCTACTTTTGTTAGCATAATTTTGTGTTCTATATAAACAAATAGACATATACTATAACTGCAGATGTGAGTTTCTATGTATAGAAATAAAATTTAATTTTGAAATATATCATCATTTTCATGAAATAACATGTTGTTTTCAAAATATAACCCTAGTTATTTCTATTTATTAAGTTTTAAACATGGAAACAACTTAATTAAAATATTTTTAGGGAAATTGAATACATAGTCAAAATTATTTGTTTGTCAACTTAATAATTCTTCTTAACAAATTGCCAACAATTAGTCAAAACTAAATCACAATTTAATAATAGTATTTTATGGTAAATATTTAAATATATACATAAAATTAGTCAAATTTTCAAATCAATTATCAGTAGTTTATGGTAAAAAGTTGAATACAAACATTTCAATACTATTGTAGAGAATTGAATTGAAGAAAAAAATATACTATGGCAAAAAATTAAAAGCAGATAAACTATATATATCTTAGTAATTTGTCATTTAGTAATCTGTAAAATTGGCGGCGCCGCATTTTTCTAACTAACTAAATAAAACCGAGACTCAAGTACGTATTTATTGCAGTCTTTTTGATCAGCTATCAAGGTATAATGCATCATATTTTATAATGAACTTAATAACTAATTATGGAGTTATGAATTCTAAATATCGTTAACCTTAATTTGTTTTTAGCATTCACATTTCATTACTAATGAATTATTATAATAGGTATATATGTATGTATGCAATAATTTTCAAATTTGTATAGGTGAATAGTGTGATATTTTAATATAAATTTCCAAATTTTGAAAAATACGTATTTGTAACTACAGTTAATAAACACATATTGCTTGATTTCATTATTTTAAATGCATTAAAGTAATAAAAATTGTTTGTAAGAAAGAGCAAACTAGAGTGACCTAAGAATATAAAAAATTAGAGTGATGAATTGTATTTCCACTTTACTACTCATTTAAAAAAAAAAAATCTTATGTGATAAACTGTTTTTGCTATTGTTTTGAATATTGAGATATCATTTCTTTCAAAGAATATATATTGTTCTCGATAGTGAGATTTTACGTAGTGCAATTTTGAATTTTTTGATGTTCCACCGTAAAAGAAACTCTTGTTTTTTTTTTCCCTTGCTTCTTTACAACAACATTGAGAATTTATAATTGCTTAAAATGTAATTCTCTGTATGAAAAATGTTCTACTAGATTCGCTCAATAAAATTAAATGATGATAGAATCATATAATTATTTTTTGGTTTGGAATCTACAGAAAAGATGTCAAAAGAAGGTAATCAAGAAATGTTGATACTAAGAAAAGATCAAGCTCCCAGAATTGGAGAAAACTCTAGCCAATCTGAGCCAAAGAAGTTTCTGATTCCTGACCTAAATGCAGAACATTATTCCAATTCGGAGGGAAAAGAAGAAGGAGAAATTGTAGAAACAATTCAAAACTTGACAGGTTCAAAAGGTCAAGATGGAGGTTGTGTTATTCCTAAGCTTTTGGACGAGTTTGAGGTTGAGTTCTTTGTTCGTGTTCCATGCTTTGAATTCGGGAAACTAAAATTTCTCAACAGACGGTTCAGGCAGTTGTTAAAGCGCTTTGACAATTTTAAGGCTAGGAAAGAACGCGGGATTGTGAAACCATACGTGTTCTTGCATTCGGGTGGTAAAACTCGCTGGACAATATTTGATGAGGATTTTGAGAGTTTTCGAGTGCTTCCACAAGTTCCTACTGACGACTATTGCTTCTTCCATAGCGATAAGGAAACGATTAGTGCGGGTACGCAATTAATCGTCATTGGGGAGGAGATTGAGAGCATTGTGGTGTGGCGATACGAGCTAGAGGAGCATAAGTGGTTCAAAGGTCCTGCAATGATCACACCGAGGGTCATGTATGGTTCTGCCAGCCATGGAACCAATGCTTATTTTACAGGAGGAATTCATAGTGACGAAAATGGGACCCATGAGGTTTTGAACAAGTCTGAGAAATATAATGCAGAATCCAAAATGTGGACTGAAATTCATGGAATGAATAAGCGAAGAAAATTCAGCTTAGGATGTTTCTTGCGCGGCAAGTTTTACGTCCTCGGTGGCCGAGATGAGAATGATGAAAGCCTAACTTGTGGAGAAAGTTACGACGAGGTGACAAATTCTTGGGCGCTGATACCCAACATACTCGGAGACATGAGCTTCACGTCTTGCCACTCGCCGCCCCTCATTGCCGTGGTCAACGACAACCTCTACTCGTTGGACATATCTTCGAACGAGCTTCGTGTTTATGATATAAACGCAAACGCTTGGAAGAAATTTGGTGTCGTGCCTGTGAGAGCAAATGCCGCCTTTGGATGGGGAGTTGCGTTCAAGTCGATTGGAGATAGGCTTTTGGTGATTGGACCTTCGCCTTGGAATAGGAGAGTGGTGCTTTACACATGTTTTCCTTCTCCAGACAAGGAAGAGCAGGTTTGGGAGCAATTAAGAAACTACTGCGATGCTGTTGAACGCCACCAATTTATTCATAACTGCTGCGTCATGTTTGCTTGAAGTTTCTTCCGGGAAAAAAACTTGGCAACATCATATTTTGTTTGTGTTTTAAATAAGTTTGCGGCAATCCCGACGCCTAAAGATAACTAATGTTGTGGTTTTATGTTGTTTGTTTTTCTTTTGGTTTATTTCTATGTTATGCATATGGGTCTTTTATCTAGACTTAAATGTTGGTTTGTTTAATTTTATTTAATATAAGTGTTTGTGTTTGTGTCGCAAGCTTAATGTCGTTTATGTATTGAATCGAATTATTTTGTTGTTTCTTTTTCGGCCACAAACTAACATAATCAAGAAAAGCTTAATTAATATCTTAAAGGAAAACGAAGGAGATGAGAAAAATGTGAATCTTATACAGCTTTTCTAACGGCTTCTTGTCAAGCAAATCGGCAGCACCTTGTATTCATGCATCGTTCTTGGCTACAAATTTTGTATTCATGCATCGTTCTTGGCTACAAATTTATGCATCGTTCTTGGCTACATCCGCCCCTGGTCATCTCTGTAACTCAAATTTTTTATTCGTTTTTTTCTTTAGTTTGTAGTATCTATTGTTTTAAAATGATTTTGTTCTTGTCATGGATAGAGCCAGCACAAATCTTGGCGACTTAATTAATCCAATAATGAACATTATTTGGCTTCATTAGTTTATTAGTAAACTTCAGGCTTTCAACTGCATTGCAGCAATCATGGCGACACTATTTCGACTCCTTTTGACTTTTGAGTTTTGAACATCAGTATATTGCGTAATTTCTATATATGCCAATATTACTATAATAAATTTCCAAAAAAGGCAATTCGGAAAAAAAAATTCCAAAAAGGAGCCAAAAATATATGAGTTCATTAGAGATGTGTATAAAGCAAATTTATTTTTCATGTTTGTGTAACAATAATTCGTTTTTTTTTAATTACAGAATTTATTTCACAACAAAATGAATATTTACAAATAAGTGAAAAGGGGACCAACGATATAGTGAGGAGCGAAACATGAACTATGAATCAGAGAGAAGAAGAAGACGAATTGAAGAAGCTTTCTATGTATTTCGTTAATTGAGAGATTACATCTTTATATTCCAATAAGACTGAAATATATATAGTTCCCTAAATTGTGTGATGGTAAACATACTTATTAGAGATGTTACTTAATGCCCAAGCTATCGTGATTCACTTCTAACTATTAGAGATCTTGTACTTATGACCCGCTGTCAAAATTTTACGTTGATTTAGACTATCCTCATTAACCTGATCGCAAAGATTCTTCATAATACATGGAAGAGAACTCCAATTTGATTGCATTGCTTCGTTTCCTGACCAACTTCTCGATTATCCTATATCATTGCACTCCACAAATGGTACACTACCGAAGCTTCAAGTGCCAATCGAATAACTATAAATTGAACTTTGTGGAATTAAAGGTTCAAACGTGGCTAATGGTGACGTCCCAATAGGTGTTAAGCAGGTTTCCAAGAGATTTCTGGTAATAGTTGATTAGAGAATAAATGCAAGCCAAAAACAATTATTATGACAAATGTTGCCACCTTGACTAGAAAAGCATCAAAGGCAAAACATAGAGGTCGCAAAATCGAGTGACACTTGGGACGAGACCATATTACATGTTCTCGGGTCCGGAGATGTACAGATCTTGCCATCTTGGTCTAGAACCTTTTTTTATTTTTAATCAAAAGAAAGTTATCACATATTTTTTAGTTTGCTATTAATTTTTATCTCCCGCACATTCGGGTTTCGTAACTAATTTTAATCGGAGTAATCAGTGAATTTGCATTGGAATCATGAGAACCGGCGATTTCTAAGCTTAGCTCCTCTTTTCCCCCCATTGAGATAATGATTAGAGGCAAGTCGTACCAACTTGATAAGCTGAAATGAAACTGCTAGGATTTTCTCAGGGAAAACAAGAGAGATTTGTTTTGGAAAAAGTCTAAAAAATCGAAATTGAAACGAAATATAATGAACAATAGCTTTTTTCAAACTGTTTTCTTCTTACAAATCTTAATCAAAGGTCTTAAAGCTTCTCATAAGCTTAACTTCTATAACTATTCTCTAACAACCTCTTAATGACTGTTACTATTTACAACTGACAGAGAGTAACACAGAGTTATGTACACTAAAAAAAAGTTTAGGGAACGAATTTTTGAATTTAGGCGGAAATGGAATGATGAACACAATAATTTTTGAATTTAGGCGGAAATATAATCACAAAACAAGTTTATTATATATACAGAATGAAACAAAAGTGCACACAACATGAGATTACACTTGGGAGGCAAGCAATGATAAGCTTTGCCTTTGATGTTTTATTTGGAAGCAAAAGAAACTTGAACATAAACATACACAAATGTCATGTCCCCACACCGAATGGAAACAAAAGTTACACTTTGTAATTATATGATAGTGTTTGTTATTTCAAACCTTTTTGTAGCAATGGCAGTGTTTGTCGGTTCCCTCAACAGCCGCCCAACAGTACGAAACCGGAGGAGTTTCCACTGGCAGTTTGTTGCAACAGTTACAGCAATCAGCATTTGTACCTAGGAACGGGGCCGGGCCGCACTCTGCGTGTAAAACACGTGAAGCGGGCGCAGAGCAGCCACCAAGACCACAATCATTAGCCTCGCTCTTGAGGAATCCTAGATGTTGTTGACATATTCATCAAGATCGATTATCAGCACAATTAATATAATTAAAAGACAACTGCAAAGTTTAATAGAAAACTTGGTTAAATTAATACCGGTTAAAGCCATCACGAGGACAAGAAAGAGAACGAAGAAGCTGACGGAGTTTTCTTTTTCTTTGCCATTTCTTTTTCTTTTCTGCTTTGCTCTTGCTAAAACTTGTGTTTTATTTTTCTTTTGGATAAACTTAACTTTGATGATACAAATCCATATTTATAGTCAGAATTTCGTAACTTTGTTATACTTGTTTAAATCCCTCCTCTCTTCTTTTTCGTTTTCTCAAGTTCATTATGTCGCCACGATTGTGCATCGCCGTCTCTTTCATTACATTTTGTCTATCCTTTTTTAAATCATGCACTTGTATTAAATAATAATAAAAAAAGGAAGGTCATCTCTAAGATTCTAACTTTTTATTTTATTTTTAATGTATTCATTTTTTTTCTTTAGTTTGAAGTATATAGCTATTGTTTGAAAATGATTTTGTTCTTATCATGGACAGAGTAATTCCAATAATCAATTCGATTTGGCTTCATTAGTTCAATAATAAACTTTAGGATTTCAGCTGCATTGCAGTAATTATGGCGACTATTACTAATATAGCGATAATTAGTATTTTAGCAAAAAAATATAATGATAATTAGTTTCAGTTTTTCATTATTTTAAAATTTCAAAATTTATTTTATAACAAATATGAATATCTACAAAAAAAATTGAAAAAGGGGAAAACGACGAAACATTAGCTGAAGCAAAAAAGCTTCTACATATATAATACAAAGAAGAAAACTCCAATCATGCTATTCGACTACCAAATCAACTGATGATGAGCAAAATTGAGTTTGATGATTGTTGCATTGATTCGTTTCATGACCAACTTTTTGATCATCTTATACAATTTTTTTTTACTTGGAAGTATTAAAGTATGAACAACTTGGGGAGTAAATAAATTTGATAGAAAAATTCACAAAAGTTAAACTAGTATTCTACTTTTGTTAGCATAATTTTGTGTTCTATATAAACAAATAGACATATACTATAACTGCAGATGTGAGTTTCTATGTATAGAAATAAAATTTAATTTTGAAATATATCATCATTTTCATGAAATAACATGTTGTTTTCAAAATATAACCCTAGTTATTTCTATTTATTAAGTTTTAAACATGGAAACAACTTAATTAAAATATTTTTAGGGAAATTGAATACATAGTCAAAATTATTTGTTTGTCAACTTAATAATTCTTCTTAACAAATTGCCAACAATTAGTCAAAACTAAATCACAATTTAATAATAGTATTTTATGGTAAATATTTAAATATATACATAAAATTAGTCAAATTTTCAAATCAATTATCAGTAGTTTATGGTAAAAAGTTGAATACAAACATTTCAATACTATTGTAGAGAATTGAATTGAAGAAAAAAATATACTATGGCAAAAAATTAAAAGCAGATAAACTATATATATCTTAGTAATTTGTCATTTAGTAATCTGTAAAATTGGCGGCGCCGCATTTTTCTAACTAACTAAATAAAACCGAGACTCAAGTACGTATTTATTGCAGTCTTTTTGATCAGCTATCAAGGTATAATGCATCATATTTTATAATGAACTTAATAACTAATTATGGAGTTATGAATTCTAAATATCGTTAACCTTAATTTGTTTTTAGCATTCACATTTCATTACTAATGAATTATTATAATAGGTATATATGTATGTATGCAATAATTTTCAAATTTGTATAGGTGAATAGTGTGATATTTTAATATAAATTTCCAAATTTTGAAAAATACGTATTTGTAACTACAGTTAATAAACACATATTGCTTGATTTCATTATTTTAAATGCATTAAAGTAATAAAAATTGTTTGTAAGAAAGAGCAAACTAGAGTGACCTAAGAATATAAAAAATTAGAGTGATGAATTGTATTTCCACTTTACTACTCATTTAAAAAAAAAAAATCTTATGTGATAAACTGTTTTTGCTATTGTTTTGAATATTGAGATATCATTTCTTTCAAAGAATATATATTGTTCTCGATAGTGAGATTTTACGTAGTGCAATTTTGAATTTTTTGATGTTCCACCGTAAAAGAAACTCTTGTTTTTTTTTTCCCTTGCTTCTTTACAACAACATTGAGAATTTATAATTGCTTAAAATGTAATTCTCTGTATGAAAAATGTTCTACTAGATTCGCTCAATAAAATTAAATGATGATAGAATCATATAATTATTTTTTGGTTTGGAATCTACAGAAAAGATGTCAAAAGAAGGTAATCAAGAAATGTTGATACTAAGAAAAGATCAAGCTCCCAGAATTGGAGAAAACTCTAGCCAATCTGAGCCAAAGAAGTTTCTGATTCCTGACCTAAATGCAGAACATTATTCCAATTCGGAGGGAAAAGAAGAAGGAGAAATTGTAGAAACAATTCAAAACTTGACAGGTTCAAAAGGTCAAGATGGAGGTTGTGTTATTCCTAAGCTTTTGGACGAGTTTGAGGTTGAGTTCTTTGTTCGTGTTCCATGCTTTGAATTCGGGAAACTAAAATTTCTCAACAGACGGTTCAGGCAGTTGTTAAAGCGCTTTGACAATTTTAAGGCTAGGAAAGAACGCGGGATTGTGAAACCATACGTGTTCTTGCATTCGGGTGGTAAAACTCGCTGGACAATATTTGATGAGGATTTTGAGAGTTTTCGAGTGCTTCCACAAGTTCCTACTGACGACTATTGCTTCTTCCATAGCGATAAGGAAACGATTAGTGCGGGTACGCAATTAATCGTCATTGGGGAGGAGATTGAGAGCATTGTGGTGTGGCGATACGAGCTAGAGGAGCATAAGTGGTTCAAAGGTCCTGCAATGATCACACCGAGGGTCATGTATGGTTCTGCCAGCCATGGAACCAATGCTTATTTTACAGGAGGAATTCATAGTGACGAAAATGGGACCCATGAGGTTTTGAACAAGTCTGAGAAATATAATGCAGAATCCAAAATGTGGACTGAAATTCATGGAATGAATAAGCGAAGAAAATTCAGCTTAGGATGTTTCTTGCGCGGCAAGTTTTACGTCCTCGGTGGCCGAGATGAGAATGATGAAAGCCTAACTTGTGGAGAAAGTTACGACGAGGTGACAAATTCTTGGGCGCTGATACCCAACATACTCGGAGACATGAGCTTCACGTCTTGCCACTCGCCGCCCCTCATTGCCGTGGTCAACGACAACCTCTACTCGTTGGACATATCTTCGAACGAGCTTCGTGTTTATGATATAAACGCAAACGCTTGGAAGAAATTTGGTGTCGTGCCTGTGAGAGCAAATGCCGCCTTTGGATGGGGAGTTGCGTTCAAGTCGATTGGAGATAGGCTTTTGGTGATTGGACCTTCGCCTTGGAATAGGAGAGTGGTGCTTTACACATGTTTTCCTTCTCCAGACAAGGAAGAGCAGGTTTGGGAGCAATTAAGAAACTACTGCGATGCTGTTGAACGCCACCAATTTATTCATAACTGCTGCGTCATGTTTGCTTGAAGTTTCTTCCGGGAAAAAAACTTGGCAACATCATATTTTGTTTGTGTTTTAAATAAGTTTGCGGCAATCCCGACGCCTAAAGATAACTAATGTTGTGGTTTTATGTTGTTTGTTTTTCTTTTGGTTTATTTCTATGTTATGCATATGGGTCTTTTATCTAGACTTAAATGTTGGTTTGTTTAATTTTATTTAATATAAGTGTTTGTGTTTGTGTCGCAAGCTTAATGTCGTTTATGTATTGAATCGAATTATTTTGTTGTTTCTTTTTCGGCCACAAACTAACATAAACAAGAAAAGCTTAAAAGCTAAAAGCATAAACAAGAAAAGCTTAATTAATATCATAAAGGAAAACGAAGGAGATGAGAAAAATGTGAATCTTATACAGCTTTTCTAACGGCTTCTTGTCAAGCAAATCGGCAGCTCCTTGTATTCATGCATCGTTCTTGGCTACAAATTTATGCATCGTTCTTGGCTACATCCGCCCCTGGTCATCTCTGTAACTCAAAACTACAACGGATGAGGTCGTGTGTAAGTTCAAGAATCCAAGAGGGCTAAAGCCTCGCTCTTGAGGATTCCTAGATTTTGACATATATTCATCAGCACAAGATCATTAAGAGACGACTGCAAAGTATAATATAGATCAGCTTCGTTAACCTAATATTCTTTCAGGGTTTCCCAAGTACGTAGTGTCACCACAATTGTGCATTTCCTATTCCATTACATTTTGTTTTCCAAGTCCATCCTTCCTTTTTTTTTTTTAAAATCATGCACTTGTCTTAAGTACTCAACCTAAAGGAAGGTCATCGGTCATCTCTGTAACTCAAAATTTTTATTCGTTTTAAAATCATGCACTTGTGTTAAATAATAATTAAAAAAGAAGGTGATCAAGAAATGTTGATTCAAAACCTCACAAGTCTTTAGTTTGAAGTATATAGCTATTGTTTGAAAATGATTTTGTTCTTATCATGGACAGAGTAATTCCAATAATCAACTTGATTTGGCTTCATTAGTTCAATAATAAACTTTAGGGTTTCAGCTGCATTGCAGTAATTATGGCGACTATTACTAATATACCTATACAGAAGACGAGCCAAAGTGAGAGATCATATCACGATAATTAGTATTTTAGCAAAAAAAATATATAAAGATAATTAGTTTTTGTTTTTCATTATTTTAAAATTTGAAAAATTTATTTTATAACAAATATGAATATCTACACAAAAAAGTGAAAAGGGGAAAATCGACAAAACATAAACTGAAGCAAAAATCCATTGATTTGAAAATCAGGCAAGTGGATTTCAAAGTTAAACAAATGGATGTCAAAATTAAATATATGGATTATTATTTCTTTCAATAGCTTATACATATATACTTTCCACACTAAAGAATATTTGAGAGTGAATATATTATTCTTTCAATGCAAACCTCTTCTCACATTATTAGGGAGTAAATAAATTTGATAGCAAAATTCACAAAAGTAAAATTAGTATTCTACTTTTGATAGCATAATTTTGTGTTCTATGTAATAAACAAATAGATTTACACTATAACTGCAGATGTGAGTTTCTATATATAGAAATAATATTTCAATATGAAATATATCATCATTTTCATGAAATAACATGTTCTTTACGCAATATAACCCAAGTTATTTATATCAATTAAGTTTTAAATATGGAAACAACTTAATTTAATTAATTTAAGTGAAATTGAATACATAGTCAAAATTATTTATTTGTCAACTTAATAATTCTTCTTAACATATTGCCAACAATTAGTCAAAACTAAATAACAATTTAATAATAGTATTTTATGGTAAATATTTAAAAAATCAGTCAAAATTTTCAAATCACTTATCAGTAATAGTTTATTGTAAAACGTTGAATAAAAACATTCAATACTATGGTAGAGAATTGAATTAAAGAAAAAACATATACTATGGTAAAAAATTAAAAGCAGATAAACTATATATATCTTAGTAATTGGTCATTTAATAATCTATAAAATTGGCGGCGCCGCATCTTTCTAACTAACTAAATAAAACCGAGACTCAAGTACGTATTTATTGCAGTCTTTTATCAACTATCAAGGTATAATGCATCATATTTTATAATGAACTTAATAACTAGTTATAGAGTTATGATTTCTAAATATCGTTAACCTTTGTCTTTAGCATTCACATTTCATTATTAATGAATTATTATAATAGATATATATGTATGTATGCAATAATTTTCAAATTTGTATAGATGAATAGTGTGATTTTTTAATATAAATTTTCAATTTTTGTAAAATACGTATTTGTAACTACAGTTAAACAACACATATTGCCTGATTTAATTATTTTAAATGCATTTAAGTAATAAACATTATATGTAAGAAAGAACAAACTAGAGTGACGTAAGAGTAAAAAAAATTAGAGTGATGAATTGTATTTCCACTTTACTACTCATTTAAAAAAAAAAATCTTATGTGATAAATGGTTTTCATTATTGTTTTGAATAGTGAGATATCATTTCTTTCAAATAATTCATATTGTTCTCAATAAAGATATTTTACGTAGTGCAATTTAGAATCTTTTTGATGTTCCACCGTAAAAGAAACTCTTGTTTTTTTTTTCTTGCTTCTTTACAACAAAATTGGGAATTTATAATAGCTTAAAATGTAATTCTCTGTATTAAAAATGTTCTACTAGATTAGCTCAATAAAATTAAATGATGATACACTCATATTATTATTTTTTTGGTTTGGAATCTACAGAAAAAGATGTTAAAAGAAGGTGATGGAGCGGAA
The DNA here is from genome assembly GCA_020283515.1 of Alliaria petiolata. Lineage (NCBI taxonomy): Eukaryota > Viridiplantae > Streptophyta > Magnoliopsida > Brassicales > Brassicaceae > Alliaria > Alliaria petiolata. Next base: position 34,684,133 of record JAHZTW010000004.1, on the reverse strand, counting down.
ACTACAACGGATAGAACTAGATCCGTTGATTCTAAAAATACCCGGAAACTAGGATTTGTGAATACTCTTCACAGTGCTTAATCAAAAGCTCTTTAGGGTTTGTGAATACTCTTCACAGTGGTTTATCAAAACCTCTTTTAGGAATTCTTCTTTTATTAATTAATCAAAGTCTGAATACAATATGAAGCCTAAACTGGTTATTTATAATAAATCTTAAAACCCTAGAATAACTAAAATAGGAAAACTACTAAAATATAGAAAATAAAAATAATACATATTTATCTAAATACAAATAAGTAATAATAAAGATATGGAAGATATTTGGAAATATTCTTAATATCTCAGCTGCATCAGAAGGTAATCAAGAAATGTTGATACTAAGAAAAGATCAAGCTCCCAGAATTGGAGAAAACCCTAAGCAATCTGAGCCAAAGAAGTTTCTGATTCCTGACCTAAATGCAGAACCTTATTCCAATTCGGAAGGAGAAGAAGAAGGAGTAATCGTAGAAACAATTCAGAATTTGACAAGTAAAAAAAGTTCAAGATCAAGCTCCCAGAATTGGAGAAAAGTCTAGCCAATCTGAGCCAAAGAAGTTTCTGATTCCTGACCTAAATGCAAAACCTTATTTCAAGTCGGAGGGAGAAGAAGAAGGAGAATTTGTAGAAACAATTCAGAACTTTACGGGTTCAAAAGGTCAAGATGGAGGTTGTGTTTTTCCTAAGCTTTTGGACGAGTTTGAGGTTGAGATCTTTGTTCGTGTTTCATGCTTTGAATTCGGGAAACTTAAATTTCTCAACAGACGATACATGCAGTTATTAAAGAGTTTTGACATTTTCAAGGCTAGAAAAGAACGCGGGATTGTGAAACCATACGTGTTTTTGCATTCGGGTGGTGAAACTCGTTGGACAATATTTGATGAGGATTTTGTGAGTTTTCGAGTAGTTCCACAAGTTCCTACTAACGACTATTGCTTCATCCATAGCGATAAGGAAACGATTAGTGCGGGTAAGCAATTAATCGTCATTGGGAAGGAGATTGAGAGCATTGTGGTGTGGCGATACGAACTAGAGGAGAATAAGTGGTTCAAAGTTTCTGCAATGATCACACCGAGGATCATGTATGGTTCTGCCAGCCATGGAACCAATGCTTATTTTGCAGGAGGAATTCATATTGACGAAAATGGGACCCGTGAGGTTTTGAACAAGTATGAGAAATATAATGCAGAATCCAAAATGTGGATTTCGATTCATGGAATGCATAAGCGAAGGAAATTCAGCTCAGGATGTTTCTTGCACGGCAAGTTTTACGTCCTCGGTGGCCGAGATGAGAATGATGAAAGCCTAACTTGTGGAGAAAGTTACGACGAGGTGACAAATTCTTGGGCGCTGATACCCAACATACTCGGAGACATGAGCTTCACGTCTTGCCACTCCCCTCCCCTCATTGCTGTGGTCAACGACAACCTCTACTCGTTGGACATATCTTCGAACGAGCTTCGTGTTTATGATATAAACGCAAACGCTTGGAAGAAACTTGGTGTCGTGCCTGTGAGAGCAAATGCAGCCTTTGGATGGGGAGTTGCGTTCAAGTCGATTGGAGATAGGCTTTTGGTGATTGGACCTTCGCCTTGGAATAGGAGAGTGGTGCTTTACACATGTTTTCCTTCTCCAGACAAGGGAGAGCAAGTTTGGGAGCAATTCATAAATTACTGCGATGCTGTTGAACACCACCAGTTTATTCATAACTGCTGCGTCATGTTTGCTTGAAGTTTCTTCCGGAAAAAAACTTGCCAACATCATATTTTGTTTGTGTTTTAAATAAGTTTGCGGCAATCCTGATGCCTAAACATAACTAATGTTGTGGTTTTATGTTGTTTGTTTTTCTTTTGGTTGATTTCTATCTTATGCATATGGGTCTTTTATTTAGACTTAAATGTTGGTTTGTTTAATTTTATTTAATATAAGTGTTTGTCTTTGTGTGGAAAAGCTTAATGTCGTTTATGTATTGAATCGTATGATTTTGTTGTTTTTTTCTTCGGCCACAAACTAACAACGTTTGCGATTTTGATTCTGGAAAGCATAAACAAGAAAAGCTTAAAGGAAAACGAAGATTGAGATGAAAAAAAATGTGAATCTTATACAGCTATTCTAATGGCTTCTTAATTCATGGCTACACTATGTTGATAAGTTCGTGTTTAAGTCCAAGCCTCCAAGAGGTCTAATCTCCATGTGTCTAGAGCCTCGCTCTTAAGGATTCCTAGATGTTGACATATTCATCAGCACAAGATCATTAAGAGACAACTGCAAAGTATAATAGAGATCAGCTTCGTTAAACTAATATTTACTTGTTTAATCCCTCCTCTCTTCTTTCAGGTTTTCCCAAGTATATAGTGTCGCCACAATTGTGCATTTCCGTTCCATTACATTTTTTTTTTTTAAATCATGCACTTGTCTTAAATAATCAACCTATAGGAAGGTCATCGGTCAGTAAAAATCTTGGCGAGTTAATCCAATTATGAGAATTATTTGGCTTCATTAGTTTATTGGTAAACTTTAGGGTTTCGACTGCATTGCAGGCTTGCAGCAATCATGGCGACACTATCTCGACTCCCTTTGACTTTTGAGTTTTGAACATCAGTATATTGCGTATTTTCTATATATGCCAATATTACTATAATAAATTTCCAAAAAAGGAGCCAAAATAAGATAATATAAGCGTTAATTAGAGATGTGTATAAAGCAAATTTCTTTTTCATGTTTTTGTAACAATAATTCGGTTTTCTTTTTTTAAATTATAGAATTTGTTTCACAACAAAATGAATACTGTATATTCAAAAATAAGTGAAAAGGGGACCAACGATATAGTGAGAAACGAAACATGATGAAACAGAGAGAAGAAGAAGACGATAAGACTGAAATATAGTTTTTTTAAATTGTGTGATGGTAAACATACTTACAATAAAAAGTTCATAAGTATTAGAGATGTTGTAATTGATGCCCAAGCTGTCGAGATTTTACGTTCTATCCTCATTAATCTGAAGCAAAGCTTCTTCATAATACATGGAAGAGAACTCCAATTTGATTGCATTGATTGCATTCCACAAATGGTACACCGAAGCTTCAAGTGCCAATCGAATGACTATAAATTAAATTAAGCTTAGCTCCTCTTTTCCCTCATCGCGATGATGATTAGAGGCAAGACGTACCAACATGATTTTCTCACGGAAAACAAGAGAGATTTTTTTTTGGAAAATGTCTAGAGATTGAAATGAAATATAATGACCAATGGAAAGCGAGAGAGTTTTAGTGCTCTCATACCCTATTAGCTTTTTACAAACTGTTTTTTCTTACTAATCTTAATCAAAGGTCCTAAACCTTCTCAAAAGCTTAACTTCTATAACTATCCTCTAACAACCTCTTAATGACTATGTTCCTATTTACAACTGACAGAGAGTAACACAGAGTTGTGTACACTAATTAATAAGCAAAATCCACTATGATCCTAGTGTCCAAGAATTGGTCAATATTTATAAATGATGTCTAGGGAACAAATTTTTGAATTTGGGCGGAAATGGAATGAGGAACACAAACACAAAACGAGTTTATTATATATTCAGAATGAAACAAAAGTGCACACAACATGATATTACACTTGGGGGGCAAGCAATGATAAGCTTTGCCCTTTATTTGTTTATTTGGAAGCAAAAGAAACTTGAGCAAAAACACACACACATGTCATGCCCTCACACACTGAATTGAAACAAAAGTTACACGATAATTATATATATGAGGTTATTTCAAACCTTCTTTGTGTAGCAATGGCAGTGCTGGTCGCTTTCCTCAACAACCGCCCAACAGATTTTTGAACTCCCGAATTTGGCTTTGCAACAGTCACAACAAGCAGCATTGGAAACTGTGCACGGCCAATCCCCGCCCTCCCCCCAGAACACACGGTCAGCGGCGGTGGGGCAGGTCAAATCACCGCAGGGATCAGCCTCGCTCTTGAGGAATCCTAGATGTTGTTCACATATTCATCAGTGAAAGATAATTATAAGACAACTGCAAAGTATAATAGAGATCAACTTCGTTATATTTATACCGGTTGAAGCCATCACGAGGACAATCAAGAGAACGGTGAAGCTGACGGAGTTGAGGTTCTTTGCCATTTCTTTTCTTTTCTTGCTTTGCTTTTGCTAAAACTTGTGTTTTTTTTTTCTCTTTTGGATAAACTTAACTTTGATGATACAAATCCACAGTTGTGGTGAGCTATTTATAGTCTACATTTTCGTAACTTTGTTATACTTGTTCAATAAGTTCATAATGTCGCCACAATTGTGCATTGCCGTCTCTTTCATTACATTTTGTCTATCCTTTTTAAAATCATGCACTTGTGTTAAATAATAATAAAAAAGAAGGTCATCTCTAACTCATTTATATATATATATATATATATATTCATTTTTTATTTAGTTTGAAGTATATATATAGTGTTTGAAAATGATTTTATTGTTGTCATGGACAGAGTAAGCACGAATCTTGGAAATTTTTATTCCAATAATCAACTCGATTTGGCATCATTAGTTCAATAATATACTTTAGGGTTTCTGCTGCATTGCAGTAATCATGGCGACTATTACTAATATACTTAAACAGAAAACGAGCCAAAATGAGAGACCATATAACGATGATTAGTTTTTATTTTTCATTATTTTTAAAATTTTAAAATTTATTTTACAATATATATGAATATTTACAAAAAAAAAAGGGATAAGGGGAAAAACAACGAAACATAAATTGAAAAAAAATTTATAGGTATATAATACAAAGACGAGAACTCCAATCATGATATTCGACTACCGAATCATCTGAAGAGGAGATATCGATAATGATCAAAATTGAGTTTGATGATTGCATTGATTCATTTCCTGATCAACTTGTTGATTATCCTATATCGTTGTATTACTGATCACTAGGTCGATGGTGAATATGATCATTCCGCTTTGTCACAAATGGTACACCAAAGCCTCGATAGCCTAACGAAAGAGTATGTATTGAAATTTGTCAAATGAATGGTTTAATAGATGGTTAATGGTGACGTCCCAGTTATAGAAAGATAAAGAAGATTTTAGTAAATATCTCAATTCATATGATTTCTCTTAACTTTCTACACTAAAGATTCAATTTGAAATATATCATCATTTTAATGAAATACATGTTGTTTTCAAAATATAACCCTAGTTATTTATTTTTATTAAGTTTTAAACATGGAAACACCTTAATTTAATTAATTTAAGGGAAATTGAATACATAGTCAAAATTATCTGTTTGTCAACTTAACAATTCTTCTTAGCAAATTGCCAGCAATTAGTCAAAACTAAATAACACTTTAATAATAGTATTTTATGGTGAAGATTTAAATATATACATAAAAATCAGTCAAAATTTTCAAATCAATTATCATAATAGTTTATGGTAAAAAGTTGAATAAAAACATTTCAATACTGTGGTATAGAATTTAATTAAAGAAAAAATATATATTATGGCAAACTATTAAAAGCAGATAAACTATATATATCTTTGTAATTTGTCATTTAGTAATCTGTAAAATTGACGGCGCCGCATCTTTCTAACTAACTAAATAAAACCGGGAGTCAAGTACTTATTTATTGGAGTCTTTTCGATCAGCTATCAAGGTATAATACATCAAATTTTATAATGAACTTAATAACTAGTTATGGAGTTATGAATTCTAAATATGGTTAATCTTTGTTTTTAGCATTCACATTTCATTATTTGCGAGTTATTATAATAGATATATATGTATGTATGCAGTAATAAAATTTGTATAGATGAATAGTGTGATCTCTCAATATAAATTGATCTCTTAACATAAATTTCCAATTTTTGAAAAATACGTCAATTTGTAACTACAGTTAAACAACACAAATTGCCTGATTTCATTTTTTTAAAAATGTATTTAAGTAATAAAAATTATTTGTAAGAAAGACGTAAGAATATGAAAAATTAGAGTGATGAATTATATTTCCACTTTACTAATCTTTTATAAAAAATAATATTATGTGATAAATTGTTTTACTATATATAGCGGTTTTCGCTATTGTTTTGAATAGTGAGATATCATTTCTTTCTAATAATTCATATTGCTCTCAATAGTGAGATTTTACGTAGTGCAATTTTAAATCTCTTTGATATTGCACCATAAACTAATCTCTAATATTGTTTTTTCGTATTTCTTACAACAAGATTGAGACTTTATAATTGCTTGAAAATGTAATCATGTGTATTAAAAATGTTCTATTCATACAAATAAATTAAATGATGATACACTCATATTATTATTTTTTGGTTTGGAATCTACAGAAAAAGATGTCAAAGAAAAGTAATAAAGAAATGTTGATACTAAGAAAAGATCGAGATCTCAGAATTGGAGAAAACTCCAGCCAACCTGAGCCAAAGAAGTTTAAACCCAACATCCCTGACCTGAATGCAGACCCTTATTCCAATTCGGAGGGAGAAGAAGAAGGAGAAATTGTAGAAACAACTCAGAGTTTGACAGGTTCAAAAGCTCATGATGCAGGTTGTGTTTTTCCTAAGCTTTTAAAAGAGCTTGAGGTTGAGATCTTTGTTCGTGTTCCGTGCTTTGAATTCGGGAAACTTAAATTTCTCAACAGACGGTTCATGCAGTTATTAAAGAGTTTTGACATTTTTAAGGCTTTGAAAGAACGCGTGATTGTGAAACCATACGTGTTTTTGCATTCGGGTGGTGAAACTCGTTGGACAATATTTGATGAGAATTTTGTGAGTTTTCGAGTACTTCCACAAGTTCCTACTAACGACTATTGCTTCTTCCATAGCGATAAAGAAACGATTAGTGCGGGTAAGCAATTAATCGTCATTGGGAAGGAGATTGAGAGCATTGTGGTGTGGCGATACGAGCTAGAGGAGAATAAGTGGTTCAAAGGTCCTACAATGATCACACCGAGGATCATGTATGGTTCTGCCAGCCATGGAACGAATGCTTATTTTGCAGGAGGAATTCATATTGACGAAAATGGGACCCGTGAGGTTTTGAACAAGTCTGAGAAATATAATGCAGAATCCAAAATGTGGACTTCGATTCATGGAATGCATAAGCGAAGGAAATTCAGCTCAGGATGTTTCTTGCGCGGCAAGTTTTACGTCCTCGGTGGCCGAGATGAGAATGATGAAAGCCTAACTTGTGGAGAAAGTTACGACGAGGTGACAAATTCTTGGGCGCTGATACCCAACATACTCGGAGACATGAGCTTCACGTCTTGCCACTCCCCTCCCCTCATTGCTGTGGTCAACGACAACCTCTACTCGTTGGACATATCTTCGAACGAGCTTCGTGTTTATGATATAAACGCAAACGCTTGGAAGAAACTTGGTGTCGTGCCTGTGAGAGCAAATGCAGCCTTTGGATGGGGAGTTGCGTTCAAGTCGATTGGAGATAGGCTTTTGGTGATTGGACCTTCGCCTTGGAATAGGAGAGTGGTGCTTTACACATGTTTTCCTTCTCCAGACAAGGGAGAGCAAGTTTGGGAGCAATTCATAAATTACTGCGATGCTGTTGAACACCACCAGTTTATTCATAACTGCTGCGTCATGTTTGCTTGAAGTTTCTTCCGGAAAAAAACTTGCCAACATCATATTTTGTTTGTGTTTTAAATAAGTTTGCGGCAATCCTGATGCCTAAACATAACTAATGTTGTGGTTTTATGTTGTTTGTTTTTCTTTTGGTTGATTTCTATCTTATGCATATGGGTCTTTTATTTAGACTTAAATGTTGGTTTGTTTAATTTTATTTAATATAAGTGTTTGTCTTTGTGTGGAAAAGCTTAATGTCGTTTATGTATTGAATCGTATGATTTTGTTGTTTTTTTCTTCGGCCACAAACTAACAACGTTTGCGATTTTGATTCTGGAAAGCATAAACAAGAAAAGCTTAAAGGAAAACGAAGATTGAGATGAAAAAAAATGTGAATCTTATACAGCTATTCTAATGGCTTCTTAATTCATGGCTACACTATGTTGATAAGTTCGTGTTTAAGTCCAAGCCTCCAAGAGGTCTAATCTCCATGTGTCTAGAGCCTCGCTCTTAAGGATTCCTAGATGTTGACATATTCATCAGCACAAGATCATTAAGAGACAACTGCAAAGTATAATAGAGATCAGCTTCGTTAAACTAATATTTACTTGTTTAATCCCTCCTCTCTTCTTTCAGGTTTTCCCAAGTATATAGTGTCGCCACAATTGTGCATTTCCGTTCCATTACATTTTTTTTTTTTAAATCATGCACTTGTCTTAAATAATCAACCTATAGGAAGGTCATCGGTCAGTAAAAATCTTGGCGAGTTAATCCAATTATGAGAATTATTTGGCTTCATTAGTTTATTGGTAAACTTTAGGGTTTCGACTGCATTGCAGGCTTGCAGCAATCATGGCGACACTATCTCGACTCCCTTTGACTTTTGAGTTTTGAACATCAGTATATTGCGTATTTTCTATATATGCCAATATTACTATAATAAATTTCCAAAAAAGGAGCCAAAATAAGATAATATAAGCGTTAATTAGAGATGTGTATAAAGCAAATTTCTTTTTCATGTTTTTGTAACAATAATTCGGTTTTCTTTTTTTAAATTATAGAATTTGTTTCACAACAAAATGAATACTGTATATTCAAAAATAAGTGAAAAGGGGACCAACGATATAGTGAGAAACGAAACATGATGAAACAGAGAGAAGAAGAAGACGATAAGACTGAAATATAGTTTTTTTAAATTGTGTGATGGTAAACATACTTACAATAAAAAGTTCATAAGTATTAGAGATGTTGTAATTGATGCCCAAGCTGTCGAGATTTTACGTTCTATCCTCATTAATCTGAAGCAAAGCTTCTTCATAATACATGGAAGAGAACTCCAATTTGATTGCATTGATTGCATTCCACAAATGGTACACCGAAGCTTCAAGTGCCAATCGAATGACTATAAATTAAATTAAGCTTAGCTCCTCTTTTCCCTCATCGCGATGATGATTAGAGGCAAGACGTACCAACATGATTTTCTCACGGAAAACAAGAGAGATTTTTTTTTGGAAAATGTCTAGAGATTGAAATGAAATATAATGACCAATGGAAAGCGAGAGAGTTTTAGTGCTCTCATACCCTATTAGCTTTTTACAAACTGTTTTTTCTTACTAATCTTAATCAAAGGTCCTAAACCTTCTCAAAAGCTTAACTTCTATAACTATCCTCTAACAACCTCTTAATGACTATGTTCCTATTTACAACTGACAGAGAGTAACACAGAGTTGTGTACACTAATTAATAAGCAAAATCCACTATGATCCTAGTGTCCAAGAATTGGTCAATATTTATAAATGATGTCTAGGGAACAAATTTTTGAATTTGGGCGGAAATGGAATGAGGAACACAAACACAAAACGAGTTTATTATATATTCAGAATGAAACAAAAGTGCACACAACATGATATTACACTTGGGGGGCAAGCAATGATAAGCTTTGCCCTTTATTTGTTTATTTGGAAGCAAAAGAAACTTGAGCAAAAACACACACACATGTCATGCCCTCACACACTGAATTGAAACAAAAGTTACACGATAATTATATATATGAGGTTATTTCAAACCTTCTTTGTGTAGCAATGGCAGTGCTGGTCGCTTTCCTCAACAACCGCCCAACAGATTTTTGAACTCCCGAATTTGGCTTTGCAACAGTCACAACAAGCAGCATTGGAAACTGTGCACGGCCAATCCCCGCCCTCCCCCCAGAACACACGGTCAGCGGCGGTGGGGCAGGTCAAATCACCGCAGGGATCAGCCTCGCTCTTGAGGAATCCTAGATGTTGTTCACATATTCATCAGTGAAAGATAATTATAAGACAACTGCAAAGTATAATAGAGATCAACTTCGTTATATTTATACCGGTTGAAGCCATCACGAGGACAATCAAGAGAACGGTGAAGCTGACGGAGTTGAGGTTCTTTGCCATTTCTTTTCTTTTCTTGCTTTGCTTTTGCTAAAACTTGTGTTTTTTTTTTCTCTTTTGGATAAACTTAACTTTGATGATACAAATCCACAGTTGTGGTGAGCTATTTATAGTCTACATTTTCGTAACTTTGTTATACTTGTTCAATAAGTTCATAATGTCGCCACAATTGTGCATTGCCGTCTCTTTCATTACATTTTGTCTATCCTTTTTAAAATCATGCACTTGTGTTAAATAATAATAAAAAAGAAGGTCATCTCTAACTCATTTATATATATATATATATATATATTCATTTTTTATTTAGTTTGAAGTATATATATAGTGTTTGAAAATGATTTTATTGTTGTCATGGACAGAGTAAGCACGAATCTTGGAAATTTTTATTCCAATAATCAACTCGATTTGGCATCATTAGTTCAATAATATACTTTAGGGTTTCTGCTGCATTGCAGTAATCATGGCGACTATTACTAATATACTTAAACAGAAAACGAGCCAAAATGAGAGACCATATAACGATGATTAGTTTTTATTTTTCATTATTTTTAAAATTTTAAAATTTATTTTACAATATATATGAATATTTACAAAAAAAAAAGGGATAAGGGGAAAAACAACGAAACATAAATTGAAAAAAAATTTATAGGTATATAATACAAAGACGAGAACTCCAATCATGATATTCGACTACCGAATCATCTGAAGAGGAGATATCGATAATGATCAAAATTGAGTTTGATGATTGCATTGATTCATTTCCTGATCAACTTGTTGATTATCCTATATCGTTGTATTACTGATCACTAGGTCGATGGTGAATATGATCATTCCGCTTTGTCACAAATGGTACACCAAAGCCTCGATAGCCTAACGAAAGAGTATGTATTGAAATTTGTCAAATGAATGGTTTAATAGATGGTTAATGGTGACGTCCCAGTTATAGAAAGATAAAGAAGATTTTAGTAAATATCTCAATTCATATGATTTCTCTTAACTTTCTACACTAAAGATTCAATTTGAAATATATCATCATTTTAATGAAATACATGTTGTTTTCAAAATATAACCCTAGTTATTTATTTTTATTAAGTTTTAAACATGGAAACACCTTAATTTAATTAATTTAAGGGAAATTGAATACATAGTCAAAATTATCTGTTTGTCAACTTAACAATTCTTCTTAGCAAATTGCCAGCAATTAGTCAAAACTAAATAACACTTTAATAATAGTATTTTATGGTGAAGATTTAAATATATACATAAAAATCAGTCAAAATTTTCAAATCAATTATCATAATAGTTTATGGTAAAAAGTTGAATAAAAACATTTCAATACTGTGGTATAGAATTTAATTAAAGAAAAAATATATATTATGGCAAACTATTAAAAGCAGATAAACTATATATATCTTTGTAATTTGTCATTTAGTAATCTGTAAAATTGACGGCGCCGCATCTTTCTAACTAACTAAATAAAACCGGGAGTCAAGTACTTATTTATTGGAGTCTTTTCGATCAGCTATCAAGGTATAATACATCAAATTTTATAATGAACTTAATAACTAGTTATGGAGTTATGAATTCTAAATATGGTTAATCTTTGTTTTTAGCATTCACATTTCATTATTTGCGAGTTATTATAATAGATATATATGTATGTATGCAGTAATAAAATTTGTATAGATGAATAGTGTGATCTCTCAATATAAATTGATCTCTTAACATAAATTTCCAATTTTTGAAAAATACGTCAATTTGTAACTACAGTTAAACAACACAAATTGCCTGATTTCATTTTTTTAAAAATGTATTTAAGTAATAAAAATTATTTGTAAGAAAGACGTAAGAATATGAAAAATTAGAGTGATGAATTATATTTCCACTTTACTAATCTTTTATAAAAAATAATATTATGTGATAAATTGTTTTACTATATATAGCGGTTTTCGCTATTGTTTTGAATAGTGAGATATCATTTCTTTCTAATAATTCATATTGCTCTCAATAGTGAGATTTTACGTAGTGCAATTTTAAATCTCTTTGATATTGCACCATAAACTAATCTCTAATATTGTTTTTTCGTATTTCTTACAACAAGATTGAGACTTTATAATTGCTTGAAAATGTAATCATGTGTATTAAAAATGTTCTATTCATACAAATAAATTAAATGATGATACACTCATATTATTATTTTTTGGTTTGGAATCTACAGAAAAAGATGTCAAAGAAAAGTAATAAAGAAATGTTGATACTAAGAAAAGATCGAGATCTCAGAATTGGAGAAAACTCCAGCCAACCTGAGCCAAAGAAGTTTAAACCCAACATCCCTGACCTGAATGCAGACCCTTATTCCAATTCGGAGGGAGAAGAAGAAGGAGAAATTGTAGAAACAACTCAGAGTTTGACAGGTTCAAAAGCTCATGATGCAGGTTGTGTTTTTCCTAAGCTTTTAAAAGAGCTTGAGGTTGAGATCTTTGTTCGTGTTCCGTGCTTTGAATTCGGGAAACTTAAATTTCTCAACAGACGGTTCATGCAGTTATTAAAGAGTTTTGACATTTTTAAGGCTTTGAAAGAACGCGTGATTGTGAAACCATACGTGTTTTTGCATTCGGGTGGTGAAACTCGTTGGACAATATTTGATGAGAATTTTGTGAGTTTTCGAGTACTTCCACAAGTTCCTACTAACGACTATTGCTTCTTCCATAGCGATAAAGAAACGATTAGTGCGGGTAAGCAATTAATCGTCATTGGGAAGGAGATTGAGAGCATTGTGGTGTGGCGATACGAGCTAGAGGAGAATAAGTGGTTCAAAGGTCCTACAATGATCACACCGAGGATCATGTATGGTTCTGCCAGCCATGGAACGAATGCTTATTTTGCAGGAGGAATTCATATTGACGAAAATGGGACCCGTGAGGTTTTGAACAAGTCTGAGAAATATAATGCAGAATCCAAAATGTGGACTTCGATTCATGGAATGCATAAGCGAAGGAAATTCAGCTCAGGATGTTTCTTGCGCGGCAAGTTTTACGTCCTCGGTGGCCGAGATGAGAATGATGAAAGCCTAACTTGTGGAGAAAGTTACGACGAGGTGACAAATTCTTGGGCGCTGATACCCAACATACTCGGAGACATGAGCTTCACGTCTTGCCACTCCCCTCCCCTCATTGCTGTGGTCAACGACAACCTCTACTCGTTGGACATATCTTCGAACGAGCTTCGTGTTTATGATATAAACGCAAACGCTTGGAAGAAACTTGGTGTCGTGCCTGTGAGAGCAAATGCAGCCTTTGGATGGGGAGTTGCGTTCAAGTCGATTGGAGATAGGCTTTTGGTGATTGGACCTTCGCCTTGGAATAGGAGAGTGGTGCTTTACACATGTTTTCCTTCTCCAGACAAGGGAGAGCAAGTTTGGGAGCAATTCATAAATTACTGCGATGCTGTTGAACACCACCAGTTTATTCATAACTGCTGCGTCATGTTTGCTTGAAGTTTCTTCCGGAAAAAAACTTGCCAACATCATATTTTGTTTGTGTTTTAAATAAGTTTGCGGCAATCCTGATGCCTAAACATAACTAATGTTGTGGTTTTATGTTGTTTGTTTTTCTTTTGGTTGATTTCTATCTTATGCATATGGGTCTTTTATTTAGACTTAAATGTTGGTTTGTTTAATTTTATTTAATATAAGTGTTTGTCTTTGTGTGGAAAAGCTTAATGTCGTTTATGTATTGAATCGTATGATTTTGTTGTTTTTTTCTTCGGCCACAAACTAACAACGTTTGCGATTTTGATTCTGGAAAGCATAAACAAGAAAAGCTTAAAGGAAAACGAAGATTGAGATGAAAAAAAATGTGAATCTTATACAGCTATTCTAATGGCTTCTTAATTCATGGCTACACTATGTTGATAAGTTCGTGTTTAAGTCCAAGCCTCCAAGAGGTCTAATCTCCATGTGTCTAGAGCCTCGCTCTTAAGGATTCCTAGATGTTGACATATTCATCAGCACAAGATCATTAAGAGACAACTGCAAAGTATAATAGAGATCAGCTTCGTTAAACTAATATTTACTTGTTTAATCCCTCCTCTCTTCTTTCAGGTTTTCCCAAGTATATAGTGTCGCCACAATTGTGCATTTCCGTTCCATTACATTTTTTTTTTTTAAATCATGCACTTGTCTTAAATAATCAACCTATAGGAAGGTCATCGGTCAGTAAAAATCTTGGCGAGTTAATCCAATTATGAGAATTATTTGGCTTCATTAGTTTATTGGTAAACTTTAGGGTTTCGACTGCATTGCAGGCTTGCAGCAATCATGGCGACACTATCTCGACTCCCTTTGACTTTTGAGTTTTGAACATCAGTATATTGCGTATTTTCTATATATGCCAATATTACTATAATAAATTTCCAAAAAAGGAGCCAAAATAAGATAATATAAGCGTTAATTAGAGATGTGTATAAAGCAAATTTCTTTTTCATGTTTTTGTAACAATAATTCGGTTTTCTTTTTTTAAATTATAGAATTTGTTTCACAACAAAATGAATACTGTATATTCAAAAATAAGTGAAAAGGGGACCAACGATATAGTGAGAAACGAAACATGATGAAACAGAGAGAAGAAGAAGACGATAAGACTGAAATATAGTTTTTTTAAATTGTGTGATGGTAAACATACTTACAATAAAAAGTTCATAAGTATTAGAGATGTTGTAATTGATGCCCAAGCTGTCGAGATTTTACGTTCTATCCTCATTAATCTGAAGCAAAGCTTCTTCATAATACATGGAAGAGAACTCCAATTTGATTGCATTGATTGCATTCCACAAATGGTACACCGAAGCTTCAAGTGCCAATCGAATGACTATAAATTAAATTAAGCTTAGCTCCTCTTTTCCCTCATCGCGATGATGATTAGAGGCAAGACGTACCAACATGATTTTCTCACGGAAAACAAGAGAGATTTTTTTTTGGAAAATGTCTAGAGATTGAAATGAAATATAATGACCAATGGAAAGCGAGAGAGTTTTAGTGCTCTCATACCCTATTAGCTTTTTACAAACTGTTTTTTCTTACTAATCTTAATCAAAGGTCCTAAACCTTCTCAAAAGCTTAACTTCTATAACTATCCTCTAACAACCTCTTAATGACTATGTTCCTATTTACAACTGACAGAGAGTAACACAGAGTTGTGTACACTAATTAATAAGCAAAATCCACTATGATCCTAGTGTCCAAGAATTGGTCAATATTTATAAATGATGTCTAGGGAACAAATTTTTGAATTTGGGCGGAAATGGAATGAGGAACACAAACACAAAACGAGTTTATTATATATTCAGAATGAAACAAAAGTGCACACAACATGATATTACACTTGGGGGGCAAGCAATGATAAGCTTTGCCCTTTATTTGTTTATTTGGAAGCAAAAGAAACTTGAGCAAAAACACACACACATGTCATGCCCTCACACACTGAATTGAAACAAAAGTTACACGATAATTATATATATGAGGTTATTTCAAACCTTCTTTGTGTAGCAATGGCAGTGCTGGTCGCTTTCCTCAACAACCGCCCAACAGATTTTTGAACTCCCGAATTTGGCTTTGCAACAGTCACAACAAGCAGCATTGGAAACTGTGCACGGCCAATCCCCGCCCTCCCCCCAGAACACACGGTCAGCGGCGGTGGGGCAGGTCAAATCACCGCAGGGATCAGCCTCGCTCTTGAGGAATCCTAGATGTTGTTCACATATTCATCAGTGAAAGATAATTATAAGACAACTGCAAAGTATAATAGAGATCAACTTCGTTATATTTATACCGGTTGAAGCCATCACGAGGACAATCAAGAGAACGGTGAAGCTGACGGAGTTGAGGTTCTTTGCCATTTCTTTTCTTTTCTTGCTTTGCTTTTGCTAAAACTTGTGTTTTTTTTTTCTCTTTTGGATAAACTTAACTTTGATGATACAAATCCACAGTTGTGGTGAGCTATTTATAGTCTACATTTTCGTAACTTTGTTATACTTGTTCAATAAGTTCATAATGTCGCCACAATTGTGCATTGCCGTCTCTTTCATTACATTTTGTCTATCCTTTTTAAAATCATGCACTTGTGTTAAATAATAATAAAAAAGAAGGTCATCTCTAACTCATTTATATATATATATATATATATATTCATTTTTTATTTAGTTTGAAGTATATATATAGTGTTTGAAAATGATTTTATTGTTGTCATGGACAGAGTAAGCACGAATCTTGGAAATTTTTATTCCAATAATCAACTCGATTTGGCATCATTAGTTCAATAATATACTTTAGGGTTTCTGCTGCATTGCAGTAATCATGGCGACTATTACTAATATACTTAAACAGAAAACGAGCCAAAATGAGAGACCATATAACGATGATTAGTTTTTATTTTTCATTATTTTTAAAATTTTAAAATTTATTTTACAATATATATGAATATTTACAAAAAAAAAAGGGATAAGGGGAAAAACAACGAAACATAAATTGAAAAAAAATTTATAGGTATATAATACAAAGACGAGAACTCCAATCATGATATTCGACTACCGAATCATCTGAAGAGGAGATATCGATAATGATCAAAATTGAGTTTGATGATTGCATTGATTCATTTCCTGATCAACTTGTTGATTATCCTATATCGTTGTATTACTGATCACTAGGTCGATGGTGAATATGATCATTCCGCTTTGTCACAAATGGTACACCAAAGCCTCGATAGCCTAACGAAAGAGTATGTATTGAAATTTGTCAAATGAATGGTTTAATAGATGGTTAATGGTGACGTCCCAGTTATAGAAAGATAAAGAAGATTTTAGTAAATATCTCAATTCATATGATTTCTCTTAACTTTCTACACTAAAGATTCAATTTGAAATATATCATCATTTTAATGAAATACATGTTGTTTTCAAAATATAACCCTAGTTATTTATTTTTATTAAGTTTTAAACATGGAAACACCTTAATTTAATTAATTTAAGGGAAATTGAATACATAGTCAAAATTATCTGTTTGTCAACTTAACAATTCTTCTTAGCAAATTGCCAGCAATTAGTCAAAACTAAATAACACTTTAATAATAGTATTTTATGGTGAAGATTTAAATATATACATAAAAATCAGTCAAAATTTTCAAATCAATTATCATAATAGTTTATGGTAAAAAGTTGAATAAAAACATTTCAATACTGTGGTATAGAATTTAATTAAAGAAAAAATATATATTATGGCAAACTATTAAAAGCAGATAAACTATATATATCTTTGTAATTTGTCATTTAGTAATCTGTAAAATTGACGGCGCCGCATCTTTCTAACTAACTAAATAAAACCGGGAGTCAAGTACTTATTTATTGGAGTCTTTTCGATCAGCTATCAAGGTATAATACATCAAATTTTATAATGAACTTAATAACTAGTTATGGAGTTATGAATTCTAAATATGGTTAATCTTTGTTTTTAGCATTCACATTTCATTATTTGCGAGTTATTATAATAGATATATATGTATGTATGCAGTAATAAAATTTGTATAGATGAATAGTGTGATCTCTCAATATAAATTGATCTCTTAACATAAATTTCCAATTTTTGAAAAATACGTCAATTTGTAACTACAGTTAAACAACACAAATTGCCTGATTTCATTTTTTTAAAAATGTATTTAAGTAATAAAAATTATTTGTAAGAAAGACGTAAGAATATGAAAAATTAGAGTGATGAATTATATTTCCACTTTACTAATCTTTTATAAAAAATAATATTATGTGATAAATTGTTTTACTATATATAGCGGTTTTCGCTATTGTTTTGAATAGTGAGATATCATTTCTTTCTAATAATTCATATTGCTCTCAATAGTGAGATTTTACGTAGTGCAATTTTAAATCTCTTTGATATTGCACCATAAACTAATCTCTAATATTGTTTTTTCGTATTTCTTACAACAAGATTGAGACTTTATAATTGCTTGAAAATGTAATCATGTGTATTAAAAATGTTCTATTCATACAAATAAATTAAATGATGATACACTCATATTATTATTTTTTGGTTTGGAATCTACAGAAAAAGATGTCAAAGAAAAGTAATAAAGAAATGTTGATACTAAGAAAAGATCGAGATCTCAGAATTGGAGAAAACTCCAGCCAACCTGAGCCAAAGAAGTTTAAACCCAACATCCCTGACCTGAATGCAGACCCTTATTCCAATTCGGAGGGAGAAGAAGAAGGAGAAATTGTAGAAACAACTCAGAGTTTGACAGGTTCAAAAGCTCATGATGCAGGTTGTGTTTTTCCTAAGCTTTTAAAAGAGCTTGAGGTTGAGATCTTTGTTCGTGTTCCGTGCTTTGAATTCGGGAAACTTAAATTTCTCAACAGACGGTTCATGCAGTTATTAAAGAGTTTTGACATTTTTAAGGCTTTGAAAGAACGCGTGATTGTGAAACCATACGTGTTTTTGCATTCGGGTGGTGAAACTCGTTGGACAATATTTGATGAGAATTTTGTGAGTTTTCGAGTACTTCCACAAGTTCCTACTAACGACTATTGCTTCTTCCATAGCGATAAAGAAACGATTAGTGCGGGTAAGCAATTAATCGTCATTGGGAAGGAGATTGAGAGCATTGTGGTGTGGCGATACGAGCTAGAGGAGAATAAGTGGTTCAAAGGTCCTACAATGATCACACCGAGGATCATGTATGGTTCTGCCAGCCATGGAACGAATGCTTATTTTGCAGGAGGAATTCATATTGACGAAAATGGGACCCGTGAGGTTTTGAACAAGTCTGAGAAATATAATGCAGAATCCAAAATGTGGACTTCGATTCATGGAATGCATAAGCGAAGGAAATTCAGCTCAGGATGTTTCTTGCGCGGCAAGTTTTACGTCCTCGGTGGCCGAGATGAGAATGATGAAAGCCTAACTTGTGGAGAAAGTTACGACGAGGTGACAAATTCTTGGGCGCTGATACCCAACATACTCGGAGACATGAGCTTCACGTCTTGCCACTCCCCTCCCCTCATTGCTGTGGTCAACGACAACCTCTACTCGTTGGACATATCTTCGAACGAGCTTCGTGTTTATGATATAAACGCAAACGCTTGGAAGAAACTTGGTGTCGTGCCTGTGAGAGCAAATGCAGCCTTTGGATGGGGAGTTGCGTTCAAGTCGATTGGAGATAGGCTTTTGGTGATTGGACCTTCGCCTTGGAATAGGAGAGTGGTGCTTTACACATGTTTTCCTTCTCCAGACAAGGGAGAGCAAGTTTGGGAGCAATTCATAAATTACTGCGATGCTGTTGAACACCACCAGTTTATTCATAACTGCTGCGTCATGTTTGCTTGAAGTTTCTTCCGGAAAAAAACTTGCCAACATCATATTTTGTTTGTGTTTTAAATAAGTTTGCGGCAATCCTGATGCCTAAACATAACTAATGTTGTGGTTTTATGTTGTTTGTTTTTCTTTTGGTTGATTTCTATCTTATGCATATGGGTCTTTTATTTAGACTTAAATGTTGGTTTGTTTAATTTTATTTAATATAAGTGTTTGTCTTTGTGTGGAAAAGCTTAATGTCGTTTATGTATTGAATCGTATGATTTTGTTGTTTTTTTCTTCGGCCACAAACTAACAACGTTTGCGATTTTGATTCTGGAAAGCATAAACAAGAAAAGCTTAAAGGAAAACGAAGATTGAGATGAAAAAAAATGTGAATCTTATACAGCTATTCTAATGGCTTCTTAATTCATGGCTACACTATGTTGATAAGTTCGTGTTTAAGTCCAAGCCTCCAAGAGGTCTAATCTCCATGTGTCTAGAGCCTCGCTCTTAAGGATTCCTAGATGTTGACATATTCATCAGCACAAGATCATTAAGAGACAACTGCAAAGTATAATAGAGATCAGCTTCGTTAAACTAATATTTACTTGTTTAATCCCTCCTCTCTTCTTTCAGGTTTTCCCAAGTATATAGTGTCGCCACAATTGTGCATTTCCGTTCCATTACATTTTTTTTTTTTAAATCATGCACTTGTCTTAAATAATCAACCTATAGGAAGGTCATCGGTCAGTAAAAATCTTGGCGAGTTAATCCAATTATGAGAATTATTTGGCTTCATTAGTTTATTGGTAAACTTTAGGGTTTCGACTGCATTGCAGGCTTGCAGCAATCATGGCGACACTATCTCGACTCCCTTTGACTTTTGAGTTTTGAACATCAGTATATTGCGTATTTTCTATATATGCCAATATTACTATAATAAATTTCCAAAAAAGGAGCCAAAATAAGATAATATAAGCGTTAATTAGAGATGTGTATAAAGCAAATTTCTTTTTCATGTTTTTGTAACAATAATTCGGTTTTCTTTTTTTAAATTATAGAATTTGTTTCACAACAAAATGAATACTGTATATTCAAAAATAAGTGAAAAGGGGACCAACGATATAGTGAGAAACGAAACATGATGAAACAGAGAGAAGAAGAAGACGATAAGACTGAAATATAGTTTTTTTAAATTGTGTGATGGTAAACATACTTACAATAAAAAGTTCATAAGTATTAGAGATGTTGTAATTGATGCCCAAGCTGTCGAGATTTTACGTTCTATCCTCATTAATCTGAAGCAAAGCTTCTTCATAATACATGGAAGAGAACTCCAATTTGATTGCATTGATTGCATTCCACAAATGGTACACCGAAGCTTCAAGTGCCAATCGAATGACTATAAATTAAATTAAGCTTAGCTCCTCTTTTCCCTCATCGCGATGATGATTAGAGGCAAGACGTACCAACATGATTTTCTCACGGAAAACAAGAGAGATTTTTTTTTGGAAAATGTCTAGAGATTGAAATGAAATATAATGACCAATGGAAAGCGAGAGAGTTTTAGTGCTCTCATACCCTATTAGCTTTTTACAAACTGTTTTTTCTTACTAATCTTAATCAAAGGTCCTAAACCTTCTCAAAAGCTTAACTTCTATAACTATCCTCTAACAACCTCTTAATGACTATGTTCCTATTTACAACTGACAGAGAGTAACACAGAGTTGTGTACACTAATTAATAAGCAAAATCCACTATGATCCTAGTGTCCAAGAATTGGTCAATATTTATAAATGATGTCTAGGGAACAAATTTTTGAATTTGGGCGGAAATGGAATGAGGAACACAAACACAAAACGAGTTTATTATATATTCAGAATGAAACAAAAGTGCACACAACATGATATTACACTTGGGGGGCAAGCAATGATAAGCTTTGCCCTTTATTTGTTTATTTGGAAGCAAAAGAAACTTGAGCAAAAACACACACACATGTCATGCCCTCACACACTGAATTGAAACAAAAGTTACACGATAATTATATATATGAGGTTATTTCAAACCTTCTTTGTGTAGCAATGGCAGTGCTGGTCGCTTTCCTCAACAACCGCCCAACAGATTTTTGAACTCCCGAATTTGGCTTTGCAACAGTCACAACAAGCAGCATTGGAAACTGTGCACGGCCAATCCCCGCCCTCCCCCCAGAACACACGGTCAGCGGCGGTGGGGCAGGTCAAATCACCGCAGGGATCAGCCTCGCTCTTGAGGAATCCTAGATGTTGTTCACATATTCATCAGTGAAAGATAATTATAAGACAACTGCAAAGTATAATAGAGATCAACTTCGTTATATTTATACCGGTTGAAGCCATCACGAGGACAATCAAGAGAACGGTGAAGCTGACGGAGTTGAGGTTCTTTGCCATTTCTTTTCTTTTCTTGCTTTGCTTTTGCTAAAACTTGTGTTTTTTTTTTCTCTTTTGGATAAACTTAACTTTGATGATACAAATCCACAGTTGTGGTGAGCTATTTATAGTCTACATTTTCGTAACTTTGTTATACTTGTTCAATAAGTTCATAATGTCGCCACAATTGTGCATTGCCGTCTCTTTCATTACATTTTGTCTATCCTTTTTAAAATCATGCACTTGTGTTAAATAATAATAAAAAAGAAGGTCATCTCTAACTCATTTATATATATATATATATATATATTCATTTTTTATTTAGTTTGAAGTATATATATAGTGTTTGAAAATGATTTTATTGTTGTCATGGACAGAGTAAGCACGAATCTTGGAAATTTTTATTCCAATAATCAACTCGATTTGGCATCATTAGTTCAATAATATACTTTAGGGTTTCTGCTGCATTGCAGTAATCATGGCGACTATTACTAATATACTTAAACAGAAAACGAGCCAAAATGAGAGACCATATAACGATGATTAGTTTTTATTTTTCATTATTTTTAAAATTTTAAAATTTATTTTACAATATATATGAATATTTACAAAAAAAAAAGGGATAAGGGGAAAAACAACGAAACATAAATTGAAAAAAAATTTATAGGTATATAATACAAAGACGAGAACTCCAATCATGATATTCGACTACCGAATCATCTGAAGAGGAGATATCGATAATGATCAAAATTGAGTTTGATGATTGCATTGATTCATTTCCTGATCAACTTGTTGATTATCCTATATCGTTGTATTACTGATCACTAGGTCGATGGTGAATATGATCATTCCGCTTTGTCACAAATGGTACACCAAAGCCTCGATAGCCTAACGAAAGAGTATGTATTGAAATTTGTCAAATGAATGGTTTAATAGATGGTTAATGGTGACGTCCCAGTTATAGAAAGATAAAGAAGATTTTAGTAAATATCTCAATTCATATGATTTCTCTTAACTTTCTACACTAAAGATTCAATTTGAAATATATCATCATTTTAATGAAATACATGTTGTTTTCAAAATATAACCCTAGTTATTTATTTTTATTAAGTTTTAAACATGGAAACACCTTAATTTAATTAATTTAAGGGAAATTGAATACATAGTCAAAATTATCTGTTTGTCAACTTAACAATTCTTCTTAGCAAATTGCCAGCAATTAGTCAAAACTAAATAACACTTTAATAATAGTATTTTATGGTGAAGATTTAAATATATACATAAAAATCAGTCAAAATTTTCAAATCAATTATCATAATAGTTTATGGTAAAAAGTTGAATAAAAACATTTCAATACTGTGGTATAGAATTTAATTAAAGAAAAAATATATATTATGGCAAACTATTAAAAGCAGATAAACTATATATATCTTTGTAATTTGTCATTTAGTAATCTGTAAAATTGACGGCGCCGCATCTTTCTAACTAACTAAATAAAACCGGGAGTCAAGTACTTATTTATTGGAGTCTTTTCGATCAGCTATCAAGGTATAATACATCAAATTTTATAATGAACTTAATAACTAGTTATGGAGTTATGAATTCTAAATATGGTTAATCTTTGTTTTTAGCATTCACATTTCATTATTTGCGAGTTATTATAATAGATATATATGTATGTATGCAGTAATAAAATTTGTATAGATGAATAGTGTGATCTCTCAATATAAATTGATCTCTTAACATAAATTTCCAATTTTTGAAAAATACGTCAATTTGTAACTACAGTTAAACAACACAAATTGCCTGATTTCATTTTTTTAAAAATGTATTTAAGTAATAAAAATTATTTGTAAGAAAGACGTAAGAATATGAAAAATTAGAGTGATGAATTATATTTCCACTTTACTAATCTTTTATAAAAAATAATATTATGTGATAAATTGTTTTACTATATATAGCGGTTTTCGCTATTGTTTTGAATAGTGAGATATCATTTCTTTCTAATAATTCATATTGCTCTCAATAGTGAGATTTTACGTAGTGCAATTTTAAATCTCTTTGATATTGCACCATAAACTAATCTCTAATATTGTTTTTTCGTATTTCTTACAACAAGATTGAGACTTTATAATTGCTTGAAAATGTAATCATGTGTATTAAAAATGTTCTATTCATACAAATAAATTAAATGATGATACACTCATATTATTATTTTTTGGTTTGGAATCTACAGAAAAAGATGTCAAAGAAAAGTAATAAAGAAATGTTGATACTAAGAAAAGATCGAGATCTCAGAATTGGAGAAAACTCCAGCCAACCTGAGCCAAAGAAGTTTAAACCCAACATCCCTGACCTGAATGCAGACCCTTATTCCAATTCGGAGGGAGAAGAAGAAGGAGAAATTGTAGAAACAACTCAGAGTTTGACAGGTTCAAAAGCTCATGATGCAGGTTGTGTTTTTCCTAAGCTTTTAAAAGAGCTTGAGGTTGAGATCTTTGTTCGTGTTCCGTGCTTTGAATTCGGGAAACTTAAATTTCTCAACAGACGGTTCATGCAGTTATTAAAGAGTTTTGACATTTTTAAGGCTTTGAAAGAACGCGTGATTGTGAAACCATACGTGTTTTTGCATTCGGGTGGTGAAACTCGTTGGACAATATTTGATGAGAATTTTGTGAGTTTTCGAGTACTTCCACAAGTTCCTACTAACGACTATTGCTTCTTCCATAGCGATAAAGAAACGATTAGTGCGGGTAAGCAATTAATCGTCATTGGGAAGGAGATTGAGAGCATTGTGGTGTGGCGATACGAGCTAGAGGAGAATAAGTGGTTCAAAGGTCCTACAATGATCACACCGAGGATCATGTATGGTTCTGCCAGCCATGGAACGAATGCTTATTTTGCAGGAGGAATTCATATTGACGAAAATGGGACCCGTGAGGTTTTGAACAAGTCTGAGAAATATAATGCAGAATCCAAAATGTGGACTTCGATTCATGGAATGCATAAGCGAAGGAAATTCAGCTCAGGATGTTTCTTGCGCGGCAAGTTTTACGTCCTCGGTGGCCGAGATGAGAATGATGAAAGCCTAACTTGTGGAGAAAGTTACGACGAGGTGACAAATTCTTGGGCGCTGATACCCAACATACTCGGAGACATGAGCTTCACGTCTTGCCACTCCCCTCCCCTCATTGCTGTGGTCAACGACAACCTCTACTCGTTGGACATATCTTCGAACGAGCTTCGTGTTTATGATATAAACGCAAACGCTTGGAAGAAACTTGGTGTCGTGCCTGTGAGAGCAAATGCAGCCTTTGGATGGGGAGTTGCGTTCAAGTCGATTGGAGATAGGCTTTTGGTGATTGGACCTTCGCCTTGGAATAGGAGAGTGGTGCTTTACACATGTTTTCCTTCTCCAGACAAGGGAGAGCAAGTTTGGGAGCAATTCATAAATTACTGCGATGCTGTTGAACACCACCAGTTTATTCATAACTGCTGCGTCATGTTTGCTTGAAGTTTCTTCCGGAAAAAAACTTGCCAACATCATATTTTGTTTGTGTTTTAAATAAGTTTGCGGCAATCCTGATGCCTAAACATAACTAATGTTGTGGTTTTATGTTGTTTGTTTTTCTTTTGGTTGATTTCTATCTTATGCATATGGGTCTTTTATTTAGACTTAAATGTTGGTTTGTTTAATTTTATTTAATATAAGTGTTTGTCTTTGTGTGGAAAAGCTTAATGTCGTTTATGTATTGAATCGTATGATTTTGTTGTTTTTTTCTTCGGCCACAAACTAACAACGTTTGCGATTTTGATTCTGGAAAGCATAAACAAGAAAAGCTTAAAGGAAAACGAAGATTGAGATGAAAAAAAATGTGAATCTTATACAGCTATTCTAATGGCTTCTTAATTCATGGCTACACTATGTTGATAAGTTCGTGTTTAAGTCCAAGCCTCCAAGAGGTCTAATCTCCATGTGTCTAGAGCCTCGCTCTTAAGGATTCCTAGATGTTGACATATTCATCAGCACAAGATCATTAAGAGACAACTGCAAAGTATAATAGAGATCAGCTTCGTTAAACTAATATTTACTTGTTTAATCCCTCCTCTCTTCTTTCAGGTTTTCCCAAGTATATAGTGTCGCCACAATTGTGCATTTCCGTTCCATTACATTTTTTTTTTTTAAATCATGCACTTGTCTTAAATAATCAACCTATAGGAAGGTCATCGGTCAGTAAAAATCTTGGCGAGTTAATCCAATTATGAGAATTATTTGGCTTCATTAGTTTATTGGTAAACTTTAGGGTTTCGACTGCATTGCAGGCTTGCAGCAATCATGGCGACACTATCTCGACTCCCTTTGACTTTTGAGTTTTGAACATCAGTATATTGCGTATTTTCTATATATGCCAATATTACTATAATAAATTTCCAAAAAAGGAGCCAAAATAAGATAATATAAGCGTTAATTAGAGATGTGTATAAAGCAAATTTCTTTTTCATGTTTTTGTAACAATAATTCGGTTTTCTTTTTTTAAATTATAGAATTTGTTTCACAACAAAATGAATACTGTATATTCAAAAATAAGTGAAAAGGGGACCAACGATATAGTGAGAAACGAAACATGATGAAACAGAGAGAAGAAGAAGACGATAAGACTGAAATATAGTTTTTTTAAATTGTGTGATGGTAAACATACTTACAATAAAAAGTTCATAAGTATTAGAGATGTTGTAATTGATGCCCAAGCTGTCGAGATTTTACGTTCTATCCTCATTAATCTGAAGCAAAGCTTCTTCATAATACATGGAAGAGAACTCCAATTTGATTGCATTGATTGCATTCCACAAATGGTACACCGAAGCTTCAAGTGCCAATCGAATGACTATAAATTAAATTAAGCTTAGCTCCTCTTTTCCCTCATCGCGATGATGATTAGAGGCAAGACGTACCAACATGATTTTCTCACGGAAAACAAGAGAGATTTTTTTTTGGAAAATGTCTAGAGATTGAAATGAAATATAATGACCAATGGAAAGCGAGAGAGTTTTAGTGCTCTCATACCCTATTAGCTTTTTACAAACTGTTTTTTCTTACTAATCTTAATCAAAGGTCCTAAACCTTCTCAAAAGCTTAACTTCTATAACTATCCTCTAACAACCTCTTAATGACTATGTTCCTATTTACAACTGACAGAGAGTAACACAGAGTTGTGTACACTAATTAATAAGCAAAATCCACTATGATCCTAGTGTCCAAGAATTGGTCAATATTTATAAATGATGTCTAGGGAACAAATTTTTGAATTTGGGCGGAAATGGAATGAGGAACACAAACACAAAACGAGTTTATTATATATTCAGAATGAAACAAAAGTGCACACAACATGATATTACACTTGGGGGGCAAGCAATGATAAGCTTTGCCCTTTATTTGTTTATTTGGAAGCAAAAGAAACTTGAGCAAAAACACACACACATGTCATGCCCTCACACACTGAATTGAAACAAAAGTTACACGATAATTATATATATGAGGTTATTTCAAACCTTCTTTGTGTAGCAATGGCAGTGCTGGTCGCTTTCCTCAACAACCGCCCAACAGATTTTTGAACTCCCGAATTTGGCTTTGCAACAGTCACAACAAGCAGCATTGGAAACTGTGCACGGCCAATCCCCGCCCTCCCCCCAGAACACACGGTCAGCGGCGGTGGGGCAGGTCAAATCACCGCAGGGATCAGCCTCGCTCTTGAGGAATCCTAGATGTTGTTCACATATTCATCAGTGAAAGATAATTATAAGACAACTGCAAAGTATAATAGAGATCAACTTCGTTATATTTATACCGGTTGAAGCCATCACGAGGACAATCAAGAGAACGGTGAAGCTGACGGAGTTGAGGTTCTTTGCCATTTCTTTTCTTTTCTTGCTTTGCTTTTGCTAAAACTTGTGTTTTTTTTTTCTCTTTTGGATAAACTTAACTTTGATGATACAAATCCACAGTTGTGGTGAGCTATTTATAGTCTACATTTTCGTAACTTTGTTATACTTGTTCAATAAGTTCATAATGTCGCCACAATTGTGCATTGCCGTCTCTTTCATTACATTTTGTCTATCCTTTTTAAAATCATGCACTTGTGTTAAATAATAATAAAAAAGAAGGTCATCTCTAACTCATTTATATATATATATATATATATATTCATTTTTTATTTAGTTTGAAGTATATATATAGTGTTTGAAAATGATTTTATTGTTGTCATGGACAGAGTAAGCACGAATCTTGGAAATTTTTATTCCAATAATCAACTCGATTTGGCATCATTAGTTCAATAATATACTTTAGGGTTTCTGCTGCATTGCAGTAATCATGGCGACTATTACTAATATACTTAAACAGAAAACGAGCCAAAATGAGAGACCATATAACGATGATTAGTTTTTATTTTTCATTATTTTTAAAATTTTAAAATTTATTTTACAATATATATGAATATTTACAAAAAAAAAAGGGATAAGGGGAAAAACAACGAAACATAAATTGAAAAAAAATTTATAGGTATATAATACAAAGACGAGAACTCCAATCATGATATTCGACTACCGAATCATCTGAAGAGGAGATATCGATAATGATCAAAATTGAGTTTGATGATTGCATTGATTCATTTCCTGATCAACTTGTTGATTATCCTATATCGTTGTATTACTGATCACTAGGTCGATGGTGAATATGATCATTCCGCTTTGTCACAAATGGTACACCAAAGCCTCGATAGCCTAACGAAAGAGTATGTATTGAAATTTGTCAAATGAATGGTTTAATAGATGGTTAATGGTGACGTCCCAGTTATAGAAAGATAAAGAAGATTTTAGTAAATATCTCAATTCATATGATTTCTCTTAACTTTCTACACTAAAGATTCAATTTGAAATATATCATCATTTTAATGAAATACATGTTGTTTTCAAAATATAACCCTAGTTATTTATTTTTATTAAGTTTTAAACATGGAAACACCTTAATTTAATTAATTTAAGGGAAATTGAATACATAGTCAAAATTATCTGTTTGTCAACTTAACAATTCTTCTTAGCAAATTGCCAGCAATTAGTCAAAACTAAATAACACTTTAATAATAGTATTTTATGGTGAAGATTTAAATATATACATAAAAATCAGTCAAAATTTTCAAATCAATTATCATAATAGTTTATGGTAAAAAGTTGAATAAAAACATTTCAATACTGTGGTATAGAATTTAATTAAAGAAAAAATATATATTATGGCAAACTATTAAAAGCAGATAAACTATATATATCTTTGTAATTTGTCATTTAGTAATCTGTAAAATTGACGGCGCCGCATCTTTCTAACTAACTAAATAAAACCGGGAGTCAAGTACTTATTTATTGGAGTCTTTTCGATCAGCTATCAAGGTATAATACATCAAATTTTATAATGAACTTAATAACTAGTTATGGAGTTATGAATTCTAAATATGGTTAATCTTTGTTTTTAGCATTCACATTTCATTATTTGCGAGTTATTATAATAGATATATATGTATGTATGCAGTAATAAAATTTGTATAGATGAATAGTGTGATCTCTCAATATAAATTGATCTCTTAACATAAATTTCCAATTTTTGAAAAATACGTCAATTTGTAACTACAGTTAAACAACACAAATTGCCTGATTTCATTTTTTTAAAAATGTATTTAAGTAATAAAAATTATTTGTAAGAAAGACGTAAGAATATGAAAAATTAGAGTGATGAATTATATTTCCACTTTACTAATCTTTTATAAAAAATAATATTATGTGATAAATTGTTTTACTATATATAGCGGTTTTCGCTATTGTTTTGAATAGTGAGATATCATTTCTTTCTAATAATTCATATTGCTCTCAATAGTGAGATTTTACGTAGTGCAATTTTAAATCTCTTTGATATTGCACCATAAACTAATCTCTAATATTGTTTTTTCGTATTTCTTACAACAAGATTGAGACTTTATAATTGCTTGAAAATGTAATCATGTGTATTAAAAATGTTCTATTCATACAAATAAATTAAATGATGATACACTCATATTATTATTTTTTGGTTTGGAATCTACAGAAAAAGATGTCAAAGAAAAGTAATAAAGAAATGTTGATACTAAGAAAAGATCGAGATCTCAGAATTGGAGAAAACTCCAGCCAACCTGAGCCAAAGAAGTTTAAACCCAACATCCCTGACCTGAATGCAGACCCTTATTCCAATTCGGAGGGAGAAGAAGAAGGAGAAATTGTAGAAACAACTCAGAGTTTGACAGGTTCAAAAGCTCATGATGCAGGTTGTGTTTTTCCTAAGCTTTTAAAAGAGCTTGAGGTTGAGATCTTTGTTCGTGTTCCGTGCTTTGAATTCGGGAAACTTAAATTTCTCAACAGACGGTTCATGCAGTTATTAAAGAGTTTTGACATTTTTAAGGCTTTGAAAGAACGCGTGATTGTGAAACCATACGTGTTTTTGCATTCGGGTGGTGAAACTCGTTGGACAATATTTGATGAGAATTTTGTGAGTTTTCGAGTACTTCCACAAGTTCCTACTAACGACTATTGCTTCTTCCATAGCGATAAAGAAACGATTAGTGCGGGTAAGCAATTAATCGTCATTGGGAAGGAGATTGAGAGCATTGTGGTGTGGCGATACGAGCTAGAGGAGAATAAGTGGTTCAAAGGTCCTACAATGATCACACCGAGGATCATGTATGGTTCTGCCAGCCATGGAACGAATGCTTATTTTGCAGGAGGAATTCATATTGACGAAAATGGGACCCGTGAGGTTTTGAACAAGTCTGAGAAATATAATGCAGAATCCAAAATGTGGACTTCGATTCATGGAATGCATAAGCGAAGGAAATTCAGCTCAGGATGTTTCTTGCGCGGCAAGTTTTACGTCCTCGGTGGCCGAGATGAGAATGATGAAAGCCTAACTTGTGGAGAAAGTTACGACGAGGTGACAAATTCTTGGGCGCTGATACCCAACATACTCGGAGACATGAGCTTCACGTCTTGCCACTCCCCTCCCCTCATTGCTGTGGTCAACGACAACCTCTACTCGTTGGACATATCTTCGAACGAGCTTCGTGTTTATGATATAAACGCAAACGCTTGGAAGAAACTTGGTGTCGTGCCTGTGAGAGCAAATGCAGCCTTTGGATGGGGAGTTGCGTTCAAGTCGATTGGAGATAGGCTTTTGGTGATTGGACCTTCGCCTTGGAATAGGAGAGTGGTGCTTTACACATGTTTTCCTTCTCCAGACAAGGGAGAGCAAGTTTGGGAGCAATTCATAAATTACTGCGATGCTGTTGAACACCACCAGTTTATTCATAACTGCTGCGTCATGTTTGCTTGAAGTTTCTTCCGGAAAAAAACTTGCCAACATCATATTTTGTTTGTGTTTTAAATAAGTTTGCGGCAATCCTGATGCCTAAACATAACTAATGTTGTGGTTTTATGTTGTTTGTTTTTCTTTTGGTTGATTTCTATCTTATGCATATGGGTCTTTTATTTAGACTTAAATGTTGGTTTGTTTAATTTTATTTAATATAAGTGTTTGTCTTTGTGTGGAAAAGCTTAATGTCGTTTATGTATTGAATCGTATGATTTTGTTGTTTTTTTCTTCGGCCACAAACTAACAACGTTTGCGATTTTGATTCTGGAAAGCATAAACAAGAAAAGCTTAAAGGAAAACGAAGATTGAGATGAAAAAAAATGTGAATCTTATACAGCTATTCTAATGGCTTCTTAATTCATGGCTACACTATGTTGATAAGTTCGTGTTTAAGTCCAAGCCTCCAAGAGGTCTAATCTCCATGTGTCTAGAGCCTCGCTCTTAAGGATTCCTAGATGTTGACATATTCATCAGCACAAGATCATTAAGAGACAACTGCAAAGTATAATAGAGATCAGCTTCGTTAAACTAATATTTACTTGTTTAATCCCTCCTCTCTTCTTTCAGGTTTTCCCAAGTATATAGTGTCGCCACAATTGTGCATTTCCGTTCCATTACATTTTTTTTTTTTAAATCATGCACTTGTCTTAAATAATCAACCTATAGGAAGGTCATCGGTCAGTAAAAATCTTGGCGAGTTAATCCAATTATGAGAATTATTTGGCTTCATTAGTTTATTGGTAAACTTTAGGGTTTCGACTGCATTGCAGGCTTGCAGCAATCATGGCGACACTATCTCGACTCCCTTTGACTTTTGAGTTTTGAACATCAGTATATTGCGTATTTTCTATATATGCCAATATTACTATAATAAATTTCCAAAAAAGGAGCCAAAATAAGATAATATAAGCGTTAATTAGAGATGTGTATAAAGCAAATTTCTTTTTCATGTTTTTGTAACAATAATTCGGTTTTCTTTTTTTAAATTATAGAATTTGTTTCACAACAAAATGAATACTGTATATTCAAAAATAAGTGAAAAGGGGACCAACGATATAGTGAGAAACGAAACATGATGAAACAGAGAGAAGAAGAAGACGATAAGACTGAAATATAGTTTTTTTAAATTGTGTGATGGTAAACATACTTACAATAAAAAGTTCATAAGTATTAGAGATGTTGTAATTGATGCCCAAGCTGTCGAGATTTTACGTTCTATCCTCATTAATCTGAAGCAAAGCTTCTTCATAATACATGGAAGAGAACTCCAATTTGATTGCATTGATTGCATTCCACAAATGGTACACCGAAGCTTCAAGTGCCAATCGAATGACTATAAATTAAATTAAGCTTAGCTCCTCTTTTCCCTCATCGCGATGATGATTAGAGGCAAGACGTACCAACATGATTTTCTCACGGAAAACAAGAGAGATTTTTTTTTGGAAAATGTCTAGAGATTGAAATGAAATATAATGACCAATGGAAAGCGAGAGAGTTTTAGTGCTCTCATACCCTATTAGCTTTTTACAAACTGTTTTTTCTTACTAATCTTAATCAAAGGTCCTAAACCTTCTCAAAAGCTTAACTTCTATAACTATCCTCTAACAACCTCTTAATGACTATGTTCCTATTTACAACTGACAGAGAGTAACACAGAGTTGTGTACACTAATTAATAAGCAAAATCCACTATGATCCTAGTGTCCAAGAATTGGTCAATATTTATAAATGATGTCTAGGGAACAAATTTTTGAATTTGGGCGGAAATGGAATGAGGAACACAAACACAAAACGAGTTTATTATATATTCAGAATGAAACAAAAGTGCACACAACATGATATTACACTTGGGGGGCAAGCAATGATAAGCTTTGCCCTTTATTTGTTTATTTGGAAGCAAAAGAAACTTGAGCAAAAACACACACACATGTCATGCCCTCACACACTGAATTGAAACAAAAGTTACACGATAATTATATATATGAGGTTATTTCAAACCTTCTTTGTGTAGCAATGGCAGTGCTGGTCGCTTTCCTCAACAACCGCCCAACAGATTTTTGAACTCCCGAATTTGGCTTTGCAACAGTCACAACAAGCAGCATTGGAAACTGTGCACGGCCAATCCCCGCCCTCCCCCCAGAACACACGGTCAGCGGCGGTGGGGCAGGTCAAATCACCGCAGGGATCAGCCTCGCTCTTGAGGAATCCTAGATGTTGTTCACATATTCATCAGTGAAAGATAATTATAAGACAACTGCAAAGTATAATAGAGATCAACTTCGTTATATTTATACCGGTTGAAGCCATCACGAGGACAATCAAGAGAACGGTGAAGCTGACGGAGTTGAGGTTCTTTGCCATTTCTTTTCTTTTCTTGCTTTGCTTTTGCTAAAACTTGTGTTTTTTTTTTCTCTTTTGGATAAACTTAACTTTGATGATACAAATCCACAGTTGTGGTGAGCTATTTATAGTCTACATTTTCGTAACTTTGTTATACTTGTTCAATAAGTTCATAATGTCGCCACAATTGTGCATTGCCGTCTCTTTCATTACATTTTGTCTATCCTTTTTAAAATCATGCACTTGTGTTAAATAATAATAAAAAAGAAGGTCATCTCTAACTCATTTATATATATATATATATATATATTCATTTTTTATTTAGTTTGAAGTATATATATAGTGTTTGAAAATGATTTTATTGTTGTCATGGACAGAGTAAGCACGAATCTTGGAAATTTTTATTCCAATAATCAACTCGATTTGGCATCATTAGTTCAATAATATACTTTAGGGTTTCTGCTGCATTGCAGTAATCATGGCGACTATTACTAATATACTTAAACAGAAAACGAGCCAAAATGAGAGACCATATAACGATGATTAGTTTTTATTTTTCATTATTTTTAAAATTTTAAAATTTATTTTACAATATATATGAATATTTACAAAAAAAAAAGGGATAAGGGGAAAAACAACGAAACATAAATTGAAAAAAAATTTATAGGTATATAATACAAAGACGAGAACTCCAATCATGATATTCGACTACCGAATCATCTGAAGAGGAGATATCGATAATGATCAAAATTGAGTTTGATGATTGCATTGATTCATTTCCTGATCAACTTGTTGATTATCCTATATCGTTGTATTACTGATCACTAGGTCGATGGTGAATATGATCATTCCGCTTTGTCACAAATGGTACACC
This sequence comes from Alliaria petiolata, assembly GCA_020283515.1. Lineage (NCBI taxonomy): Eukaryota > Viridiplantae > Streptophyta > Magnoliopsida > Brassicales > Brassicaceae > Alliaria > Alliaria petiolata. The sequence goes on along the minus strand of JAHZTW010000004.1, from coordinate 34,649,654 downwards.
AAAGCCTCGATAGCCTAACGAAAGAGTATGTATTGAAATTTGTCAAATGAATGGTTTAATAGATGGTTAATGGTGACGTCCCAGTTATAGAAAGATAAAGAAGATTTTAGTAAATATCTCAATTCATATGATTTCTCTTAACTTTCTACACTAAAGATTCAATTTGAAATATATCATCATTTTAATGAAATACATGTTGTTTTCAAAATATAACCCTAGTTATTTATTTTTATTAAGTTTTAAACATGGAAACACCTTAATTTAATTAATTTAAGGGAAATTGAATACATAGTCAAAATTATCTGTTTGTCAACTTAACAATTCTTCTTAGCAAATTGCCAGCAATTAGTCAAAACTAAATAACACTTTAATAATAGTATTTTATGGTGAAGATTTAAATATATACATAAAAATCAGTCAAAATTTTCAAATCAATTATCATAATAGTTTATGGTAAAAAGTTGAATAAAAACATTTCAATACTGTGGTATAGAATTTAATTAAAGAAAAAATATATATTATGGCAAACTATTAAAAGCAGATAAACTATATATATCTTTGTAATTTGTCATTTAGTAATCTGTAAAATTGACGGCGCCGCATCTTTCTAACTAACTAAATAAAACCGGGAGTCAAGTACTTATTTATTGGAGTCTTTTCGATCAGCTATCAAGGTATAATACATCAAATTTTATAATGAACTTAATAACTAGTTATGGAGTTATGAATTCTAAATATGGTTAATCTTTGTTTTTAGCATTCACATTTCATTATTTGCGAGTTATTATAATAGATATATATGTATGTATGCAGTAATAAAATTTGTATAGATGAATAGTGTGATCTCTCAATATAAATTGATCTCTTAACATAAATTTCCAATTTTTGAAAAATACGTCAATTTGTAACTACAGTTAAACAACACAAATTGCCTGATTTCATTTTTTTAAAAATGTATTTAAGTAATAAAAATTATTTGTAAGAAAGACGTAAGAATATGAAAAATTAGAGTGATGAATTATATTTCCACTTTACTAATCTTTTATAAAAAATAATATTATGTGATAAATTGTTTTACTATATATAGCGGTTTTCGCTATTGTTTTGAATAGTGAGATATCATTTCTTTCTAATAATTCATATTGCTCTCAATAGTGAGATTTTACGTAGTGCAATTTTAAATCTCTTTGATATTGCACCATAAACTAATCTCTAATATTGTTTTTTCGTATTTCTTACAACAAGATTGAGACTTTATAATTGCTTGAAAATGTAATCATGTGTATTAAAAATGTTCTATTCATACAAATAAATTAAATGATGATACACTCATATTATTATTTTTTGGTTTGGAATCTACAGAAAAAGATGTCAAAGAAAAGTAATAAAGAAATGTTGATACTAAGAAAAGATCGAGATCTCAGAATTGGAGAAAACTCCAGCCAACCTGAGCCAAAGAAGTTTAAACCCAACATCCCTGACCTGAATGCAGACCCTTATTCCAATTCGGAGGGAGAAGAAGAAGGAGAAATTGTAGAAACAACTCAGAGTTTGACAGGTTCAAAAGCTCATGATGCAGGTTGTGTTTTTCCTAAGCTTTTAAAAGAGCTTGAGGTTGAGATCTTTGTTCGTGTTCCGTGCTTTGAATTCGGGAAACTTAAATTTCTCAACAGACGGTTCATGCAGTTATTAAAGAGTTTTGACATTTTTAAGGCTTTGAAAGAACGCGTGATTGTGAAACCATACGTGTTTTTGCATTCGGGTGGTGAAACTCGTTGGACAATATTTGATGAGAATTTTGTGAGTTTTCGAGTACTTCCACAAGTTCCTACTAACGACTATTGCTTCTTCCATAGCGATAAAGAAACGATTAGTGCGGGTAAGCAATTAATCGTCATTGGGAAGGAGATTGAGAGCATTGTGGTGTGGCGATACGAGCTAGAGGAGAATAAGTGGTTCAAAGGTCCTACAATGATCACACCGAGGATCATGTATGGTTCTGCCAGCCATGGAACGAATGCTTATTTTGCAGGAGGAATTCATATTGACGAAAATGGGACCCGTGAGGTTTTGAACAAGTCTGAGAAATATAATGCAGAATCCAAAATGTGGACTTCGATTCATGGAATGCATAAGCGAAGGAAATTCAGCTCAGGATGTTTCTTGCGCGGCAAGTTTTACGTCCTCGGTGGCCGAGATGAGAATGATGAAAGCCTAACTTGTGGAGAAAGTTACGACGAGGTGACAAATTCTTGGGCGCTGATACCCAACATACTCGGAGACATGAGCTTCACGTCTTGCCACTCCCCTCCCCTCATTGCTGTGGTCAACGACAACCTCTACTCGTTGGACATATCTTCGAACGAGCTTCGTGTTTATGATATAAACGCAAACGCTTGGAAGAAACTTGGTGTCGTGCCTGTGAGAGCAAATGCAGCCTTTGGATGGGGAGTTGCGTTCAAGTCGATTGGAGATAGGCTTTTGGTGATTGGACCTTCGCCTTGGAATAGGAGAGTGGTGCTTTACACATGTTTTCCTTCTCCAGACAAGGGAGAGCAAGTTTGGGAGCAATTCATAAATTACTGCGATGCTGTTGAACACCACCAGTTTATTCATAACTGCTGCGTCATGTTTGCTTGAAGTTTCTTCCGGAAAAAAACTTGCCAACATCATATTTTGTTTGTGTTTTAAATAAGTTTGCGGCAATCCTGATGCCTAAACATAACTAATGTTGTGGTTTTATGTTGTTTGTTTTTCTTTTGGTTGATTTCTATCTTATGCATATGGGTCTTTTATTTAGACTTAAATGTTGGTTTGTTTAATTTTATTTAATATAAGTGTTTGTCTTTGTGTGGAAAAGCTTAATGTCGTTTATGTATTGAATCGTATGATTTTGTTGTTTTTTTCTTCGGCCACAAACTAACAACGTTTGCGATTTTGATTCTGGAAAGCATAAACAAGAAAAGCTTAAAGGAAAACGAAGATTGAGATGAAAAAAAATGTGAATCTTATACAGCTATTCTAATGGCTTCTTAATTCATGGCTACACTATGTTGATAAGTTCGTGTTTAAGTCCAAGCCTCCAAGAGGTCTAATCTCCATGTGTCTAGAGCCTCGCTCTTAAGGATTCCTAGATGTTGACATATTCATCAGCACAAGATCATTAAGAGACAACTGCAAAGTATAATAGAGATCAGCTTCGTTAAACTAATATTTACTTGTTTAATCCCTCCTCTCTTCTTTCAGGTTTTCCCAAGTATATAGTGTCGCCACAATTGTGCATTTCCGTTCCATTACATTTTTTTTTTTTAAATCATGCACTTGTCTTAAATAATCAACCTATAGGAAGGTCATCGGTCAGTAAAAATCTTGGCGAGTTAATCCAATTATGAGAATTATTTGGCTTCATTAGTTTATTGGTAAACTTTAGGGTTTCGACTGCATTGCAGGCTTGCAGCAATCATGGCGACACTATCTCGACTCCCTTTGACTTTTGAGTTTTGAACATCAGTATATTGCGTATTTTCTATATATGCCAATATTACTATAATAAATTTCCAAAAAAGGAGCCAAAATAAGATAATATAAGCGTTAATTAGAGATGTGTATAAAGCAAATTTCTTTTTCATGTTTTTGTAACAATAATTCGGTTTTCTTTTTTTAAATTATAGAATTTGTTTCACAACAAAATGAATACTGTATATTCAAAAATAAGTGAAAAGGGGACCAACGATATAGTGAGAAACGAAACATGATGAAACAGAGAGAAGAAGAAGACGATAAGACTGAAATATAGTTTTTTTAAATTGTGTGATGGTAAACATACTTACAATAAAAAGTTCATAAGTATTAGAGATGTTGTAATTGATGCCCAAGCTGTCGAGATTTTACGTTCTATCCTCATTAATCTGAAGCAAAGCTTCTTCATAATACATGGAAGAGAACTCCAATTTGATTGCATTGATTGCATTCCACAAATGGTACACCGAAGCTTCAAGTGCCAATCGAATGACTATAAATTAAATTAAGCTTAGCTCCTCTTTTCCCTCATCGCGATGATGATTAGAGGCAAGACGTACCAACATGATTTTCTCACGGAAAACAAGAGAGATTTTTTTTTGGAAAATGTCTAGAGATTGAAATGAAATATAATGACCAATGGAAAGCGAGAGAGTTTTAGTGCTCTCATACCCTATTAGCTTTTTACAAACTGTTTTTTCTTACTAATCTTAATCAAAGGTCCTAAACCTTCTCAAAAGCTTAACTTCTATAACTATCCTCTAACAACCTCTTAATGACTATGTTCCTATTTACAACTGACAGAGAGTAACACAGAGTTGTGTACACTAATTAATAAGCAAAATCCACTATGATCCTAGTGTCCAAGAATTGGTCAATATTTATAAATGATGTCTAGGGAACAAATTTTTGAATTTGGGCGGAAATGGAATGAGGAACACAAACACAAAACGAGTTTATTATATATTCAGAATGAAACAAAAGTGCACACAACATGATATTACACTTGGGGGGCAAGCAATGATAAGCTTTGCCCTTTATTTGTTTATTTGGAAGCAAAAGAAACTTGAGCAAAAACACACACACATGTCATGCCCTCACACACTGAATTGAAACAAAAGTTACACGATAATTATATATATGAGGTTATTTCAAACCTTCTTTGTGTAGCAATGGCAGTGCTGGTCGCTTTCCTCAACAACCGCCCAACAGATTTTTGAACTCCCGAATTTGGCTTTGCAACAGTCACAACAAGCAGCATTGGAAACTGTGCACGGCCAATCCCCGCCCTCCCCCCAGAACACACGGTCAGCGGCGGTGGGGCAGGTCAAATCACCGCAGGGATCAGCCTCGCTCTTGAGGAATCCTAGATGTTGTTCACATATTCATCAGTGAAAGATAATTATAAGACAACTGCAAAGTATAATAGAGATCAACTTCGTTATATTTATACCGGTTGAAGCCATCACGAGGACAATCAAGAGAACGGTGAAGCTGACGGAGTTGAGGTTCTTTGCCATTTCTTTTCTTTTCTTGCTTTGCTTTTGCTAAAACTTGTGTTTTTTTTTTCTCTTTTGGATAAACTTAACTTTGATGATACAAATCCACAGTTGTGGTGAGCTATTTATAGTCTACATTTTCGTAACTTTGTTATACTTGTTCAATAAGTTCATAATGTCGCCACAATTGTGCATTGCCGTCTCTTTCATTACATTTTGTCTATCCTTTTTAAAATCATGCACTTGTGTTAAATAATAATAAAAAAGAAGGTCATCTCTAACTCATTTATATATATATATATATATATATTCATTTTTTATTTAGTTTGAAGTATATATATAGTGTTTGAAAATGATTTTATTGTTGTCATGGACAGAGTAAGCACGAATCTTGGAAATTTTTATTCCAATAATCAACTCGATTTGGCATCATTAGTTCAATAATATACTTTAGGGTTTCTGCTGCATTGCAGTAATCATGGCGACTATTACTAATATACTTAAACAGAAAACGAGCCAAAATGAGAGACCATATAACGATGATTAGTTTTTATTTTTCATTATTTTTAAAATTTTAAAATTTATTTTACAATATATATGAATATTTACAAAAAAAAAAGGGATAAGGGGAAAAACAACGAAACATAAATTGAAAAAAAATTTATAGGTATATAATACAAAGACGAGAACTCCAATCATGATATTCGACTACCGAATCATCTGAAGAGGAGATATCGATAATGATCAAAATTGAGTTTGATGATTGCATTGATTCATTTCCTGATCAACTTGTTGATTATCCTATATCGTTGTATTACTGATCACTAGGTCGATGGTGAATATGATCATTCCGCTTTGTCACAAATGGTACACCAAAGCCTCGATAGCCTAACGAATGAGTATGTATTGAAATTTGTCAAATGAATGGTTTAATAGATGGTTAATGGTGACGTCCCAGTTATAGAAAGATAAAGAAGATTTTAGTAAATATCTCAATTCATATGATTTCTCTTAACTTTCTACACTAAAGATTCAATTTGAAATATATCATCATTTTAATGAAATACATGTTGTTTTCAAAATATAACCCTAGTTATTTATTTTTATTAAGTTTTAAACATGGAAACACCTTAATTTAATTAATTTAAGGGAAATTGAATACATAGTCAAAATTATCTGTTTGTCAACTTAACAATTCTTCTTAGCAAATTGCCAGCAATTAGTCAAAACTAAATAACACTTTAATAATAGTATTTTATGGTGAAGATTTAAATATATACATAAAAATCAGTCAAAATTTTCAAATCAATTATCATAATAGTTTATGGTAAAAAGTTGAATAAAAACATTTCAATACTGTGGTATAGAATTTAATTAAAGAAAAAATATATATTATGGCAAACTATTAAAAGCAGATAAACTATATATATCTTTGTAATTTGTCATTTAGTAATCTGTAAAATTGACGGCGCCGCATCTTTCTAACTAACTAAATAAAACCGGGAGTCAAGTACTTATTTATTGGAGTCTTTTCGATCAGCTATCAAGGTATAATACATCAAATTTTATAATGAACTTAATAACTAGTTATGGAGTTATGAATTCTAAATATGGTTAATCTTTGTTTTTAGCATTCACATTTCATTATTTGCGAGTTATTATAATAGATATATATGTATGTATGCAGTAATAAAATTTGTATAGATGAATAGTGTGATCTCTCAATATAAATTGATCTCTTAACATAAATTTCCAATTTTTGAAAAATACGTCAATTTGTAACTACAGTTAAACAACACAAATTGCCTGATTTCATTTTTTTAAAAATGTATTTAAGTAATAAAAATTATTTGTAAGAAAGACGTAAGAATATGAAAAATTAGAGTGATGAATTATATTTCCACTTAACTAATCTTTTATAAAAAATAATATTATGTGATAAATTGTTATTTTATATATAGCGGTTTTCGCTATTGTTTTGAATAGTGAGATATCATTTCTTTCTAATAATTCATATTGCTCTCAATAGTGAGATTTTACGTAGTGCAATTTTAAATCTCTTTGATATTGCACCATAAACTAATCTCTAATATTGTTTTTTCGTATTTCTTACAACAAGATTGAGACTTTATAATTGCTTGAAAATGTAATCATGTGTATTAAAAATGTTCTATTCATACAAATAAATTAAATGATGATACACTCATATTATTATTTTTTGGTTTGGAATCTACAGAAAAAGATGTCAAAGAAAAGTAATAAAGAAATGTTGATACTAAGAAAAGATCGAGATCTCAGAATTGGAGAAAACTCCAGCCAACCTGAGCCAAAGAAGTTTAAACCCAACATCCCTGACCTGAATGCAGACCCTTATTCCAATTCGGAGGGAGAAGAAGAAGGAGAAATTGTAGAAACAACTCAGAGTTTGACAGGTTCAAAAGCTCATGATGCAGGTTGTGTTTTTCCTAAGCTTTTAAAAAAGCTTGAGGTTGAGATCTTTGTTCGTGTTCCGTGCTTTGAATTCGGGAAACTTAAATTTCTCAACAGACGGTTCATGCAGTTATTAAAGAGTTTTGACATTTTTAAGGCTTTGAAAGAACGCGTGATTGTGAAACCATACGTGTTTTTGCATTCGGGTGGTGAAACTCGTTGGACAATATTTGATGAGAATTTTGTGAGTTTTCGAGTACTTCCACAAGTTCCTACTAACGACTATTGCTTCTTCCATAGCGATAAAGAAACGATTAGTGCGGGTAAGCAATTAATCGTCATTGGGAAGGAGATTGAGAGCATTGTGGTGTGGCGATACGAGCTAGAGGAGAATAAGTGGTTCAAAGGTCCTACAATGATCACACCGAGGATCATGTATGGTTCTGCCAGCCATGGAACGAATGCTTATTTTGCAGGAGGAATTCATATTGACGAAAATGGGACCCGTGAGGTTTTGAACAAGTCTGAGAAATATAATGCAGAATCCAAAATGTGGACTTCGATTCATGGAATGCATAAGCGAAGGAAATTCAGCTCAGGATGTTTCTTGCGCGGCAAGTTTTACGTCCTCGGTGGCCGAGATGAGAATGATGAAAGCCTAACTTGTGGAGAAAGTTACGACGAGGTGACAANAAGATCCAGCTAACCTTTAGAACGCCACAGATGTTAACACTCTTGAATCCACATGCAATAGAGCCAACCTTAGGCAATGTTCAGTGTACTTACCACAAGCTTAGCAATCTCCCAGTTTGAATCCAGACCCTTTCCTTTGTAAATTTTTGAACTCTAACTGTGGTAATGCTACATAACTTTTCTGATTCTTTACCTTCCTTAGCGCCTAGATAAGACATACTTTCTACAGCTCTCCTATTTTCTCTTCCCTTAGTCAACTTCTGCCCATTTTCTTGGTGTTCTACATATCTTTTCATTGACTTTTTCTTAAGTCTTGGAATAGTGCTGCTCTTATTTGTGTTCCTTGTGAGGAGACAGGTTCATGAGCTCTCACTAATATTGTTCCTTGTGAGGAGACAGGCTCATGAGGTTCTTTGCACTATTCCTTCTTAGACTTCTTATTTCTTTTCTTTCTCAAGGGAAAATCAAGGAGAGACTGCAGATTTCTAACCTTATCAAAGCTGAAAGAGGAATCAAGTTCTGCGCATACCTAGTTCTTATAAGGAATCTGAACTCGCCCTGTTAGATTGATCCACTTGCAGTTTTCTACTTAGTAAGACCTGCAATCAACTACTATGGTAATGGTCCTTCAAGTGTCAACAACCTGCGAATAAGTTCTTAGAAAAACTGAAAATTTCACTTATTTTGACTCGATAAAACAAAGTTTTTGATTGACTCTCAAAACAAAGCACAACGTCAGTAATCACCTCCCCCAGACTTAAACAACACTGTCCCCAGTGTTATCAAGCCCGAAGTTAGCTAAAAGAAAGATTAGAAACAACATAAAAGACCAAAATAGAAGACTTACCTTCGGTTGCACAGGGTGTCGATCGACACTAAGTGGTGTCGATCGACACTTGTCAATGTCGAGTCCAATGTCTCCTTTTTCTACTAACTGAAACTAGGACTTAGTAAAACCAAAATAAAATAAAAATAAACACGTACCTAACAGTGGGTTGCCTCCCACTCAGCGCTCGTTTTCAGTCATTAGCTTGACTGTGTCGGGGTTCAGACGTTTGGTGGATCAGAGGGTGGCATCGAATGCTTCCCAGACGAATGTCTTCTCATCCATGGCGGTGTATACGCATTAGGTGCATGAGATCGCCCAAGGAAATGAGGAACAGCAGCATGGTGGGCCTTGAGTTCGGGTGGGACACTTCGTTTTCCTGCAGCATAATCAAAAGAGACACCAAGCCTTCTACGAGAATCTCGTGGCTTGGATAAGTGCGCAGCATCTTTTGAACCTTTAAAGTTTTTATTGACAAGATCATGAGGTTTGGAATTCATTCCAGGAAATGCTTACCTTTGCTTTCTTCGCAGTTTGTGGCTTGAAGGATGTGGAAGCATCTGTTTGACCACTTGTGATGGAATTGCAGCATTGGAGGCAGCTTCTAGTGTGATCCGCGAAGGGTGTCGATCGACACCAAGCTTGCAGCTCGAATCTCTGCACTTTTTCTGTAGCTCAGCTCTGCATTCTTTGCTTACATAGTGAAAACGTCGTCCTCCATCAACTTGTCATTGCTTAGACCTTCACTTTCGCTCAAAGTCCGGAAGATATGATTGTTTTCACTCCAATCTTCAAGCTCCACATTTTTCTTAAAATTTTCAATCAATGCCTCTTGAACAACCAGCTTGTTCACTTGCTCTTCAGTATCCAGCTCCTCTCCAGCGATCACAGCAATACAAGAGATGGGTTTGGAAGTTCCAGTAGTAGGGATAGCTTTGTCGCTCGACACCTTACCTCAGCGTCGATCGACACATCTAGCATCGATCGACACCCGACTACTTCCAGCTCGTAGCTCAGAATCCTTTTCATGGTCTACCCAACGAGCACCCCATGGACCATATTGAGAGATTCGAAGACCTGGCATCCAGCATTAAGGCCAATGGAGTG
>JAHZTW010000004.1:34492977-34581117 GCA_020283515.1 Alliaria petiolata | reverse complement strand
CTTGAGTTCGGGTGGGACACTTCGTTTTCCTGCAGCATAATCAAAAGAGACACCAAGCCTTCTACGAGAATCTCGTGGCTTGGATAAGTGCGCAGCATCTTTTGAACCTTTAAAGTTTTTATTGACAAGATCATGAGGTTTGGAATTCATTCCAGGAAATGCGTACCTTTGCTTTCTTCGCGGTTTGTGGCTTGAAGGATGTGGAAGCATCTGTTTGACCACTTGTGATGGAATTGCAGCATTGGAGGCAGCTTCTAGTGTGATCCGCGAAGGGTGTCGATCGACACCAAGCTTGCAGCTCGAATCTCTGCACTTTTTCTGTAGCTCAGCTCTGCATTCTTTGCTTACATAATGAAAACGTCGTCCTCCATCAACTTGTCATTGCTTAGACCTTCACTTTCGCTCAAAGTCCGGAAGATATGATTGTTTCCACTCCAATCTTCAAGCTCCACATTTTTCTTAAAATTTTCAACCAATGCCTCTTGAACAACCAGCTTGTTCACTTGCTCTTCAGTATCCAGCTCCTCTCCAGCGATCACAGCAATACAAGAGATGGGTTTGGAAGTTCCAGTAGTAGGGATAGCTTTGTAGAACACTCCATTGGCCTTAATGCTGGATGCCAGGTCTTCGAATCTCTCAATATGGTCCATGGGGTGCTCGTTGGGTAGACCATGAAAAGGATTCTGAGCTACGAGCTGGAAGTAGTCGGGTGTCGATCGATGCTAGATGTGTCGATCGACGCTGAGGTAAGGTGTCGAGCGACAAAGCTATCCCTACTACTGGAACTTCCAAACCCATCTCTTGTATTGCTGTGATCGCTGGAGAGGAGCTGGATACTGAAGAGCAAGTGAACAAGCTGGTTGTTCAAGAGGCATTGATTGAAAATTTTAAGAAAAATGTGGAGCTTGAAGATTGGAGTGAAAACAATCATATCTTCCGGACTTTGAGCGAAAGTGAAGGTCTAAGCAATGACAAGTTGATGGAGGACGACGTTTTCACTATGTAAGCAAAGAATGCAGAGCTGAGCTACAGAAAAAGTGCAGAGATTCGAGCTGCAAGCTTGGTGTCGATCGACACCCTTCGCGGATCACACTAGAAGCTGCCTCCAATGCTGCAATTCCATCACAAGTGGTCAAACAGATGCTTCCACATCCTTCAAGCCACAAACTGCGAAGAAAGCAAAGGTACGCATTTCCTGGAATGAATTCCAAACCTCATGATCTTGTCAATAAAAACTTTAAAGGTTCAAAAGATGCTGCGCACTTATCCAAGCCACGAGATTCTCGTAGAAGGCTTGGTGTCTCTTTTGATTATGCTGCAGGAAAACGAAGTGTCCCACCCGAACTCAAGGCCCACCCTGCTGCTGTTCCTCATTTCCTTGGGCGATCTCATGCACCTAATGCGTATACACCGCCATGGATGAGAAGACATTCGTCTGGGAAGCATTCGATGCCACCCTCTGATCCACCAAACGTCTGAACCCCGACACAGTCAAGCTAATGACTGAAAACGAGCGCTGAGTGGGAGGCAACCCACTGTTAGGTACGTGTTTATTTTTATTTTATTTTGGTTTTACTAAGTCCTAGTTTCAGTTAGTAGAAAAAGGAGACATTGGACTCGACATTGACTAGTGTCGATCGACACCACTTAGTGTCGATCGACACCCTGTGCAACCGAAGGTAAGTCTTCTATTTTGGTCTTTTATGTTGTTTCTAATCTTTCTTTTAGCTAACTTCGGGCTTGATAACACTGGGGACAGTGTTGTTTAAGTCTGGGGGAGGTGATTACTGACGTTGTGCTTTGTTTTGAGAGTCAATCAAAAACTTTGTTTTATCGAGTCAAAATAAGTGAAATTTTCAGTTTTTCTAAGAACTTATTCGCAGGTTGTTGACACTTGAAGGACCATTACCATAGTAGTTGATTGCAGGTCTTACTAAGTAGAAAGCTGCAAGTGGATCAATCTAACAGGGCGAGTTCAGATTCCTTATAAGAACTAGGTATGCGCAGAACTTGATTCCTCTTTCAGCTTTGATAAGGTTAGAAATCTGCAGTCTCTCCTTGATTTTCCCTTGAGAAAGAAAAGAAATAAGAAGTCTAAGAAGGAATAGTGCAAAGAACCTCATGAGCCTGTCTCCTCACAAGGAACAATATTAGTGAGAGCTCATGAACCTGTCTCCTCACAAGGAACACAATTAAGAGCAGCACTATTCCAAGACTTAAGAAAAAGTCAATGAATAGATCTGTAGAACACCCAGAAAATGGGCAGAAGTTGACTAAGGGAAGAGAAAATAGGAGAGCTGTAGAAAGTATGTCTTATCTAGGCGCTAAGGAAGGTAAAGAATCAGAAAAGTTATGTAGCATTACCACAGTTAGAGTTCAATAATTTACAAAGGAAAGGGTCTGGATTCAAACTGGGAGATTGCTAAGCTTGTGGTAAGTACACTGAACATTGCCTAAGGTTGGCTCTATTGCATGTGGATTCAAGAGTGTTAACATCTGTGGCGTTCTAAAGGTTAGCTGGATCTTCCGATGAGTTGCGGCTCGCTGAAACCATGGTGTGGGCAATCCCTCTGATAAGATCTAATCCTCACCCAAGAAGCTTTGAATGCTTCAGTGGGTCTTTGAGAGAATGTAGTGATCTTCATTCTCAGCTCTTCTGACCTCGCGTCATCAAAGAAATTGCATAAGAATGCATTATTTGTGTCTTCCCATGTGGTCAAAGATCCTGATGGCAATTGCTTCAGCCAGTTTGATGCATCTCCAGCAAGCGAGTAAGGGAAAAGCTTGCAGAAGAGATAATCATAGGTCACTCCATTGGCCTTAATGCTGGATGCCAGGTCTTCGAATCTCTCAATATGGTCCATGGGGTGCTCGTTGGGTAGACCATGAAAAGGATTCTGAGCTACGAGCTGGAAGTAGGCGGGCTTCAGCTCGAAGTCATTCCTTTGGAATGCAGGAGGACAGGTCGCAGCTCTATTAGCATAGAACTGATCTGAGCGGTTGTACTCGCCTAATGTTCTTCCACGTCCAGCTTCTGCGAGGGCAAGTTGTCTTGCTGGTTCGACTATGACGGCGCCAGCCTCATGAAGTCTCTGTCCTTGGGCGTTTCTCCTATTGCCCTGAAGGTCAAACAGGTTGCCTTCTGCGTCGCGTACTAGAACCACAATGTCTACCATCTCTGTCTGCGTCGGGTGTCGATCGATGCTAGATGTGTCGATCGACGCTGAGGTAAGGTGTCGAGCGACACTCTTTGTGTCGATCGACGCTCGTGCAGATGCTCGGTTTGTGCGTTCGAGATGACCGAGCTCCTGGTTCAATGGGATTAGTTCCTCTTCCTTGTTGCTTATGGTACTGGGCATGCACCTGAAACCAAAGGTAAGAAACTAAATCAGTAACAAAAACAAAAATAAAAACCTAGACAAAATTCTAATACTAGAAATCTGTAGGCAACTAATCTCCTTCCCCGGCAACGGCGCCAAAAACTTGATAGGGGTCTAGTTTTACCCTAATAAAACTACTGCAAGTGCACACCAAAAGCAATCGTAGTATAAGGGGTTATCGAATCCACAGGGAAGGGATAATCACACAGCAAATTTCTAAATTCGAATTATGCTAAGTAAGAATATAAAACTTAAAAGACACAAAGCGATTTAAAAGACTTTGTAAAATTCAGGAGACAAAACGCTAGGTTCAGGAAAATTCTCAGGTGAATCCTAATTGCAGGTCTAGGCGAATGTTAGGAATAATGAAGATCCGTTCTTGAACTCGAAACACTAATATAAAATCAACCAACTCTCGCTGCAAAGACTTTCTATGCCTAAACCCTAGAATTCCAAATCTCTTTGCAAATTCAAACAATTCAGACAAGCATTAATATCAGGTTCGATTGTTCACAAAATCCTAAACCAAATCTCTTTGCGAATAGGTATTTTTCTCATCTAACACTAATTCAGGCAATTAATAATACTCTCGCATCTATTAATTAACCTAAGATCAGATTCTAGGTCATGAAGCTAAAATCAGCATTAAACACAAATCCAAATGAAGAACTCTAATGATTTTATCCTAACAATTTAATTCAACCTAACAAATCATAATCACCATTGAAAAACCCTAAACCTAACAAGCAAACTACTCAGACATGATTAATGAAACAGAAATCATAATTTGAATAGAAAGCATGAAAGAAATCAATAGAAGAAGATAAAGGGGTTCAAAATCTCAAGAACAAAGTATAAGATCTCTCTCCCCAAAAACTCTCTAAAAATCTCTCTCTAAAATATTGTGTGTGTATTGTCTAGCCTAAACAATGGCTAAAAAACTATATTTATAGGCCTAAAACACGAATTAGGCAGACTGGTAAATAATAGAAACACGAATTGGGGTTCAAAATATCAAGAACAAAGTATAAGATCTCTCTCCCCAAAAACTCTCTAAAAATCTCTCTCTAAAATATTGTGTGTGTATTGTCTAGCCTAAACAATGGCTGAAAAACTATATTTATAGACCTAAAACACGAATTGGGCAGACTGGTAAATAATGGAAACTTCTTATGATTTCTTTTTTCTGATGGAAGTCGCAACTTTGCGTCGGTCTTCATTGGTGTCGATCGACAAACATGGTGTCGATCGACACCCTGTGCGTAAATCCAGTCTTCTGACTTCATCACTTCAGCTGCTTCTCCAAAATGCTTCAAAAAGATCCAGAATCTCCAATTATGCTCCAAATGTAGTCCAACCTATAAAGACTCAGAAAGGACTCGAAAAATACCAAAAGACTCTATAAAAACACTTATATCATGGTCCAAAAACGGGTAAAAACCATGATATATCAACTCCCCCAGACTTAGCCTTTGCTTGCCCTCAAGCAAAACAGAAACTAAATATATAGTCTAGGTTTGAAAACCGAAAGATCCAGCTAACCTTTAGAACGCCACAGATGTTAACACTCTTGAATCCACATGCAATAGAGCCAACCTTAGGCAATGTTCAGTGTACTTACCACAAGCTTAGCAATCTCCCAGTTTGAATCCAGACCCTTTCCTTTGTAAATTATTGAACTCTAACTGTGGTAATGCTACATAACTTTTCTGATTCTTTACCTTCCTTAGCGCCTAGATAAGACATACTTTCTACAGCTCTCCTATTTTCTCTTCCCTTAGTCAACTTCTGCCCATTTTCTGGGTGTTCTACAGATCTTTTCATTGACTTTTTCTTAAGTCTTGGAATAGTGCTGCTCTTACTTGTGTTCCTTGTGAGGAGACAGGTTCATGAGCTCTCACTAATATTGTTCCTTGTGAGGAGACAGGCTCATGAGGTTCTTTGCACTATTCCTTCTTAGACTTCTTATTTCTTTTCTTTCTCAAGGGAAAATCAAGGAGAGACTGCAGATTTCTAACCTTATCAAAGCTGAAAGAGGAATCAAGTTCTGCGCATACCTAGTTCTTATAAGGAATCTGAACTCGCCCTGTTAGATTGATCCACTTGCAGCTTTCTACTTAGTAAGACCTGCAATCAACTACTATGGTAATGGTCCTTCAAGTGTCAACAACCTGCGAATAAGTTCTTAGAAAAACTGAAAATTTCACTTATTTTGACTCGATAAAACAAAGTTTTTGATTGACTCTCAAAACAAAGCACAACGTCAGTAATCACCTCCCCCAGACTTAAACAACACTGTCCCCAGTGTTATCAAGCCCGAAGTTAGCTAAAAGAAAGATTAGAAACAACATAAAAGACCAAAATAGAAGACTTACCTTCGGTTGCACAGGGTGTCGATCGACACTAAGTGGTGTCGATCGACACTAGTCAATGTCGAGTCCAATGTCTCCTTTTTCTACTAACTGAAACTAGGACTTAGTAAAACCAAAATAAAATAAAAATAAACACGTACCTAACAGTGGGTTGCCTCCCACTCAGCGCTCGTTTTCAGTCATTAGCTTGACTGTGTCGGGGTTCAGACGTTTGGTGGATCAGAGGGTGGCATCGAATGCTTCCCAGACGAATGTCTTCTCATCCATGGCGGTGTATACGCATTAGGTGCATGAGATCGCCCAAGGAAATGAGGAACAGCAGCAGGGTGGGACTTGAGTTCGGGTGGGACACTTCGTTTTCCTGCAGCATAATCAAAAGAGACACCAAGCCTTCTACGAGAATCTCGTGGCTTGGATAAGTGCGCAGCATCTTTTGAACCTTTAAAGTTTTTATTGACAAGATCATGAGGTTTGGAATTCATTCCAGGAAATGCGTACCTTTGCTTTCTTCGCGGTTTGTGGCTTGAAGGATGTGGAAGCATCTGTTTGACCACTTGTGATGGAATTGCAGCATTGGAGGCAGCTTCCAGTGTGATCCGCGAAGGGTGTCGATCGACACAGGTGGTGTCGATCGACACCAAGCTTGCAGATCGAATCTCTGCACTTTTTCTGTAGCTCAGCTCTGCATTCTTTGCTTACATAATGAAAACGTCGTCCTCCATCAACTTGTCATTGCTTAGACCTTCACTTTCGCTCAAAGTCCGGAAGATATGATTGTTTCCACTCCAATCTTCAAGCTCCACATTTTTCTTAAAATTTTCAACCAATGCCTCTTGAACAACCAGCTTGTTCACTTGCTCTTCAGTATCCAGCTCCTCTCCAGCGATCACAGCAATACAAGAGATGGGTTTGGAAGTTCCAGTAGTAGGGATAGCTTTGTAGAACCCTTCTTTGTCAACATTAGAGAAAGACATTCTCTTGTTGGGCATGTCTACAATAGCTCCTACTGTGGCTATGAATGGTCTTCCAAGGATGAATGGTATACTAGACGTTCTGCTCACTTCCACAACCTGAAAATCAGTTGGAACCAGGCAACTCCCAACCTTGACAAGTAGATTTGGAATTGTACCATATGAGACTGCGGTAGAATTATTGGCAAATTCAAGAGTCATGCTTGAGGGGTGAATGTCAGAAATCCCTAGCCTCTCTGCAATGTCTTTTGTCATGAGGTTCACGCTAGCTCCTGAATCGCAGAGGGATTGTTTAAACTCAACTCCATTTATGGAACATGGAACCATAAACATCCCAGGATCTTCAACCTTAAGAAGTTGCTTCATTGGTGGTGGTGTCTCTCTCGCCTTGTAAAAAAGTTCTACCATCTCTTCAAAGGTTTCTCTGTTATTCTGGAAGAAGGCACACAAGGGATATCTCTCATAAGCCTCATCAAAGGAGAGTTCCTTAGGAATCATTGCCACCCTTTTGTTAAAAGCAGCCAGTTTCTCTGCACTAATGGGCGGCCTTAGGTGTTTGGGTAGACGAGGGTTTGGAATCTTGGCCTTGTAGACTCTTTCCAACGCCACTTGTGAAGCTTGAGGCATGTCTGTCCAAGTCGGGGAAGGGTGTCGATCGACACCCAGCTGGTGTCGATCGACACCCAGCTGGTGTCGATCGACACTAAGCGTTTGTGTCGAGGATGCTGCGTCGATCGAGCTTGAATAGTCTGCTTTCTCCTTGGGTGTCGATCGACACACAGTAGTGTCGATCGACATCGACTCCGCAACATTTTCTACATCTTCAAACTCCTCGAGTTGTGCAGGCTGAAAGCTCCCTTTATTCTGGATCTTGATGGCATTCACATGGTGTCTCGGATTCACGTCCGTCTTTCCAGGAAGACATCCTTCTTGTCTCTACAAAGCTCCAGCAGTTTGAGCTACTTGAACATCCAATTGCCTGACATGAGTGCTTAGAGACTCAATTTTTCCATTCAGATCCGTGTACAAGGCATCAATCTTCCCATTGAAGTCCACTGTCATCTTCTGTTGGCCCTCCAAGATCTGCTCTAGCATAGACTCCATCTTATTGTCTAGTGCAGGAGGCTTCTGGTAAGAAGAAGAACCATAAGTTCTATTGAAGATGTTGCTCTGAAAAGGCTT
The DNA here is from genome assembly GCA_020283515.1 of Alliaria petiolata. NCBI lineage: Eukaryota > Viridiplantae > Streptophyta > Magnoliopsida > Brassicales > Brassicaceae > Alliaria > Alliaria petiolata. Next base: position 34,573,212 of record JAHZTW010000004.1, on the reverse strand, counting down.
CTGGTAAGAAGAACCATAGCCTTGCTGATTGCCAAACCTCTGTCCTTGAAAACCAGCTCCATTGACATAGTTAACTTCTTCATCCTCACGCACAAAGGTATCCACTTCATTAGCAAAGTGAACTTGCTTCTTCCTCATCAAGATGTCCAACTTCTTGTTGACTTCTGCAATTTGGCTTCCTCCATTCACCCCAGCGTGTTGTCTTCTTTCGAAGTCTGCGTTCTTGGTGCTGTTACTAGAGGCCAAATTCTCTATAAGCACCACTGCATCTTCTGGGGGTCTGGTGTTGAAGTTGCCATTGCTTGCAGCGTCTAAAGCCATCTGGTACTTCCAGTCAATACCGCGGTAAAAGATTCCGATGAGTTGCGGCTCGCTGAAACCATGGTGTGGGCAATCCCTCTGATAAGATCTAATCCTCACCCAAGAAGCCTTGAATGCTTCAGTGGGTCCTTGAGAGAATGTAAAGATCTTCATTCTCAGCTCTTCTGACCTCGCGTCATCAAAGAAATTGCATAAGAATGCATTCTTTGTGTCTTCCCATGTGGTCAAAGATCCTGATGGCAACTGCTTCAGCCAGTTTGATGCATCTCCAGCAAGCGAGTAAGGGAAAAGCTTGCAGAAGAGATAATCATAAGTCACTCCATTGGCCTTAATGTTGGATGCCAGGTCTTCGAATCTCTTAATATGGTCCATGGGGTGCTCGTTGGGTAGACCATGAAAAGGATTCTGAGCTACGAGCTGGAAGTAGGCGGGCTTCAGCTCGAAGTCATTCCTTTGGAATGTAGTCCAACCTATAAAGACTCAGAAAGGACTCGAAAAATACCAAAAGACTCTATAAAAACACTTATATCATGGTCCAAAAACGGGTAAAAACCATGATATATCAAACACCTCGACCGCCTGTACCAGTGAAGCTCCACACCTTTCACGGGCTGTGGATCTCTCGCCCCTGTCCGACAGTCGGTGCGTTATTTTTCTCGGTGGTTCGAGCGACTGATTTACTTGTCCCTGCAATCATCACATGACATTTTCCCGTGTTTTGACCTCACTCACACGGTTCCGCAGAGGACTTCCTGGAAGGTCACCCATCCTAGTGCTACTCCAGCATAAGCACGCTTAACTCTGTAATTCTCTTAGGATAAGTGACCGGAAAAGGTAAGTGCACTTTGATGATATAGATAGTCAAATCAATCCATTTAAACTTATTTAAATGGATCGGGCCTGAGTCGTTACAGAACAAATAGAGAAGGAGAACAAATCCCACTTGCATTTTGTTTAATTATTATTATTAACAGAGATTCGAGATACGAATGAATTGATCACCCTTATAGTTTAATTTCCAGTTTGTATCTTATGCTCCTCTCTTCTTTTAGATCTTTTTGCCTTTTGTTGTTTCCCCTATCATGGTTAGTACAGGCTTGAATAGTTGTTTATAGGAAAGTTGATATAACCTTGTTAAGCTTTTCTGAGAGAAATTCTTAAGATATTATGGTGAACCGATGGGATTGTTTAATGCTATGGACAGTCTGAGATCCCTTCTTATTTGCCTAATCTGTTTATTCTCTTCCTTTTTTGTCCCATATAAACTGATTCTTTTATGTTTCAGACCATAAACTCTAAACTGTGTTTCTAGAGATAGTTTGTATAGTGTTGGATAATAAAAAGGAAATCTCTTAAAAAGAAGCTTAAAGAGATAAAGATAAGGATTCAGTAGAAAAAGAAAATTTTCTATTGTCATTAGAAAAATGAAAGAGTAGTTTTCTATTTCTAAAAGGAATAAGGAGTAGCTTAGTTCTATAAATATAGAGCCTATGGAGAGGTGTTCCATAAGACTCAAGAGAGAGATTTAGTTTTAAGAGAGTTTCTAAATCAATAAAGAAGAGTTGTTCTTTATACTTTCTTGTTTCTAAAGTCTATTCGACTTGAATTGGTATCAGAGCCATGTTGGAAGACTCGATCCGAGCCTTGGGAAGAAGACACGATCAACACGGCAAGAGAAGATTCACGTAGCCAAGTATGGGAGACACGATAGCTCCGCCGCCGAGAACAAAAGACTTTGGATCCACATCGATCCAATGTCCGATGGTGACATCGACAAACTACACAGTTTGGGCGAAGCGAATGAAGATTTTATTGCGTGTGCATGAAGTCTGGAAAACAATAGAACCGTGGTCGTTTGATCTAAAGAAGAACGATGTGGCGACAGCACTTCTTTTCCAGTCGATTCTCTTAACCCTAATCCTAAAAGTGGGAGATCAAGCCACATCAAAAGCTCTATGGAATGCCATCAAATCTCGACACCTTGGAGCAGATCGTGTAAGAGAGGCGAGACTTCAGACTTGGATGGCAGAATTCGATAGGTTAAAGATTGAGGACAGCGACACAGTCGATGACTTCGCGGGAAAGATATCGAATATGTCTTCAAAATCAGCCTCATTGGGAGAAACCATCGAAGAGTCCAAGTTGGTGAAGAAATTCTTAAAAGGTCTTCCAAGACACAAGTATATACAAATTGTAGCCTCGCTGGAACAAGTTCTAGACCTCAATACAATGGGGTTTGAGGACATAGTTGCGAGGTTAAAGGCATATGAAGATCTTGTAGGGGAAGAAAGCCAGAGAGAAGTGGCGCAGCGTATCAACGGTAACTCAGCTCAAATCTAGAGATTTAGATTAAATCTTTAGAGACCTGACTTCTTGGGTTGATGAACTTAATCAAAATTGATAACACTCGTATTTTACTCCTAAAACCTATTATTTCAAGATCGTTTATAAGTGTTTTGACCCAGTTCTCAATGGTTTTAAGGCGATTTCCACGTTTTCTAGTTTTAAAAGTCATTTCAGGAAAATTGAACAAAAAGGACACATTTTGGAGCAAAACGGGAACTTCGAAGGACACGTGCTCAGAGCCATAAGTTCAGCATCAGATGACAACCTTCCCACCACAAGATCAAGCTCATATTTGGAGACAAGGTAGCCTTATCAGCTGTCTTTCACCTCGAAGTGGTTTGAGAGCAATCCNATCCTTTCTTCACCCCTTTCTCGTAACCCATGGTTCGTGGTGGAAAGAAAAGGTGAAGAACATGAAGCATGGATCTCAAAACGTGGCCTTACTAATCACCCACACATCCATGGCGTTTGGGAAGGGAAAGATTAGTATCTTGGATTTGGTTTTAGGGAATTCCTTAAATCTTTCTAGGACAAGGAGATTCCTGAGAACAGAGAGGTTTTTCTCAAGATCCTCTAGGCATTAAAAAACCCAAATCCAAGAAGAGAATGTATTAAGAGCAAGAAAAACCAAAGCTTAAACCCTTAAACCCTCTTAATCACCCCAAACCGCAAAACCTTGGAGGATTACTCTCTCCTCATGTTCGAATCACTCAAAAACACAGGTTTTGAGAGATTCAACATGTTCGGTTTGGGTTGAGACAGAAATTAAACTAATAGCAAGCAAAATTAAGAAAAATAATTAGATTAAAAACTAAAGCTTAAGGTTTTACAAAATGAAAAGCTTCAAAACATTAAAAATGGCGTTTCTTGCCTAAAAGAAGCAGAGACAAAACGAAAAACTAAAGATAAGGATGTGATAGATGGCCAAAAATAGGTTTAAGGGCTTTTATACAAAAAGGGTAATGGTCCCCTCACTAAAGTCCAAATCTTGCAAGCTGTTGGATAAGGCTTGAGATCGACCATGCTTGTAGATCTCTCTCTTGATCGTGCGAATGGAACGTCTTCTTTTGCTAGATCGTCGGCTCGATCTAGTTGGGTAGATCGAGTGATTCTCTCGATCGTCTTGTCGATCCCTTAGTGATCGAGTAGTGTCCTCGATCTTTCTCTCGTTCTTTCTTTGCGTCCGCGCTTGCGCTCGATCATCACGGTCGATCTTTGGACTCGATCTTCTTCCTTGAAACGACTCCGTGACTCGATGTTGTGGTCGATCTCTTCTAGATCGACCCACCTAGCTCCAACCTCAGCTCGATCTCGGCTACCTTGCTACATGCTCGAACTCTCCTAAGCGTCCATAGACTCCCCTTTGCTCCTTAGCAGATCCACGCAACCTCCATCGCCCCAGTGTGTCCAAAACAACCTGAATATGATGCAAATATGCAAGAAACATGCAAATGCTAATGCAAAAGTGCCTAAGGACCTAAAATGAGATAATTGATGCAAACTAGTGTATTATGAGTGTTATAAACATGAAAATATATTCTAAATGCAAGCAAAATATGCGAAATATATGAGTTTATCAACTCACTGACTTCAATTTGTGTTCTTATATGTGTTTGGCATTCTTTTTTACTTTGTTATTTTAGGGAATGTCATGTGCATCTTAACGAAGGTATTTCTAGTTTGATCTTCGCTGCGCCTAGGTGCTCTGAAATTCCGGAGCTTGGAGATCTGAAAGACATCTTTGAATATGGTAGACTCGAGGCCCCATCTTTGAATATGGTAGACTCGAGGCCCATTATGGACCAAGTGCACCAACCAAATAAGCAATCACTATAATTATATTGTAAACTTCCAATAATACTTGCATACTCCACTTGTGATACGGTTTCACCGGAGTTCTTAGTCAAGTGCAGTTGCAAACCTACTGGAGTTTTTGCAGTTCCATTTGAGTAGGTCTTGAACATTTCAAGTATCTTTTCAGCATAATGATCTTGAGACAAAGTGATGCCGTCAGAGGTTTGTGTGATCTTAATGCCAAGAATAACATCTGCAAAACCCATGTCTTTCATGTCAAATTGACCACTAAGCATTATTTTGGTTTGTTGGATGATATCATTGTTACTGCCAATGATGAGAATGTCATCTACATAAGAGAAACTCACTAGTTAGTGGCCTGCTCTAGCATTATGTTTTCTTTTATTTTTGTTATAAATAACAAAATTTAAATAGTATGTAGATCGTGAATTAATAACTGTAATCGTGTTCTGAATAATTAAATAATAATATAATATGATAAACTAAATAAACTGATATTAAAATCTAAGTTTATAATTATAACTACTGATATTAAAACCCAAGTTTATAATTATAATATCTCTAAAACATAAAAGATCCATTAAAGTAAATTGTTCTAATAATTAGAATGATTAGTCTATTACATCTACTTGAGTTTTAGGCGCGTTAACTGAGAAATTTTAACACCACAATACTTAAAAATAAAATATTAATAGGAAAACACAACAATAAACAGATGAGTTAAAATTAAATATTATTCTTGTCATTAATCTTCTTCATCCTTCTTGGTCTTTCTAATTTAGAAGATGAAAGACTTTAATCTTCATTGCTATCACCTCCATTGCTGTTTTGTTGCTATCACATTCATTACTATCACTTCCAGCTTGACTCATTCTGAAAGAAACTAAATTTTGAAAATTGTTACTTATATAATATGCAAAAAAAAATACAAATAAACTATCATTATTATCATAGGGGGATTTGCTAAAAAGACTCAAAATTTGATTTTTTTTTTGCAATTCTATACCCCTTATTTCATTATATGCAAAACTAACTCAAAAGGATATAGAAATGACAATTCTCTCCCTTATGACCAAACAAAAAAAATCCAAACCCAAATGACTGTTTGATTCTTTCGAAGTCTGTAATTGCATAATAAGTCTACTCTGTCAGACTTCTTATAGAGTCTATTCTGTCAGACTTCTTATAAAGTCTGTATCATAATTATAACTCATACTTAAATTATAAAAAAATAAAAAAAATTCAAAAAACTTTTGGTTACATAAATAAAATATAAATTATTGTAATGTTTATAAATTAAAATTTCATTCAAATGCATCAATTTAAAGCAACATCTATCATAAAGGTAGAAACAAGGGATATAACTGGTATAAAAACAAAGAAACCATAAACTACATACCATACCAAATAAGGAGATCTTTAGGGTTAGATTTAGGGTTAGATAATTATGTTATTTTAAATGATAAGTTTGGATAGAAGTGGTAAATTAAGAATATAGTAAACGATTTTAACTTTAGTTTATATTTTTATATAGGTTTTCACTATTAAATGAAAATTAGTGATTTATGGTATACATTTTGCAGACTTCAGAAGAAGTCTATTTAGCGTGAAGAGGTGAGTAGAATTCATAAGAAGTCTATTTAGAGTTTAGGGTTTCAGAGACTGCTCAGAAAGTCTGCAAAACCGGAAATTAATAACCTAACCGGAAAATTGGTCCCCTTATATAAATCCAATGGAAACCCTAATTTTCTGAAAAAACCAGAATCAATTTTCTTTCCTAAACGGCGGTCGCCTTTCTCCTTTCTCCGCTCGTCGCTTCTTCTCCCCTCACGTTGCTCCCCCTCGCATCCGCTTCTATCGCCTCAGCTTCTATCGCCTCTCGTTGCTCCCGTCGCCTCTCTCCTCGTGCTCCACTTGGTCACCTCGCTCTCCGCTCGGCCTTCTCGCTCTCCTCGCTCTCAGTAGTCGCCGTTATGGGGCGATACAGCTACAACCAGCCGTCTAGTAGTTCCAGAAGTTCAGGATTGTTGGGGTCGGTTTTCACCCCGACGAGATCAATCAGGAAAATGACTAAGTATGGAAACTATTCTCGACCACCGAGGTGTGCACGGAAACGAGCCGTGCATAGTTTGTGCACGAGGCAAACCTAAATGCCTCGGCACACTATTGGTGCACGAGGCAAACCTAAAACACCTCGGCGTACAGCCTGTGCACGAGGCAAAGCTAAACGCCTCGGCGTACAGCCTGTGCACGAGGCAAAGCTAAACGCCTCGGCAATTTGTGCACGAGGCAAAGCTAAACACCTCGGCGTGTAGTGTATACACAAGGCGCATAGTTTGCGCACAAAGCCGAGCTGAAGCGCTTCGGTGCATGGAATGTGCGAGGAAACGAACCGTGCACAGTTCACCGAGCCAATCACTTCGGTGCATTTTCCATGGACGGCGCGAGCTGAATGCCTTGGCACAGAATTTGCACGAAGCAAAACTGAACCGAACCAAACCGGGCACACCCGGTATCAAGTGTAACCGAAGTCTTCGTGGGCTGAGAGAAGACTGATATACTCATTTATTTCGCATATTTATCATGCATTTAGAATAAGTTTTCATCCATATGTCATTTATAGCTAAGTATAATCATAGTATTTGATCATTTATAGGATTTAGAACATTTGCATTTGCATTTGCATTTTCTTTTGTATATATGCATCATTTCAGGTTATTCTATGGATTTGGCGACAATGTGGAAGCTGGAAACATAAGATGATGAGCTAGGAACAAGTAGAGAGCAAATTGATGTCATCTGACTTGCTGTACCAAGATGTTGCAACCGATTCAAATCCATGCCACCTAAAGCGACTTAAAGATCAGACTCTACAAAGACTTTCCATTCCGATTCAGCCTCCGCNTGCTTGATATTATTGCTACAAACCGTGACAAACTCTATCCCCAAGTTCCATTTGGTTTAAAGAAGTTAGAAATCTTAGGACTTTCGTAAAACAACAATCTCTGTGGATTCGATCTCTTATTATACTACTGTGATTGTTGTGCACATGCAGCTATCTTAGGGGTAAAACTTGAAGTGAAATAAACCCCGCTGTCATCAAGTTTTTGGCGCCGTTGCTGGGGATTGTTTGCTTTTGCGAATTTTCAGTTTCTAATTTGTCTTTTAGACCACGTTGATTTTCAAGCTTTTCTGTTCATTGCTCACGATTTTCTTGTGTTTACTTCTCATGTTTCAGGTGTATGACCACTAGGAGGAACGCTTCCAACGTCTTACCCCGACACATCGAGATCGACAGGCACGAAAAAGAAATCCAAAGGTTAAGAAGACAGATCAGCATGGCCGAGAACGAGGCCACTCGTGAAGCTCAACGAAACCGCAAAGAAGTTCTTCGCAACACTGGTCGAGCACCTAACGATTTACAAGATGGGGAGCCACGGCAAGACAACAATGGAAACCCTATCAACCCCAATCCCGAGGCTGACTCGGACGAAGAAGAACGCGATCCTGCCTTGCAGCAAGTAGGACACAATCCGATCATAGGAAACGTAGCAAACCAAGCAAACCCCATTGTCCGACCGGATGATCGAGACGCCGTCCGATCTATCCAGCCAGCTAACCCTCCGAGGCGAGCTAGGAACCGTACCATAGCCGATCACGATACTCCTGATCAGCACTTCCAGAATCGAGCAGCGATTCAAGTTAACGTCCCCCATGAGGACGAGTTGGAGATCAAACCGCAAATCATCTCTTTGGTGAAGCAAAAGTTTCACGGACTATCAAACGAGCACCCGATGGACCACATCGAGTTATTCGAGGAAATCTGCAGCACCACGAAGACGAACCGTATCCCACTCGACTATCTGAAGTGTAAGCTATTCCCATTTTCTTTGAGCGACAAGGCTCATAGATGGCTGAAGACTCTACAACCAGGATCGATCACTAACTGGGTGGAATGCAAGTCCGCCTTCCTCAACCACTTCTACACTAAGTCCCGATCCAACCTGCTGAGAAACAAGATCCAAGGTTTCCAACAAGGACCGGTCGAATCATTCTTTGAGGCGTGGGAACGATTCAAGGAATATGAGAGCGACTGTCCTCACCATGGTTTCTCTGGAGCCAGCTTGCTCAATACGTTCTACCGCGGACTGCAAGCTAGGTACCAACTTTCGCTCAACACAGCCAGCAATGGAGATTTTACAACAAAGACAGAGCGACAAGGACGCGCACTCATCGAGAACCTCGCTGTAAGCAATAGCAATAACTGTCCGGATTATGATAGGAATCTAAGAACCGGAGACTCCGATTCTAAGCAGATAGCCGAGCTGAAGAATATGATGAGCCAGCTGCTCAAAGGACAGCAGCGCAATATCAGTGCGTGTGATACCGCGGCGGAAAGAGAAGAATCTAGCCCGGGGGACGATGGAGACGAGTCCTACACGCGGGAAGAAGAGATTAACTTCATAGGAGGACATAATTCATATCCAAACAGAAATTTCAATAGTAGATTCAACAACAACTTCAGGAACAACAACAACTTGTCATACCGGAACCCAAACGTGGAGAACCCGCGAGATCAAGTGTATCCACCTCAAGGAAGACCCTACCAGAACAAGTTCCAAAACGTGAACTACGGAAACAACGGGAGCTACCAGGCAAAACAACCCTACAAATCTCAGCTCACGCCCTACAACAATCAGCAAGGAGCGCCGCAAGCTGCACCGAACCCACCCTACCCATCTCGAGAGGACAAACTCGAAGGACTGATGCAACAAGTGCTGTTATCCCAAAAAAAATCGGTCAAGGATCTCAACATCAAGGTAGATTAAATATACAATGACCTGAACAGTAAGTTCGAAACCCTTTCTTCCCACGTGAAGAAATTAGACATGCAAGTCTCTCAAACCGCTGAAGCCATCAAGGGCAACCAGGGATCTTTCCCGGAAAAGTAGAGGATAATCCGAAAGGATTCTGTAACGCGATCTCAGCTGTCGCCGACAAGGTTAATGAGCCAGAACCAGCCGTGGGAGAAAATTGCAGGTTCGTCCCACTCTTCCCATCGATAAAAAGAGACACGGCCAGTCCACCTTTCGATACCCCGGAGAACCGCGGGTTCAGCAGACTGAAGAGAGAAGAAGATCCAGGCGCATTTACTTTCCCATGCTCAATCACGGGAATCAACTTCAAGGATTGTCTATGCGACACGGGAGCCAATATCAATGTCATGCCAATGGCAGTCGCTGAAAAGTTGGGAGTTACGACTTATTTCCCCTCACCTACACAACTAGTGTTCGGGGACTCGTCCAGAAAGAAGTCAGATGGCGTGATCCACAACGTTGAACTTCTTGTCGGGAATAAGATAGTGCCTACGGACTTCCATGTACTCGACATGGGGGAGGACAAAGACAAACCACTTATACTTGGAAGACCCTTTTTAGCCACGGTAGGAGTAAGGATCGACCACGTGAACAACTTCGTAGTCTTCCTGCACATAAGCCAGAAGAGATACTACCCGAAGAGGCCGAACACTCCACCTCCGGAAATGAAGAGCTACGCGACTAAGAAGGAGAAAAAGGGGATGATACTGAAGGCAAGCTAACTCCATTCTAGACCCTTCTCTCAAATCGAAATTCTGATTCCTCCTGAGCTAGCTAAGCTAGGTGAAGAGGTAGTTTCAAAGTCGGTTGAGAAGACATTACAGGTGATCTTAGAAGCTAAAATTCTAAGGAACGGAAACGGAGGGACGCTGCTGATACGAAGGCAAGGAGAAGCTTCAGGAGAGACAACTCCCAAAGCACTTTCCCAAACCGCCTAAACTTCAAACAAAGTCGAGCTAAACGACTTAAACAAAAGCGCTTGGTGGGAGGCAACCCATCCGGTACGTGTTTTTTATTTTTTCTTTTCTTTCTTTCATTTCTAACATTCTTTTTCTTTTTTCGAGTTTTCCGCACTTAGGAATATAAAAAAATATATATATATATATATATATATATATATATAAATATATATAAAGCCAAGAAAAACCCAAAAATATGAAGAGGAGCCTCAGAAGGAGGCTGGCCGCACGAGCATGGCTCGTGGCGCGGCGAGAAGGGCCGTGGCCGCGACAGGCCATGGTGCGGCCAGCGGTCGTCTGAGCCACCGACCCGGAAAACTCATGTTTTCCTCCCGAACCGAGCTTCCCGCGTTTTGGTACAATCCCGCACCGAGAATTTATTCCCGTTAGTATAAAACGACGGATTTAATCGATTCGTGGCCAACACGCAAGGTAAGTTTTCTCGTTTAAAATAAAAAAAAAAACAAAAAAAAAAAAAATCTTTTTAAACAAAAAGTTTTTTTTGTAATAAAAACACTTTTTTAAAAGCAAAAGAGGAATTTTAGGATCAAACTCTCTTTTCTTCTTCTCTCCCAAGAGACTTGGAGATTTTCGAGAGATTCTAAGTTTTTCAAATCCAAACCGTTTTCAAAAATTCTTTGGTCTAAACTCATCTACTTTCGAAGAGCATTCGCTTTTCAAAGCTCATTCATCCTCATCTACAAGGTATGGTCTCTAATTTCACAAATCCCTAAAGAACTCAATTTTGAGATCTCTCTTGATTTACTAGAAAATTGTCTAGGATGCTTGGATAATGGTAGAAAACCTTGGATTGATGATTTAGGTTTCCTAGATTTCGATTTTTGCAACCATATATCTAAAAAGTTGAAGTCTTTGAAATAAATTATTTTTGGCATACTCTAGGAATCGAATTTTGGAGGTATTATTGGAAGAATTACTTAGTTTGGATTTGATTCATGCTAGGTACTACTTAGAAATCAAAGATTGATGATGATAAGTTGAAAAAATCGATTTATTGAAAATTTTTTGGTTTAGGTTCCCAAAAATCCGAAAATAGAGTTTAAGTACCATATTGATCTTGAATATTAATGCATAAACTCGAAATTTACTAGTGTTGGAAACTCTTTGTTTTTATTTTGCAAGGTACAATGAGTTCCGACTGAAACTACGAGATACGTTCGAAGTATAGAGAGCAACTAAGCTCTTCGAGTGATTCTTCGCGACAGCAAGGACACATGACAGCGCTAGGAAACCCGAGCCTGGACACCACTCTAGGGAGCTACTTCAATGAACAAAGAAGAAGATTCCGCAGCTCATTGATAGCACGCACAAGCCGCGACGATTCTCCACCTCAAGAGCCAACAAGAGAGCTGAACCCTTCTCCTCCTAAGCGCAAGGTGCGATATTTTGGGGCACCTATGGACCCAAACATTGATTATTTGAAGGAGATGAAGAAGATGGACATAAGAACAACCTTGAGGATCGACTACTCCGCTTTAGATGCTTTAGGCATCACCGAGGATGTCACATGGTACTTGGATAAGCTAAAGCTCAGGACCTTCATGGAGATTGATAGACCCACCTGCAAGGGACTCGCCCAAGAGTTCCTAGCTTCGGTTCAGCTGTCATACAAAGAGGAAGGAAGTCACATCCGAGAGACGGTATATCTATTTCACCATTGGTTCTCAGGATTATGAGCTGAGCATCCCTAGACTTTGCAAGACATTTGGTTTTGACTTGAGGAGTGAGACAACCATTGAAGAAGAATGGAGTTCAGATATTTGGGAACTAATGGGCCGAGGCATTTACGACAAGGGGAGGCATCCGTCCGCCTTTCTTTCACATCCAGCCGTGCATTTCATGCACCGCCTCATAGCACTCCGACTTTACTCTCGCAGCAACCAGTCATGCATTCTCATTCCAGAGCTCGTCCTACTTCAGTCCGCTTTTAGAGATGAGCCACTTTCAGCATGCTTTGGATGCATCCTAGCAAAGAGACTCGTGCAAGTGAAGCACGACGTCACCGCACCCCGATGCGAGACCGCCTTCACGACTTACGGAGGCATTATCACAGCGATCATGGAGGCCACAGGAGTAGACACCAGCATTGAGACGCCCTTAGATGAGGCTTGGTTTGACTTGTCCCAGTTTCAGACGGACAGGAACTTGATAGGCGCAGCCATGGATCCGGACAGGTTCGGATACCGATACCGATTGGGGAAGAGAGACGACCGCACGGTCTACTTACCGTCTCCTACAGTCTCGCGCCTTTCAGAGGGTTCACCACAGTGGATCCCGAACCATGAGGAGTTCCGTACCGAGTTCTCACGTCTACCGCTTACCATTGGAGAGTATGTAGCCGCCAAGGCTAGGAGAGAAGCGATCCATCAGAGGACTCACCACAGCTCATCCTCCTCCATGTGCAGTACCTCACGATCTGCTGCACCGTCCACCTCGACTGATCCCACGATCACAGCACTTCAGGCGCAACTAGCACGACAGAACGAGATGCTTGAGAAGATGGCGCGACAGCTTCGAGAGAGAGGACACATAGATGGCGACCTTTAGACCCTGAGTTCAGATGCCTAGAAGACTTCACGTCTCAGCCAACACTCTTCCCGCTTACGAGCCTGGTTCCATTTATTCCACCCCTATCCTTTACTTTTTATCTATGCTTTATCTTTCATTTATTTCAGTCATTCCCGAGCTGCCACCACTTTTTCACACTGGGACAGTGTGATTTAAGTCTGGGGGAGTTCGTACTAATGATTTTACTTTTCATTTGTTTTTGTATTTTTTATTTATTTGGTTTTTCCTTTTCTTTTAAGAACTAAAAATGATGTATTTCGATATATATAATATGGTTTTAGGGATTATGATGCAAAACCAAGGATGATATTCGACCATTGTGCTTCTACGCTATTTCTAGTGACAGATCTTTCAAGCTTTAGTACTAGACTAGGCAGTAGCTAGAAAGCCAGAGATACGAAATCCTGGAGAACGCCGATCTATAGAGACTTCGGGGGAAGGAATACACTAGCTCTATTTTTATTGGACTTTAAACTGACTATTAATTTCCTTGTCAACAGATGTAAACATTCGACGAAAAAGCAAGAACGTTCGGGACATCTTCTTCCAGATTTACGCACTCCCTTGTTGTCCCCGAATGGCCAACTCATTAATAGTTGGTACCATACCCGAAACCCTTACCATCTTTTCATACCTCACGCAACTCTTTTGTTTTCACCATATGCAGATATGTGCAAAAACGCCGGAGAGGGAGGAACGACACGATTTCTAGTCACTCAAGACGAAGGATCGAACGGTTGAGGGACGGAAGTGTTAGCTACAAAAGAGGGACGACTCATGCCTCGGAAACTCGAAAGAATGGTAATATTCTTGCGATCCATTGGCACAACAAGGCACTTCCCGTTTCATAAAAAAAAAAAAAAAAATAATAATATAACTCGGATAGAGGACCCGAACTCTTTGGAGGAATGACGTTACTTATCCATAAAAAATAGAGTTACAAAAGAAAAAAATAATAATAATAAGAGACGGGAAGAAAATGCCTGAGAGCCTTAAGAGAATCGTTACATGCATAGAGGCAGAGCCTGGGCGATATGGTGAGAAGTTTTAAGAGCCATCCAATCCGAACCAGAAACAAGAAACTAAGTCTGGGGGGATGGCTGTATCAAAGAGAACTCGCGGATGTGTACGTGCGGAGAGTGATTGGAAATCGTGGATCTCAACAGTTCCACCTTCTCTTGCTGTTTTGCATAATATCTCGCACCTTCCGGAGATCTATACGGTAACCCAAAACACTCTAAACCTCACCAATAAAGGCCTTTATATACCTAACCTCGTTGAATCTAGCTTTATATCCCTTGACAAGGATCACGCCAAACTTAATACTACTTAGAGAGCTAGTTGACTGGAACTTGAAGTTTAGATAGTGAAAGCTTCGTAAAGGGTTAGTGTTGAAGGAACTATGGTGAGAGTTTTCTAGTCTGAGCTTGGATTGATTAGTTCGATGACTTATGGTTTAGAAGGACGGTCGCTGAGTTTTTGCTAGTTCCTATATTTTCAAACCTCTTTTCCAGGCTTTGCATGCGTTTTGTTTGAGGACAAACAAAGGTTTAAGTCTGGGGGAGTTGATAACACTCGTATTTTACTCCTAAAACCTATTATTTCAAGATCGTTTATAAGTGTTTTGACCCAGTTCTCAACGGTTTTAAGGCGATTTCCACGTTTTCTAGTTTTAAAAGTCATTTCAGGAAAATTGGACAAAAAGGACACATTTTGGAGCAAAACGGGAACTTCGAAGGACATGTGCTCGGAGCCATAAGTTCAGCATCAGATGACAACCTTCCCACCACAAGATCAAGCTCATATTTGGAGACAAGGTAGCCTTATCAGCTGTCTTTCACCTCGAAGTGGTTTGAGAGCAATCCCACGGTTGGATCTCGAGTTACGAAGGAAGCAAGAAGGCCCGTCAGACACATTCCCAGAAGAAGGCCGGCCGCGCCACGGATCCTCAGAAGACCAGTGGCCGCGCCACGCCTGGTCGCTCGCGCGGCCACACCACTCCGGCCCATCCCGAGCCCGTTTGCACTTATCCAATATTTTCCCGAGGTTAAAACGTGAAGCCCACTTTCTGAAGACCGGAAGCCTATATAAAGGAGTCTTAGGGTTTCAGAGAAGGGGGGTGACGCCACACACATAGAAGAGACGACGAGACACATCTGCGCCGCACAGAGAGAGGAGAAGAGAGAAAGTTCGACGGCCCCGGAGTCGAGGATCTCGAGAGAGAATTCTTCTGCAGCCGCCTATCCTTCCTTCTTTTCCCTTTCATCTTTCGTTTTTAGTTCTTTGCTTTTGAATACTTTAAGAAAACCTCTGTTCAATCGATTTCCCTTTAAAGAAGTTTTCTCACTTTGCTCTTTTCATTAATACGATTCGCACCTTTCATATCTCGAAGATGTCTCTCGTTCCCATGAACGAGTAGTCATCTAGTTGGGTTTTTAAGGGGATTTTCGAAGGGGTTTAATCATGGATTGATTTCGCTAGGTTGATAGAGATAGAGTTTCTTTTAGGTATCTTCGTTGATGTCTTGTTCTTATTGCATGTTTGCTTCTCTGATCAATTAGCAACTGATTCTAGGATGATTAGATACATGAAAATGTGGTCTATTGTCTCGATCTAGGGGTTAATGAGCGGATCGCACCGTGAGTGTTTACAAATAGGTGAATGATACGTATGCGCGGTTGTCTTGCATCGTGGGATGAGATATCATACCCGCAGTGAAGGACAAACGCAGGTGGCTATATCCGTGAAAGGGGGGTAGTCATAGTCGACCGTTTCAGCTTAAGAACCTAACCCATTAAATCATTTAGAACCTATCCTGTTGCTTGTTAAATTCGACCCATGAACCCCGGAGAATATCCTTGAACCCAACGCTTTTTATTCATTGATTTACAACCGTTTAACTCTTTTCTGCAACTTGATATTATTGCTACAAACTGTGACAAACTCTATCCCCAAGTTCTATTTGGTTTAAAGAAGTTAGAAATCTTAGGACTTTCGCAAAATAACAATCTCTGTGGATTCGATCCCTTAATATACTACTGTGATTGCTGTGCACTTGCAGCTATCTTAGGGGTAAAACTTGAAGTGAAATAAACCCCGCTGTCATCAAAAATCAACACAAGGCTCTCGTATTGATGACAGAATCGAATAAATGCAGGGCTTTAGAGAAACTCTAGTTTATTATCTTTCAAAAGCTCCCTATTAAAGCCAACTTATAATGCCTTATATGGGACTTAAGATGCGGTTTATAATAAACTAACTCTCGTCAAAATAGAAAATATAATAAAAGGAAATCAAAACAAATAAAGGAAATCTAATAAAAGCCGACATAGGAGAATAGTTGCTTGGCGGTGAAGGTATCATGATGCTGCATCAGGTCCCCCGGGGTTAGAAGGATTCGACTGCGAATTAGGAACCGGGTCCGACGGAGCATAACGAGAGAGATAGCGTACATTGAAGACATCAGAAGTATTGATGTTTGCTGGAAGTTGTAAGTGGTACGCATTGTCATTAATTCGCTCCAAGACGGTAAGAGGACCTATCTTCTTAGCCTTAAGTTTGTTGTACGCATGAGCTGGCATTCGATCTTAGACATGATCACCGGGTTCGAAGATCACATGACGGCGGTGAGAATCAGCAGCAGCTTTATACTTTGAAGAAGATGACTCGAGATTGGTGACAACTTGTGCATGAACTCGATGAATATTATCGATGAAATCATCGGCGACACCATGAAGACGTGTTCGGTCCGGCAGATAGTTAAATCGAGAGGACCACGAGGAAGAAGACCATAAACGACCTGAAACGGATTGAATCCCGAGCTACGATTGAGGGAATGATTATGAGAAAATTCTGCTTGAGGAAGCTTAGAATCCCAAGTCTTGATAGAATCACCCACAAGACAACGAAGTAAGTTGCCCAACGACCTATTAGTTACCTCCGTTTGACCATCCGTTTGAGGATGATAAGCCAAACTCATGTCTAAACTTGTACCTAACATCTTCCATAGAGATCGCCAAAAATGCCTCAAGAACCGAGAATTACGATCTGAAACTATAGAAGTGGGCAATCCGTGGAGAACATCATCTGTGGTTCGTTTACACGGAACAAAGTGTACCATTTTGGAAAATCGATCGACTATGACGAAGATGGAATCGAATCCGCGTTGCATAAGAGGAAGACCCATAACGAAATCCATACTGATGTCAGACAACGGCTGTATCGGGATCGGTAATGGAAGGTAGAGACCGGCGTTGGTGGCATGTCCTTTCGACATTTGGCAAATTGCACATCGTTCAAGAAAACGCTCAACATCACGTCTTAAACTCGGCCAAAAATACGACTGAGATAGCAAATGTAAAGTCCTGTCGCGACCGATATGTCCTTCATTATGAACTTCAGAAATAAGCTGAAGCCGGAGACTGCAATCTGGGATGCAGAGTCGGTCACCACGAAAAATAAACCCATTATGAAGTGTAAAATCTCGAGAACGACCAGCTTGAATATCAAGTAGAATTCGTCCAAAGAAATCGTCAGAGTCGTACATATCGGCAAAAGCTGAAAATCCTGGGACTGAGACGTGAAGAACGGCGAGTAAAGAATGGCGACGGCTCAATGCATCAGCCACCCGATTTGAAATACCGGAAGTGTGTTTAATAACAAACGTAAATTGCTGCAAGTACGACACCCATGCTGCATGCCGAGCTGAGACCTTATCTTGACTACTTAGGTGTTTTAACGCATCGTGATCGGTAAAGAGGAAAAATTCTTTATGGTAAAGATAATGCCTCCAATGTTTGATTGCTTGAACCACTGCGTAAAACTCCACATCGTAAATACTATAACGCATGCGAGCTCCCGCCAATTTTTCAATGAAGAAAGCGATTGGCCGGTTACGCTGACTTAAGACAGCACCAATTCTGAGCTTATAAGCATCACAATGGAGTTCAAAAACTTGAGTAAAATCGGGTAGAGCCAGAACAGGGGCCGTAATCAACTTGGTTTTAATGGTCTCAAACGCTTCAGATGCTGCGGAAGTCCAAGTAAAGAGACCATCGCGACGAATGCAATCAGTGACATGCGCCCTTAAACCACTAAACTGCGGCACAAATCGACGATAAAATGATGCTAGGCCATGAAAACTTCTTGTTGCAGATAATGTAGTCGGAGTACGCCACGATTTGATTGCCTCAACCTTTCCTGGATCAACGGCGAGCCCTTCTGTGGAGACGATGTAGCCAAGGAAGTGAACTTGAGAAGAACCAAATTCACACTTCTTCAGCGTAGCAAAGAGCTGATCTCGACGAAGAACAAGGAGCACCTCTCTTAAGTGAACAAGATGATCGACTAGTGACAAGCTGAATACGAGAATATCATCAAAGTACACCACCACGAATTTACCAATAAAGGGTCGCAGAGATTGATTCATCACGCGCATAAAGGTGCTTGGTGCATTGGATAATCCGAAGGGCATAACAAGCCATTCAAAAAGACCTTCCCGAGTTTTAAACGCAGTTTTCCACTCGTCCCCTGGGCGAATTCGTATCTGATGGTATCCACTTCGAAGATCCAGCTTAGAGAAAATCGTTGCGGCACCAATTTGATCCAAAAGATCGTCGAGACGAGGTATGGGAAATCGATAGCGCACTGTAATTTTGTTTATCGCGCGGCTATCGACACACCTTCTCCATGATCCATCTTTTTAGTATAATCAATGCGGGGACTGCACATGGACTCAAACTTTCACGTAAGTACCCTTTGAAAACGAGATCCTCCACTTGTCGTCGAAGCTCCTCATGCTCGCTAGGACTCATGCGGTAATGAGCTCGGTAAGGAAGTACAGCATTTGGAACGAGATCAATGCGGTGTTGAATATCTCTGAGAGGAGGAAGACCGGATGGAAGCTTGGTGGGGAAGATGTCCTGAAACTCGTCCAAAAGACCTTTAAAGTTATCTGGAATGGAGGGAACAGAGGAGTCGGCCGAAGAGTTGATTAAAATCTGAACTCGTCGCTCTTCGCGAAGTGCACGCTTAAAAGGTTTTTGTTGGAGAATTAAGACAGGTGCCGATGACGTGCTCTGTTTCGCAAGCAGAGATGGTTGAAGTGTGAAATTACGATCATTGTAACGGAAGCTATAGGTGTTGAGGAAACCATTGTGCTGGACGCGACGATCAAATATCCAAGGACGCCCTAAAAGGAGGTGGCAAGCATCCATTGGTGCTACATCACAGTGAATTTGATCCTTGAAAGTACCTCCAACGGAAAAAGATATAAGAGCACGACGAGTAATCATCAAATCTGTTTTCTGGTCCAATCAAGCTAATTTGTAGGGACAAGGATGAAGTTCCGTTGATAGTTTGAGCTTATTGATGACGTCTTCGGCAACCACGTTTTCACTACTTCCGGAGTCGATAATGAATTTACAAACCTTGTCTGCAATAGTACACTTTGAGTGGAACAGGTTATAGCGTTGAGGGTTTTGATCAAGGTGACGTGGAGCGAGACAAACACGTCGAACCATCAAGCGTGGTCCACTGTCTGCGACAAGGTCCTCGGTTTCCCCAATGGCTTCTGCTATTTCTTCATCATAGATTACGTCTACGTCATTGCCAGGAGTATCAAGAAGAAGACCCCTGCGATTTCTTTTTGGACAATTGGCCTGACGGTGACCGATCTCGCCGCAAGCAAAACAACGAAGTGAAGATGGTCGAGTAGTTGTTTTGTCCGTAAAAGGCACGAGGGCAGTCTCCGTTTGCTGAGGTAGCGATGTATCAATGGGGTTAGTGTTTTGTTGTTGCTGAGCAGGACGGGTCGGGCGAGAGGCCGACCAAGAAAAATTGCTTTTGGTTTGCGTTTCAATAGTGAGGGCTTGTTGGTGAGCTTCCGATAACATTAACGGATTAAACAAGTTGATGGTGTGTTGTATTTGTTGACGAAGACCGGCAATAAATCGAGCAACCAATTGTCGTTCGGAACCCTGGAGATCAACCCGTGTTAGAAGCAAGAAAAATTCGGTGGAATATTCAGCAACAGAGCGAGTTCCTTGTTGAATATTATGTAGACGTTGGAACATGAGCTGATCGTAGTTGTATGGTAAGAACGTCTTCTTGAGCTTCGACTTCAATTTGTTCCAAGCGAGAACTTTTGGTTTCCCGAGGCGATCGCGAGTGGTCTTCAATTGTGTCCACCATGCCGCAGCTCTTCCACGAAACCGCATTGTCAGAACCGGAACACAACGGTTCATTGGTGCTCTTTTGAATTCCAGGAATTCTTCAACCGTGACAACCCAATCAAGAAGTTCTTCAGCGGAAGAATTGCCATGGAATTCTGGAATCTCTGTTTTAAATCCAGTTTCCCATTGAAAACCTGCATCAATTTCTGGAACAGCATCGCGAGCAAGTTCGCGGTTATTACGGCGGGGAGCAAAAGGATTAACATCTCCATCGTCTTCTCCATCTGTCTCGTCAGCATGAAAATCGGCGGGGATGTCATCAGGGGGTGGCGGAGCGTTATGCCGAACGGTGAGGGTATGTAAAGTGGCGGTGATAGTTTGCATATGGGCTTGAAGATCAGCGATTGCATCAGGGGTGATTTTCACTTCGGTTCGAACAGGTACCCATTGAGGTCTTGCCATGGTGATCGAAAAAAATTTTGGAGGAGCGTAACAAGTCTCTGATACCAACCGGGCGCAGCGTATCAACGATAACTCAGCTCAAATCTAGAGATTTAGATTAAATCTCTAGAGACCTGACTTCTTGGGTTGATGAACTTAATCAAAATCAACACAAGGCTCTCGTATTGATGACAGAATCGAATAAATGCAGGGCTTTAGAGAAACTCTAGTTTATTATCTTTCAAAAGCTCCCTATTAAAGCCAACTTATAATGCCTTATATGGGACTTAAGATGCGGTTTATAATAAACTAACTCTCGTCAAAATAGAAAATATAATAAAAGGAAATCAAAACAAATAAAGGAAATCTAATAAAAGCCGACATAGGAGAATAGTTGCTTGGCGGTGAAGGTATCATGATGATGCATCAAGAAGACCAAGGAAAACTTATGTTTTCAAACAATGAGCAGAGTGGTCATGGGAACTATGGAGATTCTCGAGGAAGAGAAAGAGGAAGAGGACGCGGTGGTAGAGGCAGGGGTTGAGGAGGATATACTAATCAAACCACATGAGGACGTGATCAAAGGCAGAAGAAAGACAAAGATCGGTCCAATATAATATGCTGGAGATGTGACAAGCCGGGTCACTATATATCATCCTGTCTCGAAAGACCAAAAGAGCACCAAGAGACGAACCTAAACGATGCTGAAGAAGAAGACGCTCTTTATGTCCATGAGGTTGTGTTCTTGAATGAAGACAAAGTGTTTCGAAAGACCTATGATATCAACAGCGACGAAACAAGTGTGTGGTATCTAGACAATGGAGCAAGCAATCACGTGACGGGGAACAAAGATTACTTCTCAAGCTTAGACGATAACATCAAAGGGAAAGTCAAGTTTGGCGATGGATCGTATGTTGATATTGTTGGGAAGGGTACGATTGATTTTATAGGCAAGACTGGAGAAAGAAGAGCAATCAAAGAAATCTACTACATACCCGACCTGAAGCACAACATAATAAGTCTTGGACAAGCAACAGAGAATGGGTGTGAAGTACACATGAAGGGAGATACTTTAACACTAAGAGAACCTCGAGGAAGGCTGCTTGAACAAGTCATAAGATCATCAAACCGACTCTACAAGACACCGATGGAAATCAGCTTTCCTAAGTGTTTTCAAATACAACGTTAAGATCCTACATGGACTTGGCATGCTTGGCTAGGACATGTAAGCTTCGGTGTGATGAATAACATGGTAGAAAGAAGAAACAGAACCTTGATGGAGGTTACAAGAAGGGTAATCGTTAGTAGAATCGTAGTCTTTGATGAGAAGAAAGCATTGGACTGGACGCTTACAACGAGAGAAGCCGACGGAGAACCAGAGAGTAATTATGAAGCTGCAAGCTCAAAAGAATGGATTAACGCGATAAAAAGTGAGCTAGACTCTATCATAAGAAACAAGACTTGGGAGCATGTAGGCACGGAAAAAAAGGCGGACATCCTCACTAAGCCATTAGCAAGGATCAAGTTCAAGGAAATGAGAAACCTCATCGGAGTTCAAGCAATCGAGTTTCTTGGAGTTCAAGTTGGAATTAAGGGAGAAAATGTTGGATAATTCCGGAACTTGAAGAAAAAGGAAATCTCTTAAGAAGAAGCTTAAAGAGATAAAGATAAGGATTCAATAGAAAAAGGAAATTTTCTATTGTCATTAGAAAAAGGAAAGAGTACTTTCCTATTTCTAAAAGGAATAAGGAGTAGCTTAGTTCTATAAATATAGAGCCTATGGAGAGGTGTTCCATAAGACTCAAGAGAGAGATTTAATTTTGAAAGAGTTTCTAAATCAATAAAGAAGAGTTGTTCTTTATACTTTCTTGTTTCTAAAGTCTATACGACTTGATATAGAGCATCAGATAATTCTGAAGCGAAAGGGGTTGTAGCCCCAGAGAAGTAATAGTAAGCCAACTTCTGTCTGGCGAATTTCAGTTCCTGCAATCTATTCTTCACAATCATATAAGCTGATTCGTGATATGAGATCAAACCATATAAGCTGATTCGTGACGACATAACAAATAAAACTGGCAACTGAAAGAAAACACTCATGACAGATAACTCGCTAAATCATTAGTTTAGTGGAGAATCTCTTGACATCAGATTTTGCTTCTATAAAAGAATCGGGAAGAGCCATATGTGGAGACGGAGAAGCAAACCTCTTTTTGTTGGTCATAGGGTTTCTATGGATTTCATAACCAATAACATATCTATCAGCAATAAAACCTGTCGTTTGCTGTAAAGTTTGTACAAGTGACTTCAAGTCTGATGGTGTAACTTAGAGGCATTCTCTTCAATCCACAAGTCTTCTTCTCTCTGTTTATTAAGTGCCAAAACGACGTGGTATCATTAAGTGCCAAAACGAGGTCGTTTGTGTCAAACGATGAGTGTGTGTTTGATCGGAAACAGTGTTGTCTCCGATGTGGTGTCCACGTAGAATTGAGTTAACGATAAGTTAACAGCGTTTACGTAAATGTATAGCTTAGGCATGGAATTTGAATCTTATTGAACTTTAGGTATGAATTAGCACTGTGTAATACTTTGTATATAGCTTTAACATTGGTCTATAATTCAGGCATGAATTTTCCGTTAAGTAACTTTCATAAAAGATACTATAGCAATGGTCTACGGGGACTTAAACGGATAAATATCCCGCAAAAATCAAGGTGGAATACTTATTACTATTAAAGAATTGGGAGAGCCAGCCCAACTTGGGACTTTGTGTTATATAATCTTATTGGGCATCTTATGAAGATCTAAACCCTTAAGTTTGATGAGATTGTTTTTATACAACTGTTTCTACGCCCTGGGTTTTGGCATTTATACTTTGTCATTTTGAACTAGGCTTGGGAGTTGGGAACTAATCATTGTGTATATTATTTGGATTTATTACGTTTTCGTGCACAAATTATTATAATTATGATCTCGTATTAGTTATTTTGTATTAAGAGTTTGATTTTACAGTATGCGACCAGAACTTCGAAAACCTCAGCGGGATCATATGGAGCGAAGACCACAATTAACGTGTGGGAGCCGAGCATACAAAGAGGAGGGGACCAGACAAGGGATCTTAGCACAATAAATGTTGGTTGTGACTCGTTTTCTAGGAAAAGACTCATACGACTATGTCCACTTGGCAGCAGGTGAGCACGATCGAAGGAGAAGAAGACTCTCTTCCTAGCGAGATGGCAATGAAAACCACTAACTTCACACAAGCATCTAGCCTCATGAACGAGGGAAAATTCTTACACCGTCTCAAAGATAACCCGACGTTGTCTCCTACGACTTCAGTGTGATGCCAAAGAACAAGAATACCAAGAAGATGTTATACAACAAGATTCTTGAGTACTGTCCAGGGCAATGCCTCCGCACATCGGAAGACGCAGAGGAAGAGGATTACCAGAAGAGGATGTGAAGAGATTTGCTACCCAAATGTTAGATATGGATTAGTTTGGAGGATTACCAAACCAAGGATCTTAGCACAATAGAAGTTGGTTGGGAGGTATATTTAGTGGTAACTTTGTTAACATATAACTAAACATAGTTCAAACTTATTTTTTATCATAAGTACTTTTAAACTTAATTTTTAAATTCTCTTTATTACAATATTTACTAATTAATAGGTAGAATATAATGACAAAATAAATAAATAGGTAGAATATAAAACACATACAAAAAAACAAAATGAAAAATGGCTTATCTTTTGCTTAAAAAAAAAAAATCTTTTGCTTATGTTTTTCTTTATTTTCTCTTATTCACTTCGATTTATCGTATCAGCCAGGTATTACGCAAAAACAATATAGTATTTGATGAAATCGGTTTAAGAAGAAAGGAGAAAACAATTGATATACAAACTCGAACCCAAACCGAATCGGTTTAGGTACCGAACTCGAACCCAAACCGAATCGATGTAAATATCCAAACTGAAACCACACTGACATATTCGAAGAATCGGTACCGAATCAAAAACCGAATGAATATCCGAAAATACCCGAAATACAATTATATACGAAACAAATATTATTTATATTTAGATTTGTAATAATAAAAATATAAAATATTTTAATTATAAACTGAATATATCAATTATGTTTATAGGTTTTCAGATATATTTATATTTTTTAGGTATTTTGGGTAAATAAGGTATTTTTGGATACTAATTTCAGTTATTTTAGGTACTCAATCAGATATATTTCAGATATTTTTGATTTATTTGGTTACAAATACCCGAAAATACCGAACCGAATTAAATTTATGGTTACTTTTGGGTTAAAAAATTCGAATTGATCCATAACCGATCGATTTTCGGATAAAATCCGGTTCCTCAACCTCGATACAGAACCGACCCGAATCCGACGTGAACCGAACCGGACCCGATCCAAAAATAAAAAATACTCGAATGGAACATACAGCCTAAAATCGAAGTAAACAAAACCCGAATAGACCCGATCCAAACCCGAATGGGTATCCGAATGCCCAGGCCTAGTTGAGTTGCACATTCTAATTTTTAGATGGAAGCAAAACTCAAGAGAATAAACTGTGAGGTACAATCGAGGATGGTATTTCCTTCATCAGGTACTGAGGCAACACACGTTTTTTTTTTCTTTGACAAATAGCATACGTTTTGGACCACTTTGTAATTAATTTGTGTACTTTCATAAGTTGTCGACTAAAACTTTATTTGAAACGTAAAATCAGGGTCATCTACGAAAATAGGAAAATCTCATCATCTATTCTATACCCGAAAACCCGATAATTTACTATAAATATAAAAATGGGAGAAAATCATTTAACCTGATTTACCCGGATCCGAAAACACGAACTGAAAACAACCGGAAATAACCGGTTCGGATCGGATTCGGTTATTAGTCTTTTTACATGACGGGTAACGAGATTGAGAACCGTAGGTATCGGATCGGTTCCGGTTCCTACCCAATACCCGATCGGTTAACCGAAAAAATAACTTAGGTGCTTAGGGCTTCTTCAGTTTAGGCTTAGGCGCTTATGTCGATTGAGTTTCCACACCTCTCACACTTATTGCCCGAGTCATATAAATCTCCAAATACAAACTGGAATCCCTAGCTAAGTTCGTCGGATCTCTTTCATCGCCACCGTCAGCCTCGTCGAGAAACCAATCGTAGGTATGTATCTCTGTCTCTCGGTCTCTCTGTCTCTCTGTCTCTAATTTTTGTTTGTAATATGAAAAAATTTCACGTTAATTGATCCTAAATTCGAAATCCAGAAATCCAAATTCAATAATGCTTCAGATTTCCATCATCATTAGATGTACTGCTTCAATTTCATTTCTTGATTTAAACTACTTTGATTTTGAATTTTTGATGTGTAGTGTCTCTCTAGTTTGTAACTTTGAGGTTTGAAGCAGAAAAACAAGTGAATATGAGAGTCAATACTCTAGAGTTGTGTTCATGTAAATCCAGATGTGTGAATGGGTTCATAATTCCGAAATGCTTCTGTAAACATTGGCATGCTTCTGTAAATTGTAAACGATGATTAACTTGATTTCTTCTTATCAAAAATAATAGCATTGTCATAGCTTTCAACATTGTCATACTCATAGCTTGAAATCGAATGCTTGATTAGTTGATTAACTTGATTTCTTCTTGTCAGAAGAGAGAATTTTTTTGATGTCTTATCTATATATATGTGATGTTGGCGTCTTGTAAAATGTACGAATGTCTTTGTCTCTATGAGTGTATGTCTCTCTTGATTTTTACTCATATCAATGATCCTCTTAGTCTCTGTCTCTCTCGAGTGTCAATATCATTCGTGCTTCTGTATACCAATGTGTCTGTTTTTGTTTTAATTTTGTTGCAGATGGCATCTTGTGATTCTCCTATACGAAACAATGACTCTCCAATGGATGTAATAGACGAGGATGCTCAAAAACCAACTCCTGGAACTGGAAAAAAGGGAAGAGGAAGGACAAAACCGGAGGCAGTGGTTCTGGTTTAGGGTCAAGAAAGAAGACAAGGTCTTGGGTTTGGGATCACTTCACGAGACAGGAAGACAATTATGACAAATGCAATTGTCATTATTGTGCGAAAGAGATGTCTTGTCCAACAATATCTGGCACATCCAATCTGAAGAAACATCTAGAAGGTTGCAAGTCGTACAAGGTATGGCTAGCCGCTAATAAGTTTAAAAATCCATATGTGTTACCTCCTGATGAGGAAGGAAATCTGGCAATGTGTAAGGTATCTGAAAAAGTATTTGGGGATGCTACAAATGAGATGATGGTATTAGCAGAATTGCCATCAGCTTTCGTAGAGTGTTTAGCTTGGAGACATTTCTGCTCAAGAGTGAAGTTGTATCAGCCTCATTCTCGGAGAACATGCACAAGAGAAATTGTAGAGATGTTTGTCTCAGGGAAAGCAACTATGAAGAATATTCTTGGACAGAATAAGCAGAGGTTGTCCCTAACTACAGATATATGGGTTGCTCCCAATACTTCAACTAGTTATATGGTAGTAACATCACATTTTATTGATGCTAGTTGGAAGTTAAGAAAGTTGATCATAGGCTTCAAACCGGTTTCAGATCATAAAGGTGCTACAATCTCGAAGGTTCTTATTGAGTGTTTAGCAGAGTGGGATACAAAGAGAATCTTCTGCATCATAGTAGACAATGCCACAGCTAACAGTTTGGCTATGAAGAAGTTCAAGGAAGGATTCAGTCAAGTTGGTGATGATGCTTTGGTTCTGGAAGGGAATTTTTTGCATTTAAGGTGTTCAACTCACATCATGAACTTGATCATGAAGGAGGGTTTGATGGAGATAGATGCTAGTATTTCTGCTGTTCGTAATGGTATTCTGTATGTGAGGTCTTCAACAAACAGACTTAGGTCGTTTGAGTTTCGTGTAGAAACAGGGAAAATGACAAGGGGAAGCTTACCTTTAGATGTGAGGACGAGATGGAATGACACTTATCTCATGCTGGATCAAGCCATGAAGTTTAAGTTGGCATTTGAGAAGATGGAGGCTGAAGATAAACCGTATAACGACTACTTCTTGGAAATTGTGGTGGGGAAGAAGAGGATCGGACCACCATCTACAACTGATTTTGAAGAAGTTGAGAGGTTGATTCAATTCCTAATCATTTTTACAATTCCACTTTGAGTCTTCCAGCTTCAACTTCAGTGATGGCTCATTAAATCTACGCAGAGATAGTCACCGTCACAAGGAATATTAGTGCCATCAGCACTAATGCAGATCCTGATCAAGAGCTAAGTTCCAAAGCCTTTGCTATGATGACGAAATTAAAGAAGTACTAGAATCCAGTTTCGGTAACTACAAAGGAAAATGCTAATTCTCAAAACCGTGAGATGAACAAGCTATTGATAATAGCAAGTGTTTCCGACCCAAGGAAGAAGATGAAGTTTGCTCACCTCTGTTTTGAGATGCTTTATGGCATAGAAAGCATCGAGTTTAATCAACTTTCAAAAGATATCATGAAGATATTGGAGAGTTTGTTTGACGAGTATAATGGTTTTGCTAACAAAACTGCTACTGGTGGGTCTCAGTCACAAAGATCATCGTCTACTCAGTCTCAGTCGCAGTCGGAAGATCAAGTTACATGTGAAGTTTTTAATAGAAGGGTTTTTAGTAATGGTCTCGACTATGAGAGAATGGATAGCATGTATGAGGAGCTTTTGCAAGAATCTGGGATTCCAGAATCGGTTAATGAGCTGGAATTGTACTTGAAAGAACTTGTCGAGAATATGAAGCTTATGAAAGGTACATATTACGATGTTTTAGATTGGTGGAAAAGAAACAATCTCAAGTTCCCAATTCTGTCTCTAGTAGCTAGGGATATACTTGCAATGCAAGTGTCTTCAGTTGCATCAGAATCTGCATTTAGCACTAGTGGGAGAGTATTAGACCTGTATAGGAGCTGTTTAACACCATGCATGGTTGAAGTGTTGATGTGCACTGAGCAATGGTTGAAATGTGAAATTCATATGAATGAAAAAGGAGTGATTACAATTGAACAACTTCTTTCAGACGTAGAGTTGGAAGATGATCTTAAGAGAGGTAACTTTCTTTCTTTTGAACTTGCTTAATATATGCCTTTACAATTTTGATTTACTAACTAAGTCCTTGCTCTCATTTTTTAGAGTTTGAACCTGAATTTAACATGCAAGGTCAAGGAACATGAGAAGTGAGAAGTGAGAATGAGGTAACTAAGTCCTTACTCTCGCCAATATCTTTATGTCTTAAGAAGCCTAGCATTCTTTGATGTAATGTTGTTTTTGTTTTTTTATAATTGTCAATGTCTCTTAGATTTTAAGTGTTTTGTTTTGTTCGGGAGGACACTGAAGAAGTGGAAGTGAAGATGAAAGACTCATCGACTAAAATCTTTTCCATTTAGATAAACTCAAGTATGGCTCATTTTGATGTTTTTATCTTTAAACTGTTTGCATCTTCAAAATGATTTTGTACTCTATTTTATGTTTGTGTCTTTGTTTCGAGTACTTTGGATTTGAATTTGATATTTTTGATCAGATGTGTTGTTTAAGATTGTGTGTTTACATTTTATTTTTTTCGGGTATGAATTAACATTTCAGGTATAAAGGGTTTTTTTTAAGTATTTCGGGTAAAATCGGGTATAAATAACCGATCCGAACCGAGATCGAATGAGAACCTAAAATATTCGGGTTTTAGACGGTTCTGAATTTTTTTACCCGAACCGACCGGGAACCGATAATAACCGAACCAAAATCGAATCGAAATTCAATCGGTACCTATATGGGTATCAAATCACTCTACTCGGTAGACCCGGAACCGATCGGATAGGATCCGGAACCGACCCGAATACCCGAATGCCCAGGCCTAATTATGAATAACTAAAACAGTTAGAAAAAACATTTTCAAAACAAAATATGTCCAGATACTCATGTAGTTAAGTTATAAAAGTCGTATACTTGAATAGGTTTTATTTCGCTGAATTCATGACTCAAAAATATTAAGAGCAATAAACATAACTCAACGCTCAAAAGTTCAATTACTCCGTACTAGGAGAATGATTGATTTCTATTAATATATATGGATCACAGTAGCCAGGTAATTTCTATCAATTACTCCGTACTAGGAGAATGATTGATTTCTATCAATATATATGGATCACAGTAGCCATCATTGTACCCATCATTCATAGTCATATAACTACACATGTAAATTTTTTATTGATTAACTTGACACGCGATCATATTAATTATTAATATTAATGCATCAAGGTTTATACAATAAGATATATCGCTATTATCTTCTCAATACTTGAAAATAAACTTTACAAAAATTTACAAAAGTTTATGTTTCTCTGTTGGATCATTGCTGATGTTTACAATGATGGCTACTCGGATCACTGCTGATGTTTCTCTGTTGGTATAACATATCCTCAAGTAAGATATCTGAAGTAGCATCCCAAACTATGTTAGGTATCGATCGCTATACTATTTATAACTAACATTATCACAAAGAATCTATAGATTCTGAATGTATTATTTTATTAGAATGATTTGTACACATATATATACTGATACATCGAGAGTGTTAGGTTGAATCTAATTACATATTGACCCTTATATATATATCCTTAAGATGGAGGGACTCTTGTCACACAAATCTTGGAGCAAGCATTGTGGAAGTGAGCGCGGGGCAGCGGTTTGGTAAGGGCATCGGCAAGTTTGTCACGAGTAGATACATGTGAAACACGAAGCAAGCCCGCCTGTATGAGGTTCCGAATAAAGTGATAGTTGATAACAATGTGTTTCATACGAGAATGGAATACATGATTAGCACAGAGATACGTTACTCCGACATTGTCACAGTAGATGGTTGGAGAGTGTTGGCGACCGATCTATACTCCACTTTCGTTGATGAGCGTGCGACCCCTTTTTTGTTTCTTTGATGACCATGAGATCGGATTCTTACCAACGTAGATGACGAAGGCGTTTGTAGAGACGTAGTCATCACTGTCTTCTATCCAGTCCGCATCAGAGAAAGCATGTAGTGTGAGAGGAGATTCCTTGTGAAGAAATATACTATGACTTGTTGTACCTGCAAGGTACCGAAGTACCTGTTTTGCAGCTTTCCAATGCTCGTTGGTTGGTTGGTGCATGAACTGGGAGAGTCGGTTCATGGCATATGAGATATCTGGTTTTGAAAAGCCAAATATTGTAAGCTGCCCACAACCGATCTGAATTGTGATCCGTCATCAAGTACGGACCCGACATGAAGAGTGAGTTTGGGGGATGTTGGTAGTGGTGTAGAGACTGGTTTAGCGTCGGACATATTGTTTCTGGCTAGGAGATCGTCAATATATTTTTGTTGCATTAGTTGCAGCCCGTCGCGTGTGCGTGTAACCTCAATTCCAAGGAAGTAGTGTAATTCCACCGGGTCCTTAATGGAGAACCTGTCGGCAAAGTTGCGAAGTACGGTTGCAACAACAGAGGCATCATTCCCAGTAACAATAATATCATTGACATAAACAAGAACATACGTGAGGGTAGAGCCTTGTTGATGTATGAACAGAGATGCATCCGCAAGAGAGTTAATGAAACTCGTGGCAATGATATGACGTTTTAGTGACATGTACCATGCTCTGGGTGCTTGTTTAAGTCCGTAGATTGGCTTTTGGGGTCGGCAAACGTGGTGTGGTCTATCTCTGTCAACGAACCCTGGTGGCTGCATCATATATACCTCTTCTGTGAGTTCACCTTGCAGAAATGCATTGTTTACATCAAGCTGTTTGAGGGGCCATGATTTTGTAACTGCAACGTCAAGGACAAGATGAATTGTTGTCGATTTGATCACTAGGCTGAATGTTTCTTAGTAGTCAATCCCATACTATTGTGTAAATCCTTTGCCGACAAGCCTGGCTTTGTGTCGATCAAGGTCGCCATTTGGATGAAATTTTGTTGTGAAAACCCATTTACATCCAATGACGTTGTATGCTGAATTCGGAGGCTCTAAATCCCAGGAGTGATTGATGACATGCGCATCATACTCCACGGACATGGCGCCACGCCAACGTTTGTCTTTCATAGCTTGTATAACAGTTGTTGGTTCGGCGGAGGGTTGGGGGTTTTTAGTAACGGTTTGGGCATATTTTTTGTTTGGTTTGACTATATTGTTTTTGGCTCGAGTTCTCATTTTGTGGTCATTTTTTGGTGGTTGAATGTGTTCTGCATTTTCTGGTTCCATAGGTTGATGAACAGGGGAGGATTGGGCGTTGGAAGTAGACGAGGAAGAAGAAGTTTGGGTATGGGCCGTGGGTTGCGGCCCATGTGTATGTGAAGCAGTGGGCTCATTAGACAAATGTTGTATCTCGACCGAGGTTTGTGGCCCATTTTCAGAAAGAGCAGTGGGCTCAGGATTACGAGAAGGAGAGGATGAGAGAGAGTTATCAGAGGAAGAAGACGATACCTGATTCGGTGACGACGGCAAGGAGGGTGCTGGTGACGACGGATCTGGGTGAAGGTACGTGCTTGGAGGTCCCGGTGAAGCATTCGGCAATAATGGAGGTAGCTCCATTATTGTCGTTGTTGAAGTCTGAACCACTTCATCTTCTACAATCGGAGAAACTGACGTAGCAGCAAAGGGGAACACCGATTCATCAAATTGGATGTGACGGGAGGTGTAGATACGACTTGTCGGAACATGGAGACAAAGGTACGCACTCTGAGTTGGTGAATACCCCAGGAAAACACATCGTTGAGATCGATCCTCCATTTTGCGGCGAGTGTATGGACGAAGCCATGGGAAACATAGGCACCCAAACACTCGACTATGTGCCTGTGTTTTCTCTCCGCTAATCCGTTGTGCTCCGGTGTATGTGGTGGTGATGTGAGATGAGAGATCCCATGAGTTGAGAGATAGCCACGCAAGGCAATGAACTCACCGCCATTATCCGAGAATAGTGTGCCAAGACGAGTTTGAAACTTGTTTTCAACAAGCGATTTGAAGGTAATGAACACATCTTTGACCTATGATTTTTGTTTGAGTGGATAAAGCCAAGTGTAGCGGGAATAGTGGTAAAAAATGACAAGGTAGTACTTGAAATTATCAAGGGAGACAATAGGTGATGACCAAAGATCAGTGAATACGTATTCAAGTGGTCGGGTGGACACAATAGAAGTTTGTGAAAAGGGTAGTTTGTGACTTTTATTAAGTAAACAATCGGAGCAGGAGAAATGTTTATGATTCGAAATAGAAGTAGGAAGATAAAACATGGAAATAATAGTGCTTAAAAGTGAGAAGGATGGGTGGCCGAGACGATTGTGCCAAGAGTTGAAAGTTGTCTTCGGATTTGATGAAGTAACATAGGCTGCTGCTTGAGACGACATCATTGGCCATTCATACAACTCATTATTAGTCTTGCCTTGGAGTAATGGGACCCCCAAGCTGAGATCCTTCACCTGAAAGGAAGGGAGTAATATGGAACCCATGTGCGAAATTGGGAGGCTAGAGCCATCAACAATGAGCAAGTCATCACTGCCGTGGTATGGCTGGTGCAGAGCGAGATTACTGAGGTCGAAGGTGATATTATGGGTTGCACCAGAGTCGAGGAGCTAGTTGTTAGCTGTGGATGGTGAACCATCAACTAGAGTTGCTCGAGGTTGCCAAGGCTTGAACGAATTCTGCTGTGGGTGAGTCATCATCATTGAGAGAGACTGAAACTGTGGACAGCGTTTCGCACTATGTCCTTGAGTGTGGTAGAGTTGGCAATTCCCCAAATAAGGTCCGGGAGACCTGTTGTTTGACGGTGTGTTTTGCCAGTTGATGTTCGTCTGAGGAGGCTGAGTGTTGTTGTTGTTGTATTGCTTGTTGTTGTTGAAGTGTTTGTTGTTGTTGTGGCGTTGTTGAACTGCATTGGCAGACACCGACATGATAGTCATCGCAGACTGAGCAGCAGTGGCAGATGCAAGCTTAGCTTCATGATTAAGTAAGCGTTCGTGGACCTAAGTGATGCTGGGAGGGGTGCCTTTGCCTTCGATTTGGTCAATCACATTCTTGTAGTCATCTTTGAGACCATCAAGAATGATTTCGATTTGATCTTCATGATCCATGGGTTTATCAAGGATGGCAAGTTGATCTAATCTTGTTGTGATTCCTTGTATGTAGTCGTCGATGGTTTTGGTGCATTTGTTGTAGGTTTCAGTTGAGCCTTGAGCTGTTTAATGTGTCCACGACTCGGTTTAGCGTATGTGGAGGCGAGCTTCTGCCAGATCTGAGCAGATCATGTGGTGGTGCGAGACACCAAAGGTTGGAGGAGACCAAAGGTTGGAGGGGAGCAGAGATGGCGCCTAGAAGGGCATTGTAAATGAGCTTATCTTGACGAGACCAGCGTGTATAGTCTGGATTGACAGAAACAGTGGCACCAGTTGTGATAGTTGCAGGCGGAACAACCATAGATCCATCAATATAGTGAGCTGTTTAATGTGTCCACGACTCGGTTTAGCGTATGTGGAGGCGAACTTCTGCCAGATCTGAGCAGATGTGGTGGTGCGAGACACCAAAGGTTGGAGGAGACCAAAGGTTGGAGGGGAGCAGAGATGGCGCCTAGAAGGGCATTGTAAATGAGCTTATCTTGGCGAGACCAGCGTGTATAGTCTGGATTGACAGAAACAGTGGCATCAGTTGTGATAGTTGCAGGCGGAACAACCATAGATCCATCAATATGGTGGGAGAGAACATGTCCCTCAAGGAAAACATGAACCTGCAAACTCCACATCAAATTCCATATCAAATAGTTAGTGCTGGAGAATTTAGAAACACTGGACATGTTAACTTGGAGAATCATGGTTGTGTTTAAAGTGATTGTGTCGGAAGCATTTGTGGGGTTTGCCATGGTGGCGGCTGGGTATTGGTGGGGGAGAAAAAATGTTTTAGGTTTTTACGAGCGTGAGCTCTGATACTATATAGATTTTGAATGTATTACTTTATTAGAATGATATATATATATTGACACATCGAGAGTGTTAGGTTGAATCTAATTACATATTGACATCAGCGTATATATACATATCCCAGATAACCAGTAATTTGTTTCTCTGATAGCTTTGACCTTTGAGATATTTTTTATCATCTCGTTGATATTGATTTGGATAACCAGTAACTTATTTCTCTGATAGCTTCGATATATTTTTTTATCATTTCGTTGATACTGAGTTGTGTCTCCAATCTTACCGATTTTTGACCAGTTTGCAAGTTTAACTCATCCGGATTTTATCTCTATCACACGACTCCTTATTGAATGATTACGGTCAGACCGGTCCAACCGACCGATTTCATCTGGTTTTACATTTGGTGAACCGGATTCTGATATTGATCCGGATCATTGATTTATTAGTCATTTTTGGCCAAATTTTGTTGAGTTTACTCAAATCCTGGTTTTCTCCATTTCTGGATTCGATTTATTAAAAGATTCACGGTTGAGCCACTCTAACTGATATGATCCGGTTTTCAAAATATTGCAAAAAGCGATCTTTGAATTGGAAAATTATATCAAAACATGTTTACTTAAATCGAATAAGATTAATGCATTAAGGATAATTAATATTTTGTTCTAAAATACCCTTAACACACATTATGGCAAAAAAAATTGATACAAAATCTTGAGGATTGTATATAATGATCATATATCTCTAAAAAGTATTTGGATATTCTATTAGAATATATTCTTCCCAGATCTATCTTCCTCCTAGTCGTGTATTTCTTGAATATCAATACTAAACTTTTCAGTTATTACACAGTACTAATATTTCATATCAAAATCAATAATATGATAGATACTGAGTGAGAATGAGGATCATGCATTTAAGCTCTACTCCATAATTCATCATTTACATAAAGTCACCCCCAAAGAGTATTTTTAAAGCATGAGAAACACTATATTATCTCTTCTTTGTGAAAAGTATGACTCTAGTTGGAAAATTAACAATAAGATCAAGAAACGAAATCATACATGACCTATGACTTCAAAATCTAAGATAGCTCCACTTTTTTTTCTTCGTGTTTCCGAGCAATCAAACAACAACGCGCAAGCTAATCAAATGAAGATAAAGCAAAAAGAAAAAAAAAGAACCGTGAGGCGAATAGAGAAGACGTAAGACGCACAAAGATAAGCTTACATTAATGAGGTCATGAGTGACCCATGGAAACGAGTTTGATGGAGAGATTAAGTTATTAAACAAAACAAGACAAGTAAAAACCTGAAAAAGCAACTCATGGATCAGAGTATGTAGACAAGTTTATCTATTTGATGAATCAGAAATATAATTGAAAAAGATTCAAAAAGTACCGTTGCCGCATAATGACCTATCATTGCAAAGAGAAAAAAGAGTTGGTATCAATTCCCAAAAGAAAACACACAAAGCATCCAAATACTTGCGTGTATAGAAAAGCCAAACAAAGACTTTACTGTTAATACAAAAAAACCTTGGAAACGGAGAAAACTTCTTTTAAGACGACAGCTTCAATAGGGAAAGGTGGTTACTGGTTTGTTTCGAACCATCCTCCAATCTCTCCTCCTTTAGAATCTCCTCAAATTAAATATTCTGAAACAGAGAATATGGAAGATCAAAACTTTGCCTAAGATAAGGATATTCTTATGGAGGGCAATTTCAAAAGCTTTGGCAGTTTTAGAGAGATTACAAACAAGAGCAATAAACATCGAAGACCTGCAAGTTATGTCAACAATGTACAGAAACGAGATGCCACGTTCTCTTTAGATGTACAACGGTGCAGAAAATTCTGGATTGGATACAAATACTTGTCCCTGCAACTGGATTTGCATATGGATGAGAACTTGGGATATCTGTTAGACTTAATGAACTAGATTTGCATGTAGACTCCTTTGATGTTTTTCATTAGTTTTGCTTACGATCTTGCTTTAGACTCGTCGATCATGAGACTCAAGACAACATCCAACCAATTTTAGAAAGTTGTTGTGACCATTCACAATCGATGATAGTGCTATGTCGCGGCAAATTGTTTCCCCGTAATGATAGCGATGGAAGTTGGGACAAATAAGTGCATAAATAAATCAAGACAGATACCCTATATTAATGGGGAGACCGATTAAGAAAACACAAAACAAAAATTCACATAGATGATGGACACCAGCTTGAAAGGTAACTTTTCAACGATTGATTCTTTGTATCTAGAAATGAATGGTAAAATTCACTATAGGTTCAAATACTTTTGTGACACTGTAAACTCCAGAAAAAGTAGTTGGAAAAGGTAATTTCCAATACATTTTTGGAGTTTTGGTAGACCTGTAAAGGGAGAGGGGAAGTACTCGCTATCATAAATTGCTCAAACCTATGTTTCTTAGAGCATCTCCAACCCTACTCCATTTTTCACTCCAAACTCCATTTTGGAATAAATTTCTATCCAACCCTACTCCATTTCTCACTCAAAAATGGAGTAAAAATTGAGATTGCTCCATATTTGGAGCAAACCTATATTCTACTCCATTTTGGAGTTGAATTTTTTTATTTACAAACTGGTCCTTAAATATTAGATATTTTTTATTTTATACTATTTATCAACACATGATAATTATTATCGATATATATATATATAAACACTATAATTTTTAAACAATATAAAATAAATAATCATAAGTGAAAAGTACAATTTTTTTTTTAAAAAGATTACAAATTAAAATAAACTTAAAAATGTATTACAAGTTCTGAAATTAAAATAATATGTTTACATAAAATTTTCTATGTTTTTATGATATTATGTAACTTTCCTTTTTTATGTTAAAAAATGTAATTTTCTTTTATTTAATAAATATTTAATTTTTAAATTATAAAAAATTTGTAAGAAAAAAAATAAATGGAGTTAATTTGTAAATTTTAGAATTACAAAGGTATTAATCATAAAATAGAAATAGAATCTATTTAAAATATTCCTTTTAGGAGTAAAAAATGGAGTTTTACTTTGGAGCAAAACTCAACTCCATTTTGGAGTTACTTTATTTTGGAAGAGAAAATAAAGATTTACATTGGAGATGGTCTTAGAGTTGAGTCAAGGGTTGTCTATTTTTCTTTTTGCTAGTTTTCTCTGTTTTAGCAATAGGAAAAACATAGCTTTATACAAGCTGCCTATGATCATACAAATGGTAAATTATCCTCCATTTTTGGACTCAGAAGTTAGTATATAAGAAAAGCAGCTGATGACTGCATACTGTGAAAACAATTAATTTAGAAGATTAGAATAAGATCATTTTCGTATTCCATTAAAGAAAATGAGAGACAAAGATGGTTGTTTGGAGGAACTTCTTAATTCAATTGCTTTTTTTTAATAATCATTATCATTTTATAATTTTCTGATCATGTAAATACATTCATTTAGAAGATTAGACGAGATCATTTTTCATACTCATGTTCTACGGCTTTAACTGGCTCGTTACTTGTTGAACCAACAAAAAAAGTCTCATTTTTTACTTATATTTTTAGCAAAAGATTGTTATTTCGAGTGTCCAATCTAAATAGAGATATTACCGTTGGTTAACATGTCTCATTTTTAATCCTAATTCATTTAAGCCATGTGGTTCCTATTTTTTGCTGAAAATATAATGACAATTATACAATTATCAGTCAAATTTGATGAACATCCTACATGAATGTATATCAAAAATAAAATTAGTTGGTACGTATAATCTGAAAATGATCTTATATAGAATATTTAAGATAAAAAACCTTCATCATTAAAAAACATTGGAATCGTAAATCTTATATCACCAGTATTTGTATTAGACAAACATGTATTTGTAGAAGACAACTAGGGGACTTTCCGGGCTACGCCCGGGTTTTTTTATAATTTTTTATAATTTTTTTATTTGTTTATGGTAATTATATATTTTGTATCTGAGTGTACATATTTTAAAATGATCATAAGACAAATTCAAAATTGTTAAAAAGTAAAACAAAATGATTTCTTAATGTCCAAAAACTTTCAGTAACACATAAATATAGGTCCTACAGTTGAGAGTGATTGGAGTACACGTGATGACGTGAACATACATTTTGTTTCTCCTCTCGCTCCTCCTGTTTCGTTTCGTTTTGCTAAACTCTTAAACTCTTTGTCATCGTCTCATCACTATTACAGTAGTACTTCGGACGTGGTTGTATTATTTATGGCCATATATTGTTTTATTTTAGTCACTTTAGTTAACTCATAACTTTCTTAATAATGTGGTAATTAATTAAGAAAAATTGTGAAGATGATAGTTCCAAGCAAAAATACAAATAATAGAAAGAAAATTAGATTCTAAGTTAGACTCCCAAGTAGCATATTACTTGGTTAAAAGAAAAAAAATATTACGAAAATAAATGGATATCAAAATCTTGTACATTCATTATTGTAGTAGCATGTAGGTTCAACAAAATTGTTTTCAACCCATATCTTTTTTGCTCAAGTTCACGATGGCTTTCTTCTAATGAAACATTACAGGATTTACAGCTTTAGAGTCCACATAACACATTTTCCGGTAGATTAAATTTGTCTTTGTTGAGTGTTACTACCTATGAATCTTGCACTACTTTTTTTTGGAAATTAAACTGCATGAATAGATGCTATTCCCTTTTAGGAAGATAAAATGATAGAGTGGAAATAAGAAAACCATTGTTTATTTTCTTATATTGCAAAAGAATGACTTTGAATGCATCTTCTCTAGCTTTTGGACATGAAGCATACCAACTTTTTCTTTACCTGCTTTCTTTACGTGCATGGTTTAACTTAAACCTCCGAATGTTAGTGCCAAGTAACTAAACACTCATTGAGAATTACCACATAGACTGAACTGGAAAACACATTTTTAAAATGTCACTTTCCATAAGTTGTGAGTCGAACAACACAACACGTTCATTCTTTTGATTCTCTGATCCGATACGTCTTCATGACTATCAAACTCTGTACTTAAAAATTGAAATCGAGTTTATATGAATCACTATGGTTTTCATCCTCAGCGATGGAGGCTGGCTTCCAGTTGCCATGTTTGTATGATCCGTTATTCTTTCTGCTGTGAAGTTATTCTGTAGGAGCCACAAACTTTTTCTTTCATTTAGTATAGACTAGGGGATATTCCGGGCTCCACCCGGGTTTTTTTCATCAATTTTTTATTTGTTTATGGTAATTATATATTTTGTATCTGAGTATATATACTGTGTACATATTTTAAAATGCTCATAAGACAAATTCAAAATTGTTAAAAAGTAAAACAAAATGATTTCTTAATGTCCAAAAACTTTCAGTAACACATAAATATGAGTCCTACAGTTAGAGTCCACGTGAGGACGTGAACATAGATTTTGTTTCTCCGGTTTCGTTTCGTTTTGCTAAGCCCATAAACTCTTTGTCACCGTCTCATCACTATTACAGTAGTACTTCGGCCAAGGTTATATTATTCATGGCCATGTATTCTTTTATTTTAGTCACTTTAGTTAACTCATAACTTTCTTAATAATCTGGTAATTAATTAAAAAAAGTTGTGAAGATGATAGTTCCAAGCAAAAATACAAATAATAGAAAGAAAATTAGATCCTAAGTTAAGCTCCCAAATAGCATAGAGTGAAAATAAGAAAACCATTGTTCATTTTCTTATATTGCAACAGAACGACTTTGAATGTATCTTCTTTAGCTTTGGACATGAAGCATACCAGCTTTTTCTTTGCCTGCATGGTTTAACTTAAGTCTCCGAATGTTAGTGCCAAGTAACTAAACACTCATTGAGAATTACCACATAGACTGAACTGGAAAACACATTTTTAAAATGTCACTTTCCATAAGTTGTGAGTCGAACAACACAACACGTTCATTCTTTTGATTCTCTGATCCGATACGTCTTCATGACTATCAAACTCTGTACTTAAAAATTGAAATCGAGTTTATATGAATCACTATGGTTTTCATCCTCAGCGATGGAGGCTGGCTTCCAGTTGCCATGTTTGTATGATCCGTTATTCTTTCTGCTGTGAAGTTATTCTGTAGGAGCCACAAACTTTTTCTTTCATTTAGTATAGACTAGGGGATATTCCGGGCTCCACCCGGGTTTTTTTCATCAATTTTTTATTTGTTTATGGTAATTATATATTTTGTATCTGAGTATATATACTGTGTACATATTTTAAAATGCTCATAAGACAAATTCAAAATTGTTAAAAAGTAAAACAAAATGATTTCTTAATGTCCAAAAACTTTCAGTAACACATAAATATGAGTCCTACAGTTAGAGTCCACGTGAGGACGTGAACATAGATTTTGTTTCTCCGGTTTCGTTTCGTTTTGCTAAGCCCATAAACTCTTTGTCACCGTCTCATCACTATTACAGTAGTACTTCGGCCAAGGTTATATTATTCATGGCCATGTATTCTTTTATTTTAGTCACTTTAGTTAACTCATAACTTTCTTAATAATCTGGTAATTAATTAAAAAAAGTTGTGAAGATGATAGTTCCAAGCAAAAATACAAATAATAGAAAGAAAATTAGATCCTAAGTTAAGCTCCCAAATAGCATAGAGTGAAAATAAGAAAACCATTGTTCATTTTCTTATATTGCAACAGAACGACTTTGAATGTATCTTCTTTAGCTTTGGACATGAAGCATACCAGCTTTTTCTTTGCCTGCATGGTTTAACTTAAGTCTCCGAATGTTAGTGTCAAGTAACTAAACTCTCATTGAGAATTTATCACATAGACTGAACTGGAAAACACATTTTTAAAAGGTCTCTTTCCATAAGTTGTGAGTCGAACAACACAACACATCCGTTCTTTTGATTCTCTGATCCCATACGCGATACGTCTTCATGACTATCAAAGTCTGTACTTAAAATTAAAATCGAGTTTATATGAATCGCTATGGTTTTCATCCTCAGCGGTGGAGGCGGTCTTCCAGTTGCCATGTTTGTATGATTCGTTACTCTTTCTACAGTGAAGATATGATGCCGCTGGATTCTGTAGTATATTACCAAATATTTTAGTTATTATAAATATTTGGTTTTTATTTAAGTTAGATTTATTTTTAATTTGAATTTGTTAGTTCAAAAATAATATTTGATTTACTATATAGTTTTGATGTGAGTTTGTACATCTTAAAGAATACGATATGTTAGAAAATGTATCTTAACTAAAACGTATATGTCACAAATGACTTTTAAGCTAAAACTTTAAACGTGCATTGAAAATTATTATTGTTCATGAGCAGGTTTAAAAATATTATTAAAATTATTTTTTTTAGTTGAATTTAGAATAATTGACATAAAAAAATGAATTCAGAATATAATTGAACTTAACTATATATTTTATATAGAAAAGAATTAATTTTTTTAAACATATGCTAAACACCTGATTGTTCTATTTAATGTTATTTTTTTACTCCTATGTGTTCGTGCATTATGAATATTCGAAGATGCAATTTGAATTGAATTTGTCAAAGCTGAAACTGATTAAATTTTATCTTCTCCTTACGATTTTATAAAAAAAAATTAAGTGATTTGGTTATTTTATTTATCGAAAGAGACATGTTAAGAAACATTAATTTTGAAAGTTTGGTCAACGATTTAGTAGAAAAGAAGGAAATAAAAATTACGTTTTAAAATTACTATTTAGCTTGTTGGTTTTATTTTATTGTTTTTACTATGTCACATATTTATTATTTTTAAGCATTTTTTTATGATAAGAGTTTTTTTCTGGCACAACTCTGTATGTATGTTGGCACAGCTCAAAAGCTATTAAAGTTACCACGGACCACGGTAATTAAACAATATTAGCACTTGAAGAAATTTATTGTTGGAGAGTGTGTTAAGCCCCAACTATTGCAATTGATGTGAACCAAAATAAAAAAAAACTTTATATGCGCAAATTAATCTATTTAGCTTGAATGCACTTGATAAAATTTTCATTCTTCTATCTAGCTTAATATTGGGTTTTTCACCATCCAATCCTGATTAGATTTTGTCTTTCGTCTTTCAGTCTCATCTCATTTCTCACCAGTCACCATCAACTATTCTAGTCCTGTCCGTTTAGGTTCAGATCCGTCGGTTCTAGAGAATATAACTCGTTAGGGTATTTTTTTCCGGTTCGGGTTCAGTTCAGTTCCGTCCGGATTCGGGTTGGTTCCAAATACCTGTATTATTTAAAATTTATCTAAAATACATTAAAAACAATTCCATTATTTAGTTAAATTTTTAGTTTTGACAAATATAACTAAAGATTTTCAAATATATCGAGTATTCTAGTTATTTCGGTCCAAACACAACTAATATATTCGGTATAATTGTAATTGTGGGTATTTAAGTTATTTAAAAAGTGTAAATACAACAAATATTTTTTGGTATATAATTATATTTTGGTTATTTCGGGTATCCATTCGTTCGCACTTCTAGTTCGGTTTCAATTCTTCGGGTATAAAAATATAGTACCCATTCAGGTATTTAAATCGGTTCCGATTCAGTTTGATACCTTCCAATTCGTTTTGGTTCGTTTGGTTCTTTGGTTGTGAATAATTTGTCCAAAGTTAAACTATACCTTTTATTTTTCTTCTAATCTTTTCATCGTCATTTAGGGTCATGAATTTCTCTTTTGTCCTTTCTCAACGACGTCTTCCAATTTTTTTGGAGTGAATCTACTGGTGACCATTTTATGAGCAATTGATGAAGAAGCAGACAAATAACCAGCAAGAAAGAAAGCAAGAGAGCAAAAAGCAAATAGCAAAGCAAGAGGGACCAATGCATTTTTCAAAGATGATGATTCATACTATACTAATTAATTTAGTTTATGCCTAAAAGTATTTAGCGAAAAGCAAAAGTAATTATGCTGTCAAAAAAAGAAGAAGTAATAGTATGTACATAATCGAACTTATTTTTATGCTTTTAATTATTGTTTGGACGAACTCTGTATCCATAATATTATTTATATTTTATCGATCTTTAATTTAAAGGTATGATTATCATCAATTTGAGTTGTAATGGTTTAAAATATTATACATATGAAAAATATATTTTTTTTTATTAAAATCAAGTTATATGTCATGTGTTTTGTTATTGTAGTGCATATAATTTAGTCAATATCCAAGAATTAGTATTATTGTAAGAATTTTTTTATTTTTTAAAGGTTAATCAATACTATATGATTTTAAGTATGTTATAAATATATTAAAGAATCATTTTTATTTGAAGTGTGCTGGTGTGGCATGATTTTAAAGATGTTTTTTTGCTGATGTGGATGGCTTTAGGAGCTCCAAACTTCTTCTTTCATTTAGTATAGATTACACTCCATTACAATTTAAAGATGTTCACGATTTTTTTTTTCCATTTTTTTTGGCTATATATTTATAATTTTCTATAATTTGAAAACGTAATTATATCGACAGCGACGAGAGCTGTGTCCTGCTCTTTGTTTTTTTTACCACCGTTCATGTTAGATCTACAATTTTTGTTCCATTTATTTTATTTTACTCTCTTCCCTATTGATTATTTGCTATAGAGTTAGTTTTATGCTATAATTTCTACTCTACATAGACATGCCGTATGAAAGTCACGTAGAGATAGATTTCAAGAGATAATTAGATTAATTAATTAATACGGTAAGGTTTTAGACCTTTTGGAGTTCACGACTTTTGTGTAGAGTAATAGTATAAAGTCTTTCGCTTTTAGCACTTCTTGAAATTTTAAAAATGAATATATTTGTATTGAATCATCTAACTTGTGGCACTCTTTAGATACTAGAATACGGTCGACAAAAAAAGATACTAGAATACGAAGATCTGCATTGCTTCAAGGTTTTCCGTGATTAGTTCTAGTTTTAGGGAACCTTTTGGATAAATGTAAAAAACCAGAGTGATAGTTGAAGATCATCAAGTTGTCTTAAGCAATTCTCTCACTCATTGTTTTTTTATTTTAGCACCTATTTTCAAATCATTCTTGATTTTTGAGGTCTAGCTCGCCACGAGCATCTGTTAAAACTTAATCGATTATTTGCATCTCTTAGTTTTATAAAACCCAAGTTTTTGGTCTCATGTTCTTTACTATATTGATTATTTGCTATCATGGTTTTGAACTTTTGATCTCTTTACTATATCATGTTTTTTTTTCTGTTTTCTTCTTTAGTTCTTTGGCCACTTCCACCATCGTCAAATTTGCAACCATCGATTACATGGTTATTTCATTGTTTAATTTTCAAGCTAATAAAACCAACAGAACAAACACTCTTTTTTTCTTTCAAAACTAACACTTTAATACTTCTTTTTAATTAAAATGAAGTGTTTATACTCAAAACTGATTCATGAAGGTTTTGATTTTTATTTTCTTTGAAAGACATCGAAGATATAATACTCACCACTGAATTAAATATAAACCAATATTTTGTTTCTCATCTGCAA
The DNA here is from genome assembly GCA_020283515.1 of Alliaria petiolata. Taxonomy (NCBI): domain Eukaryota; kingdom Viridiplantae; phylum Streptophyta; class Magnoliopsida; order Brassicales; family Brassicaceae; genus Alliaria; species Alliaria petiolata. The sequence goes on along the minus strand of JAHZTW010000004.1, from coordinate 34,528,239 downwards.
CACTCTATTTTTTTCTTTGTTTTTCCAAAAGGTTGAGTTGACATTTTCAGGAAGGACAATCACAATTGATAAAAGGGTCGGAGCTGCATGCTCCATTGAATAAAACTCAGGACGATTAAAAGATATTTGATGAGCAAAGAGCATCACTGAAAAAGACATAGCTAATGGCATATAGAATCAAAGCGTTGTGTTTATGAACAGACACACAAAACAGAGCTTAATACGTAGTAAAACAAAAATGAAACTTAAAGTTGACAATGGTATATAACACAAACATGAATCTAACTTATTTTTACCACATTCATCGAACTATTTCTGAAAATATGAAACCATCTCAAAACAACTCATTAAAACATTTGACAAAATGTATATGTGTTTCAGGTCTCGCTTGAGAGGCTGACTGAAGAAGGAATGCCTTTGACAGAGTCAGATTGGGTTTCACCTGGAAGAGAAGAAACCATAGCCATAACGTAATGATAAGTAAGCCGTCAACAACCTAAGTCAGAGTCGAAATGAGAATAACCCAGAGAAACCTGCGGTGGTCCATGCATCATTTTTTCCACCCATACCATTAGTATCTCTGAACAAGTAGCAACATAGGCAAAAAGCTTCATCTTTTTTCACACTATACTCCAACCAATTACTATATTGATCAAACCAACCACGATTAAATCGCCTCATTATACCTCCTATCGATTTTTGTTTAAAGATATGACCACGAGGCTGGCAAGGACCTCTAGTCCAATATTTACGAATTACCTCTTCTCATGATATTTTCTGATATTCTTTTGCGATCTGCAGGATCCCATGGTAGATCATCTAAATCACATCGACATGAGGATGGTGCTTTTCTTTTTAAAAATTTTTCCATTGATTGATCTGAAAAAAAGCAAAAAAACAAAAAACTATTTAGTATAATACAAAAAAGCAATGCAAGAAAGAAACTTAAACAAAATTCTGTTTTAATATAATTTATATTCAACAAGTTCATGAATCATCACTATTGTAAAGTCTAAAGCTAAGACCATTATTAAACAACAAAAGTTAAGACAATTTCTATAACAAACGTTTATATAGATACCAAAATCAAAAGGATCAAATTAGATAACATAATAAGAATTACAACATAGTTATTCACTTATTTGATTAGAGATGGATGAGAATCAGAAAAAAAAATGAAGAAGAAAGATGAAGCTCACGATGGGTTTTAGGTTTGATGAATTTTTTTTTTTGCTATTCTGGTTATAGTCAATTAGGTTTTCCATTGTTTATAAATTGTTAAGTTCAAATTTAACTTTGGTCTTTCTAAACATGTTTGATAATAAAGCCCAAAATAAAATATATGAGCTAATATTTAGTTTTTACTCATGAGGTCACACTAAATAAAATAAGATTAAGAAAAAAAAGCTTATGGGTTCAATTATAATTTTGGACTGGTGTCAATAATATTAAACCTTTATCTTATTATATAAAGTAGGATGTATCAAAGTTACTAATTAACATGATCGTGACACGTGTCAAGTTAATTGATTAGATTTTGACACGTGTTTAAAAAAAAGGTAAATAATAAGTTTCTTTTATATTATTTAAAAGTAAAAAAGGAAACTAATTTTATTTCTCGATTAATAATACAAAAAAATAAAAAAAATCGAAAAGTTATATAAAAAATAAGAAAAAGGAAAATAAGTTTCTTTTATGTTTTCATTTAAATTAAGGAAATTGTATGATTAATATTAAAAAGAAAATCAAAAAATCAAAAAAGTAGATAATAAGTTTCTTTTATGTTATTCATTTAAGTTTTTTTTTTAAATGTTTTTTATTGTTAGAAAAGATTTAACCATTTTGGTTATCCGTTTGGTTAGCTACGGTTTAAAAAATCAAATAACCAAGTTTTTAACGCAGTGGGACAGAAAAAGATAATTGATAAAGTGTGTGAACTATATGAGAAGTAGGATTAATGTTGCTTAGGATCCGCAACAGATTCTGTGTTTTGAATATTTTAATTAAGTTTCTTTTATGTTATTCATTTAAGTTTTTTTACAATGTTTTTCATTGTTAGAAAAGATTTAACCATTTTGGTTATCCGTTTGGTTAGCTACGGTTTATGAAATTAAATATCCAAGTTTTAACGTAGTGGAACATAAAAATATAGTTGATAAAGTGTGTGAACTATATGAGAAGTAGGGTTAATGTTGCTTAAGATCCGCAACAGATTCTGTGGTTTGAATATTTTAATTGAAAATAAATGAGAATTAAAATAAATAAATAACTTTTAGGTTTCGTTCTGTGTTTTTCATATACTTTTTTTAGTAGTGATCAGATTTTTTTTCTATTTTCTTAAAAAAATATTTGAACTGTTTTAAATTTTATGTTTATAATAGGCGGATCCTAATCTAGATTTTAATTATGATAAATCTAATTATGATAGTAGGATAATTAATTCGTCAAAATTTTAAAATAAATAAATATATATATAATATGATCATGACACGTGACATGTTAATCAATAAGATTTCGACATGTGTCAAGTTTATCCATTTAGATTTTGATACGTGTCTCGGTAAAATATTATTTTTATAAGAAAAAAAGAGTTTCCAAAAAAAATGTCAAATTTATTGATTTAGATAACAAAAGTAAACTAAAATTAACTAGAATATATTTCAGTTTAAGAAAAAAAAATAAAAAGGATCTATTTCAAAAAAAAAAAAAAAACAAAAACAAAAACAAAAACAAAAAGTAAATTAGATTAACTAGGATATATTTTAATGAACAAAAAATTGTAGATGCTAATGATTTGACATGAGCTCAATGAAGAGGATGTTAGCAAGAATCATGTAGAAAAGTTTTGATGCGAGTCTTGAGAAGCATAACTTCTCTAAAGAGCAGAGGAGATCATATACGAGAGAAACGAAAAAATTTGATTAGCTAGGATATATTTCAATTAAAAAAAAATTCTAGAAGTTAATGATATGACATTAAACGATGGTGAGTTCAATAAGGAGAAAGATATCAAGAATCATGTAGAGAGGCTTTTGATGAGAATCTTGCGAAGCAAAACTTCTCTAGAGAGCAGATAGATCATATAAGGGAGATGAATGTGAAGAGAAAGAGAGAATTTATTTGCTTGAAAAGAGTTAATATGGAGATTGTTAACATACTCGAATTGCAAACTCAAGTTTTTAACGAAGAAGAACATAAAAAGAAAGTTGATAAAGTGTGTAAAATATATGAGAAGTATGGTTAATGTTACTTAGGACCCGCAACAGATTCTGTGTTTTGAATATTTTAACTAAAAATAAATGAGAAATAAAATAAATAAATAACTCTTAAATTTAGATTTTGTGTTTTTCATATATAAGTAGTGATCCGATTTTGTTTTATATTTTAAAAAAAAAATATTTTAATGGGTTTAAAATTTTATTATTATAAATCTATGTATACGCAGATCTTAATATAGATTTTGGTTATGATAAAAGTAGAATAAATAATTCTTTAAAATTTTAGAATAAATTATTATATCTATATATAGATAAAGCATTAGAAGAAAACATAATTCTTATAAGAGTATTAAAACATATATATTTGGAAATATTAATAAATTTTAATTTAATTTTTCTTTATAGATTATCCGATTTTGTTTTCAATTTATTTTTACGAATTTAAAATATCTTATTAAAACTCCGCATATATGCGGATCATTTTCTAGTAAACTATAAAAAAAACAAAATTATTAACCGTATTAATGTTAGTAGACTCGCCACTGGGTATCAATTCCCAAAAGAAAACACACCAATCATCCAAATACTTGCGTGTATAGAAAAGCCAAACAAAGACTTTACTGTTAATACAAAAAAAACTTGGAAACGGAGAAAACTTCTTTTAAGACGACAGCTTCAATAGGGAAAGGTGGTTACTGGTTTGTTTCGAACCATCCTGACACTAGACTCGGAATCCATCAAAGCCTTACACCCTTGATTCAAGTCTTAGTCGCGAGATGGAGGCGATGTAGATGATGAGTAACCGATTTGTTGTTTGATTCCACAAGCAACGGTTTGAGACTCTAGTTTCCAAGGGCTATTCCCCGCATGGACAACTAGACTCTCCACGATTATAAGCTTTCTGATTCCACAAAAAGACTTAAAAACTCGCAAGAACAATTGATTCAAAGAACTCTTTCTTTTGAAGCAAATAAAAGGAGATTTTCTTTATCAACGTTGTGTGTCTCGAAATACAATGAACTGGAGCTTATATAATGCTCAAAATGAAAGACTTAAATGGTAACAAAGCATTAAAAACAAAGCACAAAATATGGTGAAGATCTTGGACTAACCGTTTGGACATAAAGGGGGATTTCTTGTTTGTGGAAGGTTGCAGGCTTGGCCATCAAGGGGAATCGGATCTTGGGGATCTTGAATCATTAAAGACACGTTGAGGATCTCCTTGAAAGGTTGGAGGGTCGAGATCTGCTGGCTGGATTGGTCTTTGATCAGACTTTCCTTGGAAGTGAGAGGAGCAAGGTCGGGAAAGGAAAGTCTTCTCTTTGTGGTTTTTTCTTTGAATTTAATTCGGTCATTGACTTCTTCTGGTGGTTTAGGACGTATGGAAGCTTTAGTGGACTCCAGGGAAAATGAATAGAAGGAGTAGTACGATTATATCTTCATAGTTTCCATACTTGAACCCGAAAATGCACATGTAGGTCCATTTATGTGATTAATCGGTTCTGGTGAATTGGCTTGGTATTATAGCAATTTAGATTGAGCCGGCAACGTCTTGGCTTGGTCAGGAGGCTCTTATTGATGTATAGAACGGTGGCGTTTCAGGTTTAAGTCCTCACTCCTTTTTTAAATAGCTCCAAGTGTTCTTTGCCCCGGATTAACTCAATTGGAGGTTTGAATGGGATTTAAACTTGTGAACCAATTTGCCTTGTTAAAACCTTTCCTGGAAAACCCATTGGGATAAAACCAAGGATAAGAAAAAATAGTACAAATGGTCACAGCCCATTTGCAAGCCTCGAGTTTATGCTTGGATTCAAGCTCGGCAGTCGGTTTAACCTCAGATGTGAGCTTGTTTAGCTCGGTGTTAGCTCCAATGCAGCTTCTCTCCTCTGGTAAGGTTGTAGTGGCACAGATGTTTTCATCATACTCTCCCTCTTGAAGAAGTTTTGACCTCGAAACTAGATTATCTGCACCAAAACAAAGTAAATTAGTCTTTGTAAAAGGTTTGGAGTTGAGAAACTTACCTTGGTGTTGTCTGGATTTTTCTGGAAATAGATGCTGTAGTAGGGACGTGAGTGGGATGTTCTTGGCTACGGTAAGCTCCAATGTGGGTTTCAGCTCAGGTAAGGGCGGTTTCTCCTTGTTGTACACCGGGTTTTCATCCTTGCTTCTCACGTTTTCCTCCTTGTACAACACGTTTTTGTGTTTTTGCTCCTTTATTTATGCTAATAAGCCATTTGGAAAGAACAAGTGCATCATATATGGGAGATTAAATGATAAAGGATCTTGTATAGAAAAATCACTGGCCTTAGCATTTGTGTTTACCCTTGTCTTGGCCTGCATAACACGAACTTCTTTTTGATCCAACAGAGCAAGTGTAAACTTGCGGTTGTTGAAGCAGAACGAGTACTCATTTGTGCGGCCGTTATGAGAGACGTCTCGGTCATATTGCAATGGCCTCCCTAGCAAGACATGCCCAGCTTGCATTGGTGCAACATCACATAGGATATGATCTTGGTAAGGACCGATGGAGATTAGTACTTCGACTTGCTTAGACACTTTTAGCTCTTCTTTGTCATTGAGCCACTTGAGCTTGTAAGGTATTGGGTGGTGGGTTGTGGCAAGACCTAGCTTCTCAATAAGAGTGACACTTGCAATGTTAGCACATGAACCGCTATCAATAATCAAATGACAGATCTTATCTTTGATTGTACAGCTGGAATGAAACAAGTTATCACGTTGCTCAAGTTCTTCTAGGACCGGTTGCGAATTCAAGGCTCTCTGGATCACTAAGAGTTCGCCTTCTTCAGCATAGATAGTGGTTCCATCACTGGTGTCCTCGGGTATGGCTTCATCTTGTGAATCATATCCATCAGGTGTGATCACCATCACTCTTTTATTAGGACAATCACGTGCCATATGCCCCCTGCCTTGACATTTGTAACAAATCATGTCATGCAATCTCTGTGAAGTACGGTGGTCGCTGGATTTGAACCGTGAATCCACTACTACAGTTTTGCCTTTGTTTACAAATGGTGGTGGTGTTTGTTATTGCTGCGGTTGTGGCTGGTTCCAAGCAGTGTTGTTCGAGCAGATCCTAGATGTCTTTTTCTTGATTTGCTGCTCACGTTGTATGATTAGATGGAGGAGCTCGGGCAGTGAATGGTAAGGTTGCGTCTCCACCTTTCTCTGTATCCGGTCTTGCAAACCTTCCAGAACTTGGGACATGAGGGACTCCTCTGTTTCATCTAACTCAAGGAGACTTCTTAAGAGATCAAACTCTTCATAGTATTCCTCAACACTCTTAGTTCCCTGAAAAAAAGGAAAAAATTCTTTAGCAAATCTCGATGGTAATGAGGTGGTACATACCTTCTGTGAAGTTCAAACTTCATGTCTGCCCATCCTGTGATTTCAGGATAGAGTAGCCTCCTTTTCTTAGCTACTTCACGGTCCCACCATGCTAGAGCATGATCCGTGAGAATGGCGGTTGCAAGAGCAATCTTCTTGGGCTCGGTTTATGCATAGTATTCAAAGAGATGCCCCATCCTTCTTTCCCATTCCAAGTAGGATTCTGGATCTATCTTCACTGCAAAGGTTGGGGCAGTAAGCTTCACTTCTAGTGGCAGGTTTCAATCCTCATTATATGGACTGTTTCGATCAGCTTGATTCCTCCGGTTGAGAAGATCTTGCGCCACTTGCAAAAGATCTGGTGCACGAGGTTGTTGCAAGTCTGATGGTTCCTCCACACGGTTAGGGTCATTGTGAACCCTAGTAGCAGCTGGCTGGACGTTTCTCCTTGGTGCCATTGGATCCTGACGGTCAGGGGTCTCCAATCGTTCAAGACGGGCGTTACTCGCTTGATTGGTGTCCCTTAGTGCAGCAATTTCTCCTTGGATATTGGTGAGCATTGCCATGACGGCTTGCATAGGGTCTGGTTGTTCGTCTCCCATACTGGTACCTTGAAAGAAGATTCAAGGGAAATCAAAGTTGTATCCAAATCAAATAAAAAACACAAAACAGGGAAATTCACCGATTTTACCGGTTTGTTTATAACTTGATTTAAAAATACTAAATCGATTGCAAAAATTCTGAAAACAATTTTTATGGCATTTCAAGGGAATTAACAAGGTAAAACAGAAGACGAGAAATTTTATGATTTTTTATGAGTTTTATAAAATTGAAACAAGAAGGCAAGCAAAAGTAAATGTTTTTTTCTTTTTTTTGGGGGGTTTTTGATTAGATGAAACAAAACAGAAAGCAACTGAATTGAAATAACAAATGAAAGGAATTCGAATACACCGGATATAGGAGCGTTTAAGCTATGATACCAATGACACAAGACTCGGAATCCACCAAAGCCTTACACCCTCGATTCAAGTCTTAGTCGCGAGATGGAGGCGATGTAGATGATGAGTAACCGATTTGTTGTTTGATTCCACAAGCAACGGGGTTTGAGGCTCTAGTTTCCAAGGGCTATTCCTCGCATTGACAACTAGACTCTCCACGATTATAAGCTTTCTTATTTCACAAAAAGACTTTAAAACTCGTAAGAACAATTGATTCAAAGAACTCTTTCTTTTGAAGCAAATAAAAGGGGATTTTCTTTATCAAAGTTGTGTGTCTCGAAATACAATGAACTGGAGCTTATATAATGCTCAAAATGAAAGAATTAAATGGTAACAAAGCATAGAATATGGTGAAGATCTTGGACTAGTCGTTTGGACATAAAGGGGGATTTCTTGCTTGGGGAAGGTTGGAGGCGTGGCCATCAAGGGGAATCGGATCTTGGGGATATTGAATCAATAAAGGGACGTTGAGGATCTCCTTGAAAGGTTGGAGGGTCGAGATCAGCTGGCAGGATTGGTCTTTGATCAGACTTTCCTTGGAACTGAGAGGAGCAAGGCCGGGAAAGGAAAGTCTTCTCTTTGTGGTTTCTTCTTTGAATTTAATTCGGTCATTGACTTCTTCTGGTGGTTTAGGACGTATGGAAGATTCAGAGGACTCCAAGGAAGGTGAATAGAAGGAGTTGGCCGAATATATCTTCATAGTTTCCATACTTGAACCCGAAAATGCACATGTAGGTCCATTTATGCGATTAATCGGTTCTGGTGAATTGGCTTGGTCTTCTAGCAATTTAGATTGAGCCGGCAATGTCTTAGCTTGATCAGGAGGCTCTTCTTGATGTATATAACGGTGGCGTTTCTGGTTTAAGTCCTCACTCTTATTGTAAGCAGCTCCAAGTGTTCTTTGCCCCGGATTAACTCCATTGGAGGTTTGAATGGGGTTTAAACTTGTGAACCGATTTGCCTCGTTAGAACATTTTCTGAAAAATCTATTGGGATAAAACCAAGGATAAGGAAAAAGAGTACAAATGGTCACTGCCCATTTGTAAGCCTCGTGTTTATGAATGGATTCAAGCTCGGCAGCCAGTTTAACCTCGGATGCGAGCTTGTTTAGCTCGGTGTTGGCTCCATTGCAGCTTCTCTCCTCTGGTAAGGTTGTAGTGACACTGATGTTTACATCACATCCTCCAATCTCTCCTCCTTTAGAATCTGCTCAAATTAAATATTCTGAAACAGAGAATATGGAAGATCAAAACTTTGCCTAAGATAAGGATATTCTTATGGAGGGCAATTTCAAAAGCTTTGGCAGTTTTAGAGAGATTACAAACAAGAGCAATAAACATCGAACACCTGCAAGTTAGGTCAACAATGTACAGAAACGAGATGCCACGTTCTCTTTAGATGTACAACGGTGCAGCTGTCTCTTATACACATCTAGATGTGTATAAGAGACAGTTCTTATGGAGGGCAATTTCAAAAGCTTTGGCAGTTTTAGAGAGATTACAAACAAGAGCAATAAACATCGAACACCTGCAAGTTAGGTCAACAATGTACAGAAACGAGATGCCACGTTCTCTTTAGATGTACAACGGTGCAGAAAACTCTGGATTGGGTACAAATATTTGTCCCTGCTACTGGATTTGCATATGGATGAGAACTTGGGAATCTGTTAGACTTAATGAACTGGATTTGCATGTAGACTCCTTTGATGTTTTTCATTAGTTTTGCTTACGATCTTGCTTTAGACTGGTCAATCATGAGACTCAAGACAACATCCAACCAATTTTAGAAAGCTTTTGCGACCATTCACAATCGATGATAGTGCTATGTCGCGGCAAATTGTTTCCCGTAATGATAGCGATGGAAGTTGGGACAAATAAGTGCATAAATAAATCAAGACGGAGACCCTATATTAATGGGGGAGACCGATTAAGAAAACACAAAACAAAAATTCACATAGATGATGGACACCATCTTGAAAGGTAACTTTTCAACGATTGATTCTTTGTATCTAGAAATGAATGGTAAAATTCACTATAGGTTCAAATACTTTTGTGACACTGTAAACTCCAGAAAAAAGTAGTTGGAAAAAGTAATTTCCAATACATTTTTGGAGTTTTTGGAGGTTTGAGCTATCATAAATTGCTCAACCCTATGTTTCTTAGAGTCGAGTCAAGGGTTGTCTATTTTTCTTTTTGCTAGTTTTCTCTGTTTTAGCAATAGGAAAAACATAGCTTTATACAAGCTGCCTATGACATACAAATGGTAAATTATCCTCCATTTTTGGACTCAGAAGTCAGTATATAAGAAAAGCAGCTGATGACTGCTTACTGTGAAAACAATTAATTTAGAAGATTAGAATAAGATCATTTTCGTATTCCATTAAAGAAAATGAGACACAAAGATGGTTGTTTGGAGGAACTTCTTAATTCAATTGTTTTTTTTTCTTTTTCTTATTTATTATCATTTTATTATTTTCTGATCATGTAGATACATTCATTTAGAAGAATAGACTGAAGATGCAGCGGGTCGGGAGTCTGTTACCAGATGACAGGATGCTGCACAACAGGACAACCAGACACGAGCATGGATGGAATTAAGAGGAAAATGCTGACGTGTCATGAGGAAACAGGAAAGGATACTTCGTATATTGGCATATATACGGAAGTAGAGGAAAAGGAAAGAAGGAAGTGGCGAGGCGTCCTAGCTAGGGTTGGGGAACTCATATATAAGGGATAGAAGGTATCATTAGTTAGGTTAACACTTTTGATACACTTCTGATCATACGGCGCCTAGGCTTAAAGAAGTTCTTGTAAGCTAGAGAATTCAGTGTGCTTTGTAATTCTAGATTCACGTGTTGTGAGATCTAGTTAAAGGTTTTTAGATTAAGCTTAGAATCGTTTGAGGTCAATCTAGAGTTCTAGAGTTGAGTAACACCAAAGTTAGTATAATCTTGTAAGGTTAACTAATCAGATTTAAGTTGAAATAAAAGCATTCGTCTTGGTGCTGTCCAAGACACATAAATCTGTCGTTGTTAGTTTTTCCACACTTACAATTGGTATCAGAGCAGACATCTGCTAAAGATTGTTTGTTCTTTTAATCAGGTGTGATCTGGGAAGAAGTATGGAAAACATGCAACAGTTTGGACCAATGAAACCGCTGCTGCTTGAGAAAGAAAATTTTGGTTGGTGGAAGGTTCAGATCAAAGCCCTGATCAAAGGGATAGATGAAGATGCTTGGACTATGGTAGAAGAAGGGTGGACGGCACCAGTGGTTATTGATGCCGGAGGTGTGGTGCATCCCAAACCTAAGAGAGAATGGACTAGTGAAGAGAAAAACTTGTCAAAGTTCAACTCGAAGGCGCTGTCAGTGATCTGGACCTCACTCACCAGAGATCAGTTTCAGATGGTACAAGGATGTACCACGGCAAAGGAGGCTTGGGAAACCTTGGAGACATCGTATGAAGGGACTAGTACTGTTAAGAGAAGTCGAATTGATATGCTTGCTACACAGTTTGAAAATCTCACTATGGGAGAACATGAAACTGTCGAAGCTTTCAGTGGTAAGCTGAAATCCATCGCAAATGAGGCAGTCATCTTGGGAAAGGTGTACAAAGACAAAAAATTAGTGAAGAAATTTTTGAGATGTCTACCGGACAGGTTTCAAGCACATCGATCAACTCTGGAAGTGTCACAGAATTCAGATGAGATGAAATTCGAACATGTGGTGGGGCTGATGCAAGCATACGAACTTGATCGAAAGGCCAAAGCATCTGTGAAGGGCAAAGGAATTGCATTTGTAGTGAAGGAATCAGACCAAACTGAGGATTTGGAAGACAAAGTGGCTCTAATCGTCAAGAAATATTTCAAGAAATTCGAGAAAGGACAGAAGAAATTTGGTTCTAACTTCAACAAATTTGATGGAGATCAGAAAGCTGATAAGGGTAATCGAAGAACAGAGATTCAGTGTCATGAATGTGAAGGCTTTGGACACATCAGAGCTGAGTGTCCAACAATTAAAAAACGCGAAAGTCTCAAGTGCACAGAGTGCAAAGGATCTGGGCACACAAAATTTGACTGTGTTGGGGTAGGAAAGAAGAAAGAAAGGTCGTTTGTCAGCATTGAATCAGAATATGAGGATGACAGTGATGAAGATAATATCAACCTGCAAAATTTTGTTGCTTATCTGGGCATCATCAATGAAGACGCTGAAACAGAAGTTGAATCGGACAGAGAAATAGATGATGCAGAAATCCTGTATGATGAGAATAAAATTCTCTATGACACTGATAAAATTACAAGACAAAAAGAAGAGACTGATTCGAGAAAAAGACGAAATGACAGAAGTCTGTGAAACCCTGAGATTAGAACTTGCTGTAGAAAAGGTGAATAAACAGGAGTGTCTGGACTCGGTGAAATTTCTTAAAGAAGAACTGGAGAAAGAAACCGAGAAACGCAGAGAGCTTGAAGGACGTCTTGAGGAACAGTTGAAGAACATTAAGATGCTGAGTAAAGGTACAGAAGGTCTTGACAAGGTTCTGTCAATAGGAAGAACAGGGAAGGGCAGTTGGGGCCTCGGTTATCAGTTTGGAGAATCTTCAGGGAAACGGACAAGTTTTGTGAAAGGTACTGAGAAAAGTCGACATATTGAAATAGAGGCTGGTCAGGAAAAGGAGTCTGATAGAATACTGAATATGGACGGCAACAGAAGAAGGAAGACATCTGGTTTGGGATTCCACAGTATCAGAATGAATGAAGGAAACTGGTTTCCTCCAAGGTACCAATCATATGCTACTAAGCTCAGAAAAGTATATGACATGTCGGGATGCTATTACTGTGGAAAACCAGGCCATATTCAAGCATTCTGTTACGATCGTATTCAGACCAGAACCAGGGCTCAGCGACAGAAAAATTATCATGGACATCATCATCAACAGAATCAAGTTTGGAGAAGAAAAGATGGTTTGTGCGGATATGTGGCATACACTACTGAAGGTGAAACCTCTGAAGCCAAGGCATGGTATTTTGATAGTGACTGCTCCAGACACATGACTGGAAGTCAAGAAAACATCAATAGGATTGAAAAAGTGAGTTCTGGTAAAGTGACCTTTGGTGGTGGAGCTCGCGGTAAAATCAAAGGCAAAGGTAACACATCAGGTACCAACACACCAAATTTAGTCAATGTTTACCTTGTGGAAGGTCTGAAAGCGAATCTGATCAGCATCAGCCAGTTGTGCGATGAAGGGCTTTCGGTCATTTTCACCAAAACAGATTGTAAAGCAGTTGACAGTCAAGGAGTAATCAGGATGAGTGGAATCCGATCTGGTAATAATTGCTACATGTGGAAACCAACCGAAACGTGTATGACAACAATAAAGCCAAATGACATGCAACTATGGCATCATAAACTGGGGCACATGAATGTCAGAACAATGATTAAATTGGGAGAACAGAAAGTTGTTCGTGGAATGCCAAAGCTAGATGTCAACTCAGATTTTGTATGTGGACCGTGTGCAAAAGGGAAGCGAGTTAAAATACAACACAAAGGGATTCAGGAGATTCAATCCATGCAACCATTAGACATGATTCATATGGATCTGATGGGGCCAGTCCAAGTAGAGAGTATTGGTGGTAAAATATATGTTTTTGTACTTGTGGATGATTTTACGAGGTACACGTGGGTCAGGTTTCTGAGAGAAAAGTCGGAAACATTCCAAATATTCAAGATTCTGGCTCTTCAGTTAATGAACGAGAAGAAAAACAGAATTAAGTACATCAGAAGTGATCATGGAGGAGAGTTTCAAAATGAAGTGTTTGATCGTTTTTGTGCTGAACAAGGAATTGTACACCAATACTCAGCACCAAGAACACCACAACAGAATGGTGTTGTTGAACGAAAGAACCGAACACTGCAAGAAATGGCACGAGCCATGATGATAGGGAATCAAGTTGCTAAACACTTCTGGGCAGATGCTGTCAACACTGCTTGCTATGTCATCAATCGAGTATACATCACAAAAGGCACATCCAAGTCACCTTGCGAATTATGGAAGGGGAAACCACCAACTGTTAGTTACTTTCATGTGTTCGGATGCATTTGCTACATATTGAATGATAAAGATCATTTGGGTAAGTTTGACCCCAAGAGTGAGGATGGGATCTTCTTGGGATATTCTGGAACGAGTACAACCTACAAAATTTACAACAAGAAGGCTAGACAAGTTCAAGAAGCAGTCAATGTAGTGTTTGATGATGCATCGGGATCAGGATTGGTTTTTGACGTGACTGCAGCTGAAGCTGGTGACTCTGGTGTAAATGACATCACTATTGACAGAAACGATAATGATGATCAGGTTGAATCGGAGACAAAATCTGAAAGTGACGGGGCTGATACTTTCGTCCAGAGGGAATCCCAAGTACTTGATTCAGTTCCGGTGGTATCCAAACTTTAGGCCAAGAAACTGGTCCCCAGTGATAGGATAACTCGGGGAATGAAGTATGATTACAAGCAAATGGCCAAGGGCAATTTTGCCATGATAGATCTCTCATGTTTTGTTGCAACATTTGAACCAAGAGATCACAGAGAAGCACTGTCAAATGAGTTTTGGATCATTTCCATGCAAGAAGAGTTGGAGCAGTTCGAGAGAAGCCAAGTGTGGACACTTGTTCCCAGACCTAACAAAGGCAACGTTGTGGGTACCAAATGGATCTTCAAGAATAAGATCGACGAGAATGGGGAAGTAATTCGCAACAAGGCACGTTTAGTAGCTCAAGGATACTCACAAGTGGAAGGAGTTGACTTTGAAGAGACGTTTGCCCCTGTTGCCAGACTTGAGTCCATCAGACTTCTGATCGGGATGGCCTGTCACATGGGTTTTAAGCTGCATCAGATGGATGTAAAGAGTGCATTTCTCAATGGAGTATTACAAGATGAAGTGTTTGTTGATCAACCTAAAGGGTTTGAAGATCCTGAACATCCGTACTATGTGTACAAGCTTAAAAAGGCTCTGTATGGATTGAAGCAAGCTCCTCGGGCATGGTATGAAAGGCTAACAACGTTTCTGATATCCAAGAAGTATCAAAGGGGCAGTGTAGACAAAACGCTGTTCGTCCAGGAAAACCAGACTGGTTTGATGATTGTCCAAATCTACGTGGATGATATTGTGTTTGGAGGCACCAATCAAACTTTGGTAGACGCGTTTGTGACCATGATGACAAGTGAATTTGAAATGAGCATGGTAGGAGAACTGTCATACTTTCTGGGACTTCAAGTAAAACAGTCTGAGGAGGGTATTACCATCTCACAAAGCACCTATGCCAGGAACCTGGTGTCACGGTTTGGATTAGAGATGTGCAAAACAGCAAGGACTCCTATGGGAACAACCACGAAGCTGTCCCGTGATGAACTTGGTGAAGATGTTGATCCCAGATTATATCGCTGAATGATCAGAAGCTTGTTGTACCTTACAGCGAGTCGTCCCGATTTGTGTTTGAGTGTGGGTATTTGTGAAAGATATCAAGCAAAACCCAAAGTGTCTCATCTCCAGGCTGTTAAACGAATCATCAAGTATGTCAAAGGTACTGCGGATATGGGGTTGTTTTATTCCAGGGATACCAACAGGAATTTGGGAGGATATTATGATGCTGATTGGGCTGGATGTCTTGATGATCGACGAAGTACGAGTGGTGGGTGTTTCTTTCTTGGGAACAACTTGATCTCATGGCACATCAAGAAACAGAATAGTGTGTCGTTGTCCACTGCTGAAGCAGAGTACATAGCATTGGGAAGCTGTTACACTCAACTCTTGTGGATGCGACAGATGATGGCCGACTATGGTATGACCTCTGAATCTCTGTTAATACACTGTGATAATGAAAGTGCTAAAAATATTGCCAAAAATCCAGTACAACACTCACGTACAAAACACATAGATATAAGACATCATTTCATTCGTGAACTTGTTGAGGAGAAACTCATTGAGATTGATCATGTGAGCACCGAGCATCAATTGGCTGATTTGTTTACCAAACCATTGGACTTTAAACAGATTCGTGAATCTGAGACAGTCCATTGGTGTCTTCGAAATCTAATTTGTTGTGTGGTTTGAGTTGATCTGAGACAGAAGCAGGCACAGGAACATGTACAAAAGGAAGAACAAGTGTGAGAGACTCAGAGTTCCATCTATGTATAGCTTGGTGAAAGAGGGCTGCCTGATATGCTATTCTAGATATGTCAGAACAGGTCAGTTAACAGAAATCTGTATTAGCCACAAAGATGAAAGTAAGTTTATTCTGTTATGGGCCGTGTGGATGATAAGTGTATATTTTGCATCATTTTAGCATCCATATAGTGTAGACTTATCATCATTTTAGAGTCTAATATAGCATTATAGTGTTGCATTTGATCATTTAGAGTCCTAGAGTGTTCTTGCATGGTTCTTGCATGTTTTGCATGTTCTTTGCATGTTTTGGGACCTTATTAGGTGAAAAGGACGCTTGGGAGTTGAGGATGCACTTGGAGAATGATACATGTCACTTGGAGGGACAAGAAGCAACAAAAGGATGAAGAAGAAGGCTTCTGGCAGCAGATCGACGAGATGGATCGGTGAAGCTCGTCGATCCATAATTCCAGGGGCACAGATCGGTGAGCCAGATCGACGTTGCCTCGTCGATCCATAATGTCAGGAGCACGGATCGACGAGATGGATCGGTGAAGCTCGTCGATCCATAATTCCAGGAGCACAGATCGGTGAGCCAGATCGACGTACCACGCCGAACCAGAAGCCACGACCAAGAGCACGGATCGACGAAGAAGATCGACGAGTCGTCGATCCGTTTTATTTTGGGCGTTGGATCGACGAAACAGATCGACGAGCACGTCGATCCAACCCCAGACGAACTCTTTTTCTTCATTTTCATGAGTCCCCCTATAAATACTCTTTAGACCTAATTTTTGTTCTAAGTCTTTTTCTCTTTGTTCTTAGCAAAAACTTCTAGCCACTTTTGGCAAATTCAATGTTTATGCTTTGGATTTGATCTTAATGCAATATCCCTTTTAGATTTCTTGTTTATTTCTTCTCTAATCATGTTTTGCTTATCTTCTCTCTTTGATTTGATGGGCTTAATCATGATTAGTGAGTAGTTTCCATAGGAACTTAGGGATGGGTTAGATTTAGGGAATTTTATTGGTTCAATCTTGCAATCTAGGATAGATTCTTCCTAATCTCTTCTTATTAAGTAGTTCTTAATGCCAAATGGCTAATCTTTGCCATTTTGGGATCTTAGGCATTTCATCCACCCACCAAGTGTTTGATGGAATGCTTGAACCAACTTAATAAGAGATTTACATATTCTAGCCTAAGATATTAGATGTTTAGAGTGTTTATCATACCATTTAGACTTGTTATTAATGCTTGTTGATTATCCTAATGCTAACACATCATTAGTTCATTAGGGTAATTAACAAAGGGATTTGAGCCACACATCATGGTCTTATCTTGATTAAGAGTTCTAGGTATAGAGTTTGCTTGATTAGTAGCTTAAATGATTGCAAGAATGTTCCCTTAAGTTCCCAAATCAATGATTCCATCCCTAGGTTTCGATTTAGTATAATTGATAATCTTGCTTAGTAGTAATCCTTGCTTAGTTTCTTGATTAGCTTCAATTAAGGTTTAGTTTCTTAGCTATTGCTTAAGTAGTGTTTCTTTTAGTTTGTGCTTTGGTTTTAATTATCATTTGTCACTTGAATTGTCAATTTAGCTTAGCTTAGATAAGACTTTGTATTCTTAGTGCAACCAATCTCCCAAGATGGATTGATAACCTCAAGTATTGCAATGACATGAGCAATTGAGGAATTGCTTGCAAGGCTAAAAAGGCTTGTATCAATTTGGCGCCGTTGCCATATTGGGATTGATTGGTCATTAAGATTTGAGTTTTGTCTTAGACTAAGTATTACTTTTGTGTTTATTGACCTTCCACTTTTCTAAATTTCAGTTTCTCTTGCATGCATTTGAGGTCAAAAGGGGACAACTTCCAAGGATTTCAAGAGATTGATCAATTGGAAAGGGTTGCTAGACTTGCAAGAAGGGAAGCTGCAAGGTTAGAGAGGTTGAGAATGGAAGAGCAACAAAGAGATCAAGCTCCTCCTATGAACATGGCGCATGAGCAAGCACCAAGGGGCAATGGAAACCCCTTGCATGCGCCTAGACAAGGGAGGACTATAGGGGCTGGTGATGCTCCAAACATTCACCAAAATCGATATGGTATTCAACCTCCACCGGTTCAAAACAATACCTTTGAAGTGAAGCCAGCTTTCATCTCTATGGTTCAACAAGACAAATTTCATGGGTTGCCAATGGAGGATCCTCTAGATCACTTGGACAACTTTGATAGAGTTTGTGGCTTATTCAAGATGAATGGTGTGAGTGAAGATGCCTTCAAACTAAGACTCTTTCCCTTCTCTCTTGGGGATAGAGCAAGGCAATGGGAGAAAACTTTGCCCCAAGGTAATATCACTACTTGGGATGAGTGCAAGGAAGCTTTCCTCTCTAAGTTCTTCTCCAACTCTAGGACCGCCAAGTTGAGGAATGAGATCTCTAGCTTCACTCAAAAGAACAATGAGTCCTTCAATGAAGCTTGGGAAAGATTCAAGGGCTACACAATGCAATGCCCTCATCATGGCTTCTCACAAGAGTCTCTACTAAGCACCATCTATAGAGGTGTTCTACCTAAGATAAGGATGCTTCTTGATACAGCTAGTAATGGGAACTTCTTAGGAAAAGAAGTAGATGATGGTCTAGAGCTTGTGGAGAATCTTGCCTTGAGTGATGGTAATTATAATGAGGATTATGATAGAGCTCCAAGGGGAAGTGAGTATGAATCTACAAAGAAAGAGATAAAGTCTCTTCATGAAAAGATGGATAAGCTCATGACCTCCAACCAAAGGCATGTTCATTTTGTTGGTGAGTATCAAGAGGAATGTGATGATGAAGCTAGGGCTCAAGAGTGTGAAGAAGTGGTCAATTTCGTGTCTGGCCAAGGAGGTTACAACAACAACTACAACAACAACTATAAGGGAAACAACAATCTCTCTTATCGAAGTAATAATGTTGCTAACCCCCAAGACCAAGTCTACCCTCCACAAGCCTCTCACAACAAGCCTTTTGTACCTTACAACAACCAACAAAAGGGTTATGCTTCCAACTCAAACTACCAAGGAGGAAACCAAGGCAACTATGGAGGTCAAAAGTACAACCCTCCACAAGACAATGTTCAGCTAATGCTTCAACAAATACTCCAAGGTCAAGCTCACAATGATGCTAACATGGGTAAGAAAATTGCTGAAATTCATACAAGAATGGATTCTTCACTCAATGAGCTTGCTACTCAAATAGGAGGTCTCCAACAAAAGTTCAAGCAATTAGAGAAAGGCAAAGCTTCTAGCTCCAATTCTCAAGGCAATTTACCGGGTCAACCCGAATCTAACCCAAAGGAGTATTGCAATACTATCTCCACTATTGATGAGGATGAATATGAGCTTGTTGTGCAAGAGTTTGAACATCTATTTGAGGATCCTTGTGATACATCTCAATTCAATGAGGACATTGAAGTTCAAGTTGGGGAGGTAACCATTCAAAATGACTCCATGGTTATTGCTACAAAAGTTGGTAAAGAAGTGTGTGATGAAGCCAAGACTTCTACAAAGGCAAGAGTTGAGGG
Organism: Alliaria petiolata; assembly: GCA_020283515.1. Classification (NCBI taxonomy): domain Eukaryota; kingdom Viridiplantae; phylum Streptophyta; class Magnoliopsida; order Brassicales; family Brassicaceae; genus Alliaria; species Alliaria petiolata. The sequence goes on along the minus strand of JAHZTW010000004.1, from coordinate 34,508,964 downwards.
GAATATAAGAGAAGTGGCCAAGAAGAGTGAAGAAAGAGCTTGTGATCTCCTTATCTATAAGCCACCACTCCCATACCCTGAGCGAATTTTAACTAAGGCACAAAAGAAAGAGCTCTCAAGCTTTAGAGGAAGTATGGAGAAAGTTGGTGCACCTTTGCCCAAGGGGGAGAGTTTGTCTCAAGTCAAGGATCAACTAAGGTTCATCAAAGACTTGCTAGCTAATAGGGAAGAAGTAGAAGAGCTGATGAAAAGCCTTGATCCACCAAGCACAACAAAGGATGCGCCCAAGACTATTCCAAAGCTCGGTAATCCCGGAAAATTTTTGATTTCTTGCTCTCTTGGGAACTTGAAGATTGATGAAGCTTTATGTGATTCGGGATCAAGTGTCAATGTGATGTCCCTTGAGTTGTCAAAGAGTCTTGGGATTACAAGCTTAAAGAAGTATCCATCACCTATCACCTTTGTTGATGCTTCCTCAAGGCAACCTATAGGCCTTGTAGAGGATTATCCATTGAAGATTGGTGAGTGTCTTATTCCAACTGACTTCATAGTCATGGAAATGGTTCAAGCAACGAGGCTGCCTCTACTCCTAGGAACTCCCTTCCTCAATACAGTTGGAGCAAGCATTGATTTCGCTAACAAGAGGGTGGTTCTCAAGAGTGTGAATGACAAGGTCTTCTATCCCATGAGGCTTTCTACCTTTGGTTCTTGTGGCACAATCACATGTGCTACTATGGAAATTGATGAAAAACCACCATACACAAAGGAGCAGCTGATGGGATTCACTTGTGTGATGCTGGAGGATAAAGACACCATGGACCACAATGAGTATGATGGGGCAAGCTTTGATGGTAAATGTCTTCTTGCTATGTTTGATGGGATCAATGTGAAGGGGCACGTAGTTGAGCCACCAAAGATTGCACGAAAGAGGTCTAAGAAGAAGAAGAAGGTGCTACAAGCTAGAACAAGCACCATGTTCATCAAGAAAGGAGAAAGAATCCCAAACCCTCTCCTTGATCACACTCTAGCCTAAAAGGTTTGCAAAGTCAAGCTTAGAGACTTTAAACAAGCGCACTTGGGAGGCATTCCCATGGTTATCCTTATGTATATATTCTTGTTTAGTACTATGATTATGTTTCCTTGAGTTTGTGTAAGTTTCAGGTTAAGTATAGGGGATCTAAACTTGAAGAGAAAAGTGTGGAGAAGGTCTCTGAAAATGGATCGACGACGAGGATCGATGAGACTCGTCGATCCATTTTTCCAGGGAGATGGATCGGTCAAGCAGATCGACGAGTGTTCGTCGATCTAAAATTCCAGGGAGCCGGATCGGTGAGATGGATCGACGAGGGTTCGTCGATCTAAAAATCCAGGAGCACGGATCGGCCAACTAGATCGACGAAGGACGTCGATCCATTTTTAAAAAAAAAAAAAAAAAAAACAGATCGACGACATTGATCGACGACCACGTCGATCCATTTTTAAAAATTCAGGTTTGCTTGACTTTTTCCCTTCCTTTGACCGACTTACTCTGAACCGAATCTTGAAATTTAAAAACCCTCTTCCCCCTTGTCTCTCTCATAAATCGCGTTTCATAAAGCCTAAGAACAAGAAAACTTTTTTTTCTTCTTTCTCTCTCAATTCTCAATCAAAATCTTTGATTCCAAGTGCATAATTCTCGAAATTGTTGGCTAATCTCTATTTCTTAGTGAATTTCGGCCATCTCTTTGCAAGGAAACAAGGTTTGCCTTCTTATCCTTCTACTTACTCTTGAAATTCTCCTTAAGCATGAATTGGGAATTTGGATTGATAGATAGGCTTTGAATGAGTTAATTGAGTTGGGTATAGTTGAATATTGGTTTGGGTAATGATTGATGAAGCTTTTTCAAGGATTTACATGGAAAATTTGGGTTTTTGAAAAGCATTTCTCTAGAATTTCAATGGGTTCCGAAAATTCAAATTTTTGCCTAAGTGATGTTCAAAATTTTGGAATTTGGTTTCTCTAAACTAGTTTTCCAATGCTATATATATAATTAGGCTAGAATCCTATTGAATTTTAACTCTTGATTACCTAGAGGAAGTTTAATTTTGAAATTCCTTGTTAAAATCCTTGTTTGCTAAGAGAGAATTTGAGTTGGGATTGTTTCTTGCTCCACCTCAATTGCCATAGAGTTTTAAAATTCTTGTAGCCTCCATGTAATTTCTAGGCTTGCATGTTTGTTGCTTGCAAGAATTTCAAATTTCTATGATGCTCACTCTTCTCCAAGATTTTCGGTTTTATAGGTGATACATGGGGAGAACAAGAGGTGATGCTAGCAAGAGGGAAGGCAAGAGGCCTGTGGTGGAAGAAGAAGCTCCCGAAGAGAGTCCTCCGGTTATGAGAAAGCTGTCTAGCAAGGGAGATGTTAGCAAGGAGAAGGCCAAGCAAAAGAAAGCTGAGAAATCCGTGGCATCGAACCCTACTCCTTCATCCATCTATAAGTCCCTCATGGAGATGCCTTTCAAGGGGACCAAATATCCGGATCATGAGCTGCTTGAGGAGCTGGGTCTCTTGGAAGATGTGACAGAAATTTTCAGAAACTTGGGGTGTGAAAGATGGTTCAACCGCTCTTACCCAAGCCACCAAGAGGAGACATGCCAATTCCTCTCAACTTTGAAGGTGATAACATCAAGCTCAGCTGGCATTGATACCGAAAAGGATGGGTTCGGATTCATCAAGTTTCGAGTTCACAACAAGTCATACAAAATGGGCTTCAAGAAGCTTGGTGAGGTGCTTGGTTTTGATGATGGGACAGGGATTGGTTCGCGGTTGAATGTTCAGAAGTCGGAGTTGGATAGGCTTTGGGGTTTGCTTGGTAGCGGGACTTACAAGACCGGGAAAGTTAAGAGCAAACTCATCCGACACCCAGCAATTCGCTATGCACACAAGGTACTAGCTCACACTTTCTTTGCCAAAAAGGAGGCTGTGATAGTAGCAGCTGAGGAGTGGGAGATGTTAGATGTTGGGCTTAAGGGAATAATCCGCTACCTCTACGACTATGAGATGCGAGGTGACTCTACCGGGAATGGCTTGGTTCAGATTTGGGTTGCCCATGCAGAGAGTTATCACAGCAAGGCTATAGCTAAGAAGAAGGATAGCCACCATCTAGCCATTGGGGGCATGATCACTCCCATCCTTGAAGAAGTGGGCATCAAACTAGGAGAACCCACAGCTGATGAGCAATACATAGACTCTTCCTACCTCATCAAGGGTCAATTTTTGGTGAAAGAGGGAAAGAGCTTCAGGTACAAGTTCAATGTGGGGTTGCTAAAGCAAGCTACGATCAAGCTACCATGCATTCATCTCACCACACTAAGGGAGAGGGCAAATGCAGCTTTCACTCCAACTGATGATCAGCTTGAGGACATTGAGACTTTCCCTATGGCCTATTGGGACACTACTCATGAGCCATACCAAGCGCCTCCCACCTATGGTAGTGAGAGGTACTTCTTTGACCCCTATGAGAGCACAAACCAAGGAGAGCCTTCAAGAAAGGCTCATGAGCACATCAAGCTTCTTCAAAGGTGGAACAAGTGGCAAGACAAAACCATAAGGAAGCTTGTGAAAACCGTCAAGGACATGGGGAAGCAAATCAAGTTCCTCACAGCCAAGGATCAAGGAGTCTCATCTTCAAGGCATCAAGGAGGTCAAGATGAGGATCAAGAAGGAGATAGCCACATGGAAGAGAGGCGCCACTCTTTTCAAGGAGTCTCTAGTGAGCCGAGAGGTGAAGATGAGCCACGCCCCTCCTCCCATGAGACTAGAAGGCGCAGGAAGAGAGTCATGAGATCTCCCACTCCACAATCAAGCAATCCATCCTACTCCATGGAGTCATCCTCCTCCTCCTCCATGCGTTTTTAAACAAGGTACCCATTCTAACCATTATATATACCATCTAGCTTTTATTTCCTTTTCATTTTGCATTGTTGAAATCTTCTCCAAGCTTGGATTACACAAGAGACTGTGTAATTTAAGTTTGGGGGAGTATGGTATTTGACATTGTGTTTTGTGAATCTTATTTTTCCTTCTCATGCATTTTGAGTCTCATGCATACATCTAAGGCATAGAAAAACCAAAAAAATGAACAAAATTTTCGAAAATTTCAAAAAAAAAAAAAAACATGTAGTTGCATTTTCATTTGTGAAATAAGTAGGATTGAGTCTAGCTTTCATATAGGATTGCATTCTTGCATAGGGGACAATGATGATTTTTCCTTGTAAGGTGCTTAGCTCATGAATTAGTTCAAGGCCCTAGTTATTAGTTGTTTGATGCTTTGTGTGCAAGCTTTGAAAGTTAAAGTTGAACCCTACTTGGACCTCACCATTTGCAACTTAAGTTTTAATTGAAGCAAGCTTTGAATAGCAGCCAACTCTATTGAACTTGAACCTAATTTTGACAAGTAATTATCATGGTTATGCATTGCTAGAGAATTTGTGGATACCACATACATATTTGGGTTATCTTCTTTCCTTTTACCACTCTTGTTGACCCAAATAGCCGACTTGCATCTTGAGCGGTTAAAAACGAATTCCCCAAACTAAGCTTCCTTTGAAACCTCTTCCTTATTGAGTGCATTAGGCCTTTTTCCATCTTGTGAACTTAGCAAAAAGTGTTGAGTTTAGAGCGACAAGGATAGGCTTTCATGTAGCTAGCTCGCATACAATGAGCTAGATGATAGGTTAGGATTCTTGGGTGGGAAATTTGTTTGATATTTGATGAAGAACAAGAAGTTTGGGCGAAGTTGTGGTTGTGAAAGGGGGAAAAACGAAAATATTTGGGACAAGTGTTGGCAATGTATAATATGCTCTAAGTATTAAGAAGAGAAAAGAAATCCTCTAGAAAAGTTAAGTAAGAGAGCCAAGAAAAAGAAAAAAATATGGCTAAGTTGTTATGAAAAGAGGATAGCAAGTTGTAATTGAAAAGAGAAAGAGCTTGAAGTAAAAGTGTGCCAACACTTGAGGTTGTAGAAGATGTTTTCCCCAAGTATTTGAAAGAAGGAAAGGGAGAAAGTGGTTTGAGCTTATGGGTTTGGCAAATTGCCTTGTAGTGGGTAGCTTAGGGTGGATTTGGTGAGTGAGCTTAAAAGAGAAAATGAGAGTAAGAATGATTGTGTTACAAGGGGTAGATGGAAGTTTGTCCTTGTATGCATAGGTTGCTTTTTACTCTTAGCATTTTGCCAAAGTTCACATGTTCATAGAGAGATCCCTTGCAATGGAACCCCAAGAAGTTGAGATCATTTTTATCTCAAAACCATACCCCAAAAAACAAACCAAGTTTTCTAGCAATGTATGATTCATGATCCATGGTTACAACTTAATGAATGTTAAAGAGTTGGTGAAAATGAAGGCTTGTGTAGGTTAAGGCTTGGGTTCATTTGAATGAGTATGGGTATGGCTAGACCTTTTGGAGTAGAAGTTTGCATAGAAAGCATCCTAGAACTAGTAACTAGGACCATTGAATTGATTCATTTGCTAAACACCTTTGGATATGAGTCCCCACTTTCAAACCTCTCTCCTAGCTTGTGTTTTATTTGCTTGTGGACAAGCAAAAGGCAAGTTTGGGGGAGTTGATATGTGTATATTTTGCATCATTTTAGCATCCATATAGTATAAGTTTATCATCATTTTTAGAGTCTAATATAGCATTATAGTGTTGCATTTGATCATTTAGAGTCCTAGAGTGTTCTTGCATGGCACTTGCATGTTTTGCATTGTTCTTTGCATGTTTTGGTACCTTATTAGGTGAAAAGGACGCTTGGGAGTTGAGGATGCACTTGGAGAATGATGCATGACACATAGAAGGGACAAGAGGCAACAAAAGGATGAAGAAGAAGGTTTCTGGCAACAGATCGACGAAGCAGATCGATGAAGCTCATCGATCCACTTTTCCAGGGAGCCAGATCGACGAAGAAGATCGATGAAGCTCATCGATTCACATTTCCAGGGAGCCAGATCGACGAAGAAGATCGATGAAGGTTCGTCGATCCACATTTCCAGGGAGCCAGATCGACGAAGAAGATCGACGAAACACGCCGAACCAGAAGCCGTGACCAAGAGCACGGATCGACGAAGAAGATCGACGAGTTGTCGATCCGTTTTATTTTTGGTGATGGATCGACGAAACAGATCGACGAGCACGTCGATCCATCACCAGACGAACTCTTTTTCTTCATTTTCATGGGTCCCCCTATAAATACTCTTTAGACCTAATTTTTATCTTAAGTCTTTTTCTCTTAGTTCTTAGTCTAAACTTCTAGCCATTTTTGGCAAATACCTTGTTTATGCTTTGGATTTTGAGTTAATGCAATATCTCTTTTAGATTTCTTGTTTATTTCTTCTCTAATCATGTTTTGCTTATCTTCTCTCTTTGATTTGATGGGCTTAATCATGATTAGTGAGTAGTTTCCATAGGAACTTAGGGATGGGTTAGATTTAGGGAATTTTATTGGTTCAATCTTGCAATCTAGGATAGATTCTTCCTAATCTCTTCTTATTAAGTAGTTCTTAATGCCAAATGGCTAATCTTTGCCATTTTGGGATCTTAGGCATTTCATCCACCCACCAAGTGTTTGATGGAATGCTTGAACCAACTTAATAAGAGATTTACATATTCTAGCCTAAGATATTAGATGTTTAGAGTGTTTATCATACCATTTAGACTTGTTATTAATGCTTGTTGATTATCCTAATGCTAACACATCATTAGTTCATTAGGGTAATTAACAAAGGGATTTGAGCCACACATCATGGTCTTATCTTGATTAAGAGTTCTAGGTATAGAGTTTGCTTGATTAGTAGCTTAAATGATTGCAAGAATGTTCCCTTAAATTCCCAAATCAATGATTCCATCCCTAGGTTTCAATTTAGTATAATTGATAATCTTGCTTAGTAGTAATCCTTGTTTAGTTTCTTGATTAGCTTCAATTAAGGTTTAGTTTCTTAGCTATTGCTTAAGTAGTGTTTCTTTTAGTTTGTGCCTTGCTTTTAATTATCATTTGTCACTTGAATTGTCAATTTAGCTTAGCTTAAACTAGACTTTGTATTCTTATTGCATCATCTCCCAAGATGGATTGATACCTCAATATATTGCAATGATATGAGCAATTGAGGAATTGCTTGCAAGACATAAAAAGTCTTGTATCAGTGGATCAAAAAAAAAAAAAAAAAAGCAAACAAGAGTTTCTGAGTGAAATGATCCAGGTAGAGTCTACCTAGATATAGTGGTCACTATGTAGCTGAGCCTGATGATCTTGATTTCTGACGGATCAAATGATGGCTCAACATAGTAGAAGAGACTCCTTTCTCAGAATCCTGTGGTTGATCAGGTGGCTGTTGACTCAAGGTTGAAAACTGATATTTCTGGAAGAAAGGCATGTTGGTGTGAAAGCTAGTCACCAAGATCAAGTCTGAGTGTCTCGTAAAATAAAAAAAAAGGTTGTTGACATGTTCTTGTTGTTTGCTCTGGGTCAACTTGTGAATGTCTAGTAAAAATCACATACAACAGACCCAAGGTATGATTTCCAAGTGTATCGCCATATGCTATGATCATAATGATTAGTCTTGATGTGGGTAACTCACAATAGTACATGAATTTTGAGTCAAATTGTTTGTGGTGTTAACTTCGTGTTGAATTGGTTGATATGCACAGATATTAAACAGTGTGACTGAGATCATCTTTAAAATTTGGCTGATGAGTCTGTATGAGCATTAAGTGACAGGTTTCTGTGGTGGATCAAGCCTAAATCAAAGGAAAAAGGCCCAGATCTAAAGAACTGTTCGTTAGTTTGGAGGGAGTTTCTTTTTAGGGTTTTACGGGGAAAGAAGCGAAACAGTTCCTTACGGTTTTGCTCTAGACATCTCTCTCTGCAACGTTTCATCTCTCTCTCAAAATCTCTGCAACCAAATCTACGCGATGAATGCTTTGTTCTCCGGTTTCTCGCGCCTTGTCGGGACAAGTTCAGTTTCACCTCAGACCGATCAAAGAAGTCTGTCACCTGTACGAGTGATGGATACACCAGAAGAGATCTCACAAGATTCGCCGATGCAAACCGAGATGCATGTTGAAGAAAATCCTTTGGCCATGGTGGTGTTCGAGGGTGTAGTGGATGCACAGAAGGAATCTTCGAACTTTTCAAAGCAGAATCAGAATTCATGAGCTCCATCTACGGGGATGTTACAACAGGATGAATCGGTGAGTCAACTCAGGAATTCCAAGAAAAATCAGCATGGAAAGGAGGGAAAAGATGAAGCGGCATCATCTCGAAGGGTCTCAAGCCGTAAGAGAATTGTATCTCACAACCAAAAGAAGGAGCTTCCTCAGCGAACAAGGAAGGAAGAGGTGAATCTGTTCCACCTCGGAAAAAGACTCGCTCTGAGAAAGGGAAAGGTCTGATCGATTTCGATCTAACCAAGTTCCTGTCTGTGGGAGCAAAAGACAGGTATGATTCGTTTATCAATCGATCCCTTCTGGAAGAAAGGATAATCGAGTTTGAAAATGAGCACAGAGAGGTTGAATCCCTGATCGTAGATCTTGGTTTGGCTGGAACCGTGGTCAACTTTGAGCCCTTTGTCAAAGATGTTGTGTTGGAGTTTTGGGCACATCTCTCTCTGGTAGAGCCAGGAGAAGATGCTGTGATGGTATGGGTCAGAGGGAGAGAATTCGAATTATCAGTCTCTCGGATTAACTCTTTGTTCGGCCTTGATGATCTGGCGGAACGAGCTGAAGTGGCCGAGATGAAGGAGCTAACCGGTGATGAACTTGCTGAGTTCCTGACCAATGGCAAGGTTAAAAAGTGGAAAGGGTTGCTGTTTTCACAGTTTGCTTCGGACAAGAGTCTGCTGTATCGTATATGTTGCTTCAACTGGCTCCCGACAAACAACTTTGGGTATCCCAATCCGGCAAGAGCAAAGCTGGTTTATAAGGTTTACAATCGAATTCCTTTTGATTTTGGAAAGATGGTTTTTGATCAGATCATCTATCAGAGTCGATTTGGGGCTACCAAGTTCTATCTGCCGTTTCCCAGCCTTATTTATCAGATCCTGTGTTCTCAAGTCACCGGAAAAATTGCTCCAACTGAGGAGATTGAGGAGATCAAAGTATACAAAAGAGCAATTGCTGCAGTGAAGCAGGAACCTGATCAGTCGGTAAAGTCTACCAGGACACAACCCCTCAGGACACGAAAGCCTCAACCAGTGTAGCAGGAAAAGCCTACACTACCTCGAAGTATGTCTAAGGCTTCGTCTCATACGGTGCCAAGAATTTCTGCAGGAGATTGTTTAGTTCTGAATGCAGCAGTCAGTGTTATTCAGCGATTACTGCAGTCTGGTAAGTAAATTTTCTATCTCATCTGCATCTGTTGAATATTGTATTTTTTGAACATGATGTNCGGAAAAATTGCTCCAACTGAGGAGATTGAGGAGATCAAAGTATACAAAAGAGCAATTGCTGCAGTGAAGCAGGAACCTGATCAGTCGGTAAAATCTACCAGGACTCAACCCCTCAGGACACGAAAGCCTCAACCAGTGTAGCAGGAAAAGCCTACACTACCTCGAAGTATGTCTAAGGCTTCGTCTCATACGGTGCCAAGAATTTCTGCAGGAGATTGTTTAGTTCTGAATGCAGCAGTCAGTGTTATTCAGCGATTACTGCAGTCTGGTAAGTAAATTTTCTATCTCATCTGCATCTGTTGAATATTGTATTTTTTGAACATGATGTTGTGCTCAAGCAGGGGGAGATGAGGATGATGATGATGTTGAAGATGTGACGCCAACGGTGCAGGGTTAATGGGGGAGAAATTCTCTGTTTTACTTGTTACTTGTTGGTGGCCGTTAAATTTTTTTTTGCGACCTTGTTTTGGTGTGTTTGGTCTACGACCACAAGACTTTGTTATGTTCTGTTATGTTCTTGGTTTGTATGGTTAAGACTCTGTTTGACTTTAAGTATGCAAGGTCCTTGGTCCTTGAATTTGTTTTTGTTCTGGTATTGGTACATTGCGTGTACGTTGTTGTCCTTGTATATTTCTGTGTAAACAGGAATTTTCAGACGATGTGCTCGAGCATCAAATCAAGTCAAAAAGGGGGAGATTGAAGATGCAACGGGTCAGGAGTCTGTTACCAGATGACAGGATGCTGCACAACAGGACAACCAGACAGGAGCATGGATGGAATTAAGAGGAAAACGCTGACGTGTCATGAGGAAATAGGAAAGGATACTTCGTATATTGGCATATATACGTAAGTAGAGGAAAAGGAAAGAAGGAAGTGGCGAGGCGTCCTAGCTAGGATTGGGGAACTCATATATAAGGGATAGAAGGTATCATTAGTTAGGTTAACACTTTTGATACACTTCTGATCATACGGCGCCTAGGCTTAAAGAAGTTCTTGTAAGCTAGAGAGGTCAGTGTTCTTTGTAATTCTAGATTCACGTGTTGTGAGATCTAGTTAAAGGTTTTTAGATTAAGCTTAGAATCGTTTGGGGTCAATCTAGAGTTCTAGAGTTGAGTAACACCAAAGTTAGTATACTCTTGTAAGGTTAACTAATCAGATTTAAGTTGAAATAAAAGCATTCGTTTTGGTGCTGTGCAAGACACAGAAATCTGTCGTTGTTAGTTTTTCCACACTTACATAGACGATATAAGTTTTCATACTCAAGTTCTACGGCTTTAACTGGCTCGTTACTTGTTGAACCCAAAAATGAAAAAACATGTCTCATTTTTAACTTATAGCAAAAGATTGTTATTTCGGGTGTCCAATCTAAATAGAGATATTACCGTTAAAAAACCATGTCTCATTTTTAATCCTAATTTATTTAAGCCACGTGGTTCCTATTTTTTTGCTGAAAATGTAATGACAATTATACAATTATCAGTCAAATTTGATGAACATCCTACATGAATGTATATCAAAAGTTCAAAACGCAAATTAGTTGGGACATAATAAATTGAAAATGATCTTATATAGAATATTAAAGAAAAAACCCTTCATCATTGAAAGACATTGGAATCGTAAATCTTATATCACCAGTATTTGTATGAGACAAATTTGTATTTGTAAAAGATAATTCCACTCCATTGCAATTTAAAGATGATACACAATTTTTTTTTTTCCTTTTTTTGATATATAATTAGAATTTCCTATAATTTGCAAACGTAATTTTATCGACAGCGACGAGAGCTGTGTCCTGCTCTTTGTATTTTTACCACCGTTCATGTTAGATCTACAATTTTTATTCCATTTATTTTTGTTACTCTCTTCCCTATTGATTATTGCTATGGAGTTAGTTTTATGCTATAATTTCTACTCTACATAGACATGCCGTATGAAAGTCACGTAGAGATAGATGTCAAGAGATAGTTAGATTAATTAATTAATACGGTAAGGTTTTAGACCTTTTGGAGTTCACAACTTTTGTTTAGAGTAGTATAAAATCTTTCGATTTTAGCACTTCTTGAAATTTCAAAAAATGAATATATTTGTATTGAATCATCTAACTTGTGGCACTCTTTAGTTACTAGAATACGGTCGACAAAAAAAGATACTAGAATACGAAGATCTGCATTGCTTCAAGGTTTTCCGTGATTGTTCTAGTTTTAGGGAACCTTTTGGATAAATGTAAAAAACCAGAGTGATAGTTGAAGATCATCAAGTTGTCTTAAGCAATTCTCTCACTCATTGTTTTTTTATTTTAGCACCTATTTTCAAATCATTCTTGATTTTTGAGGTCTAGCTCGCCACGAGCATCTGTTAAAACTTAATCGATTATTTGCATCTCTTAGTTTTATAAAACCCAAGTTTTTGGTCTCATGTTCTTTACTATATTGATTATTTGCTATCATGGTTTTGAACTTTTGATCTCTTTACTATATCATGTTTTTTTTTCTGTTTTCTTCTTTAGTTCTTTGGCCACTTCCACCATCGTCAAATTTGCAACCATCGATTACATGGTTATTTCATTGTTTAATTTTCAAGCTAATAAAACCAACAGAACAAACACTCTTTTTTTCTTTCAAAACTAACACTTTAATACTTCTTTTTAATTAAAATGAAGTGTTTATACTCAAAACTGATTCATGAAGGTTTTGATTTTTATTTTCTTTGAAAGACATCAAAGATATAATACTCACCACTGAATTAAATATAAACCAATATTTTGTTTTGATCTTAAGCAATTCTCTCACTCAATTTTTTTTAGCACCTATTTTCAGATCGTTCTTGATTTTTGAGGTCTAGCTCGTGACGAGCATCTGTTAAAACTTAATCGATTATTTGCATCTCTTAGTTTTATAAAACCCAAGTTTTGGTCTCATGCATGTTCTTTACTATATTATTGGCTATCATGGGTTTGTTTTGATCTCTTTAATTGTAATTTTTTTTCTTTTTTCTTCTTTAGTTTTTTGGCCACTTCCACGATCGTCAAATTTGCAACCATCGATTCCATGGTTGTTTCATTGTTTAATTTTCAAGCTAATAAAACCATCAGAACAAAAACTTTTTTTTTTCCTTTTTTCAAAACTAACAACACTTTTATACTTTTTTTTTTAATTATAATGAAGTGTTTATACTCAAAACTGATTCATGAAGGGTTTTGGTTTTTATTTTATTTGGAAGACATCGAAGATGTAATACTCACCGTTGAATTAATCTAACAACAATATTTTGTTTCTCATCTGCAACACTCTGGGTCTCTATTTTTTTTCTTTGTCTGTCCAAAAGGTTGAGTTGACATTTTCAGAAAGGACAATAACAATTGGTAAAAGGGTCGGATTAAAAAAGAGCTGATGAGCAAAGAGCATCACTCCGAAAAGATATAGCTAATGCCATAGAGTATCTAGAGAACTAAGCTGAGATCAGATAATATAGATACACACACACATAGTAGAACAAAAATGAAACTTGAAGTTGATAATGTTATATAACACGAACATGAATCNAACACTTTTGATACACTTCTGATCATACGGCGCCTAGGCTTAAAGAAGTTCTTGTAAGCTAGAGAGGTCAGTGTTCTTTGTAATTCTAGATTCACGTGTTGTGAGATCTAGTTAAAGGTTTTTAGATTAAGCTTAGAATCGTTTGGGGTCAATCTAGAGTTCTAGAGTTGAGTAACACCAAAGTTAGTATACTCTTGTAAGGTTAACTAATCAGATTTAAGTTGAAATAAAAGCATTCGTTTTGGTGCTGTGCAAGACACAGAAATCTGTCGTTGTTAGTTTTTCCACACTTACATAGACGATATAAGTTTTCATACTCAAGTTCTACGGCTTTAACTGGCTCGTTACTTGTTGAACCCAAAAATGAAAAAACATGTCTCATTTTTAACTTATAGCAAAAGATTGTTATTTCGGGTGTCCAATCTAAATAGAGATATTACCGTTAAAAAACCATGTCTCATTTTTAATCCTAATTTATTTAAGCCACGTGGTTCCTATTTTTTTGCTGAAAATGTAATGACAATTATACAATTATCAGTCAAATTTGATGAACATCCTACATGAATGTATATCAAAAGTTCAAAACGCAAATTAGTTGGGACATAATAAATTGAAAATGATCTTATATAGAATATTAAAGAAAAAACCCTTCATCATTGAAAGACATTGGAATCGTAAATCTTATATCACCAGTATTTGTATGAGACAAATTTGTATTTGTAAAAGATAATTCCACTCCATTGCAATTTAAAGATGATACACAATTTTTTTTTTTCCTTTTTTTGATATATAATTAGAATTTCCTATAATTTGCAAACGTAATTTTATCGACAGCGACGAGAGCTGTGTCCTGCTCTTTGTATTTTTACCACCGTTCATGTTAGATCTACAATTTTTATTCCATTTATTTTTGTTACTCTCTTCCCTATTGATTATTGCTATGGAGTTAGTTTTATGCTATAATTTCTACTCTACATAGACATGCCGTATGAAAGTCACGTAGAGATAGATGTCAAGAGATAGTTAGATTAATTAATTAATACGGTAAGGTTTTAGACCTTTTGGAGTTCACAACTTTTGTTTAGAGTAGTATAAAATCTTTCGATTTTAGCACTTCTTGAAATTTCAAAAAATGAATATATTTGTATTGAATCATCTAACTTGTGGCACTCTTTAGTTACTAGAATACGGTCGACAAAAAAAGATACTAGAATACGAAGATCTGCATTGCTTCAAGGTTTTCCGTGATTGTTCTAGTTTTAGGGAACCTTTTGGATAAATGTAAAAAACCAGAGTGATAGTTGAAGATCATCAAGTTGTCTTAAGCAATTCTCTCACTCATTGTTTTTTTATTTTAGCACCTATTTTCAAATCATTCTTGATTTTTGAGGTCTAGCTCGCCACGAGCATCTGTTAAAACTTAATCGATTATTTGCATCTCTTAGTTTTATAAAACCCAAGTTTTTGGTCTCATGTTCTTTACTATATTGATTATTTGCTATCATGGTTTTGAACTTTTGATCTCTTTACTATATCATGTTTTTTTTTCTGTTTTCTTCTTTAGTTCTTTGGCCACTTCCACCATCGTCAAATTTGCAACCATCGATTACATGGTTATTTCATTGTTTAATTTTCAAGCTAATAAAACCAACAGAACAAACACTCTTTTTTTCTTTCAAAACTAACACTTTAATACTTCTTTTTAATTAAAATGAAGTGTTTATACTCAAAACTGATTCATGAAGGTTTTGATTTTTATTTTCTTTGAAAGACATCAAAGATATAATACTCACCACTGAATTAAATATAAACCAATATTTTGTTTTGATCTTAAGCAATTCTCTCACTCAATTTTTTTTAGCACCTATTTTCAGATCGTTCTTGATTTTTGAGGTCTAGCTCGTGACGAGCATCTGTTAAAACTTAATCGATTATTTGCATCTCTTAGTTTTATAAAACCCAAGTTTTGGTCTCATGCATGTTCTTTACTATATTATTGGCTATCATGGGTTTGTTTTGATCTCTTTAATTGTAATTTTTTTTCTTTTTTCTTCTTTAGTTTTTTGGCCACTTCCACGATCGTCAAATTTGCAACCATCGATTCCATGGTTGTTTCATTGTTTAATTTTCAAGCTAATAAAACCATCAGAACAAAAACTTTTTTTTTTCCTTTTTTCAAAACTAACAACACTTTTATACTTTTTTTTTTAATTATAATGAAGTGTTTATACTCAAAACTGATTCATGAAGGGTTTTGGTTTTTATTTTATTTGGAAGACATCGAAGATGTAATACTCACCGTTGAATTAATCTAACAACAATATTTTGTTTCTCATCTGCAACACTCTGGGTCTCTATTTTTTTTCTTTGTCTGTCCAAAAGGTTGAGTTGACATTTTCAGAAAGGACAATAACAATTGGTAAAAGGGTCGGATTAAAAAAGAGCTGATGAGCAAAGAGCATCACTCCGAAAAGATATAGCTAATGCCATAGAGTATCTAGAGAACTAAGCTGAGATCAGATAATATAGATACACACACACATAGTAGAACAAAAATGAAACTTGAAGTTGATAATGTTATATAACACGAACATGAATCTAACTTATTTTTACCACATTCTTCGAACTATTTCTGAAAATATGAAACCATCTCAAAACAACTCATTGAAACATTTGACAAAATGTCTATGTGTTTCAGGTCTCGCTTGAGAGGCTGACTGAAGAAGAAATGCCATGGGCAGAGTCGGATTGGATTTCACCTGAAAGAGTAGAAGAAGATGCGATTTTAAGACCGATGCATCTTTGGATCTTCTTTAGTTCTTTGGCCAAGTCCACCATCGTTGGAACTTCACCTCTAAGAGCGATGCATGTCTGTGAGAGCATTAGGAAAGCTTTCATTTGACAAAGCTCTTCTTCTGAAATTTCACCCATCTCTTCTAGCATCTTTGGATCTATGATCTCTTTCATGCTTCGCTCTTCCAAGAATATGGAATCCCAATTTGGAAATGTTCTTCTTGGAGTT